>CM053625.1:253407805-253430947 GCA_028646595.1 Phalanger gymnotis
GTCACCAAAGAAAGATTCCAGAGTCTGAGACTGAATCTGGGTGAGTTTTCACTGCCTGGCCATGTTCCCAGCCAACTTACTTGACCCTTGAGTTTTTCAGCAGGGTATGACTGCTTGTAGAGTACAGAGTTCTATGTTCCACACTTGGGGGGATGTGCCAGCTCTGCCACACCAGCACTCCTCCTTCCCCAAGAACCCCCAACCCAGACTGGACCTAGATCCCCAGCAGGCTCTTCACTCCCACTCTGATCCTCCACCCAATTCCACCCACCAGGTGGGCCTGGGGCCAGAAGCAACTGCAGCTGCAGTTCTGTAGCTGTACCACCTCCTCTGCCCCAGGGGCAGTGGCCTAACCACAAATTCCCTGTCCCCAGCAGCTTTTCCCACCAACCTTCTCTGTTGTCTTTGGAGTTTGTGGGTTGGGAAGTCTGGTAACTGCTGCAGCTCACTGATTCAGGGTGCTAGGGCATGCTCCACCTGGCTCCTGGTCCCATTGGTCTGTGCCACCCATGCTGGGCTCTGCTCTGCTCAGCTCTGCTCCCCTCCGCTCCCAGCTTTGTGTGGGATAGACCTTACCGAGAGACCATCCAGGCTGTCCTTGGCTGGAGCCCTGCTTCCGTCTGCTGTTTTATGGGTTCTGCAGTTCTAGAATTGGTTCAGAGCCAGTTTTTATAGGTTTTTGGAGGGACTTGGAAGGGACCTTATGCTAGTCCTTGCTTTCTAGCCACCATCTTGGCTCTGCCCCTGTTCAGTCTCTTGAACACAACCTTGTCCCTGGTTCCTGGCCAATGAACTGCCTGAGACTGACCAGACATTATCATTCCCAGCCTCTGTTTTTTCTATAAATGTCCCAAAGTCTCCTGGGATTCCCAAGCTTTCTCAATAGACTTTCGGTAGTTATGCAAAACAACTTACCAAGTGAAATCCTGGAATGTCCCAACCCCCTTGCACTTGCAGTCTCTGTCCCCTCTGCCTAAATAACTTATAAGGACCCTTCATGCAGCCTCCTCCTGGGGTACCCCAGCACTTGCCGCATGGCACCCTGAGCTGCAACTCACTTGCCCCAACTAAAGACCTTGATTTAACTGTATTACCTATCTTCTTTTTATTTCAGGTTGACAGTCTTTCAGTCATGTCCGATTCTTCATGAACCTGTTTGGAGTTTTCTTGGCAAAGATACTGGAGTAGTTTGCCATTTTCTTCTCTAGCTCATTTTACAGATGAGGAAACTGAAGCAAACAGGACTAAGTGATTTGCCCAAGATCACACATCTAGTAAGTATCTGAGGCCAGATTTGAACTCTGGTCCTTCTGACTCTAGGTACGATGCTCTTCCTTCTGCACCACCCAGCCTGGCACATAGTAGCCACTTAGATGTTTATTTGATTCATTCTGGTTATATACTTCTATTAAGGCAGCCTAAGGTCATATGCAAATCCAGTCTCAGACACTTACTAACTGTGTGTCTCTGGGAAAATTACTTAACCTTGTTTGCCTCAGTTTCCTCATTTATAAAATGAGCTGGAGAAGGAAATGGTAAACCATTCCAGCATCTTTGCCAAGAAAACCCCAAATGGGGCCACAAAGAGTAGGATGCAACTGAACCACTAAACAACAAGATCTCTGCTTTAAGTTATTCTACTAGAAACATATTTTCCCGCAGGAACTGTTCTTCTCTCAAAGATTTGTTCATCTGTAAGTGTGCCCCACTCAGACAGATCATTTTGATATCTTGTCTTTGGGCCAAAAATGAAAAAAAAAAACCATGAGGCTTGCATGTGAAAAACACTGAGAAAGCAGCTTCAAAGACAATGCTCTTAATTAAGCTGGGCTTGTCCTGGTCTGCTCAGTTGTTCTCTGTGGTTCAGTTGCTCATTTGCACATGACCAACAAGAAAACTTTGGAGTTAATACCTGAGGAAGCATAAAACCCAATATTATTTTGTCATTACTGGGTAAGTGTACATTGCTTGGTTATTACTTTTCTCTCAGAGATAAGGATTTGGTTACCTATCACAAGCTAGAATGGAATTTTCCCTGCAAGGACTTATTTCTAAAGTAGGTTGTTGTTTGTTCTTCATTCTCGAAGAGGCCCATGACATCAGGGAGGTGATGCCATGACTTGCTAGTGAATTGGACTGAGGGCTGTGCAAAGTCAGCAGCCTTACTTTCTCCTCTGAGCCATCTGGGTCCAGTGGCAAGATATAGATCAGGACAACTGGAGATGGACCCCTCTAAAGTAGGAAGGTGTGGTCAAAGAAAAGAGCTTGTAATTTTTTGAAAGAGTGCCTATAGACCTCCAAATTGCCTCCTGGCTGACTAAGAAGAGGATGAGGAAGAAGAAGGAAGGAAAAAGAAGGAAAAGGAGGAAAGAAGAAGGAAGGAATGAAGGAAGGAAAGATCCAAGTGAGAGAGATGAATAGGTTAGGTTGTTGCCAATTCCAGGCTTACTGGACTCTCCCCTTTCAAAAAAAAAAGCACAATGCTGCCTTAGCTGAGGGCATCAGTTGATTCTGAAGCCTGGTAGTGCTGTCCTATGAGGAGTTAGCTAAACACAACCACAGAGCAGTCTAGCTTAGCAGGAGAAACACCTACTCAACACAGATGCCATGTCCATCAGGTAGACTCTGTAAAGACAGTGTTTAGGAAAGAGAAAAGACGTTAAAGCCCTCAGCTTCAGAGTTGGGAATTGTCCTGGACGCAAGGGCAGGTATTCTACCCATATGCCTCATTATAATGGTACTTATATCTACTCTCTCACAATTTGTTCCCATTCTCCCACACAGACACCATGTGCAATTGTGTAAAAATGCATCCCACGTTTATGGGAGAAAGGTGAAATAATTTTTCTTGCTTTGCATTTTCAGTAAATGTTTTGGATAAGAGTTAATTGAATCAGCTGGACACACATCATCCAAAAATTTGATCAAGATTCCATTTATGCCTTCATCAAAGTCACTGATAAAAAGATCCAACAAAACTGGGGAGGATAGAGCCCTCACTCTACATCAATAAAATGGAGGTAATAATAGCACCTACCTCACAGGATTGTTGTGAAGTTTGAATGAGGTAATATATAACTTGCAAGCCTTAAACTACTGTATAAATGCAAGCACAGGGTATCTCTCTCTCTCTCTCTCTCATATGTGTGTATGTGTATGTATGTATGTATATATGGCATATAGTAGGCACTTAATAAACCTTTAAACCTTAAAAGCCCATGTAAATGTTAGTTCTCATCAGTGGTGTGCTGGAGCCAGCTCTTATCCAATGGCTAAATTTTTTCAGTATGAGTATTTCTACTCAACAGAGGCTGAAATCAACAGAGGCTACCAATCAGACTTGATTTATTCTTTGTTTGATTGTCTAGGCTAGACTCTTTAAAAGTGATGGATAAAATATTAATAATGTAGATTAAACTAAAAAGTGTGTCCTGCACACATTTTTGTTGACTGTTATGTAAAGCTCTTTTCCAACCTTAAAGCTATATTGGTTGGTATATTTGTCCTTTGTTCCTGAAGAGGACCATGACATCAGGGAAATGATGACATGACTTGCAATTGACTTTGATTTGAGTGAGGGAGGGCTGTGCAAGGTCACCAGCCTCACCTTCTTCTCCAGAGCCATCTGGAGCCAGTGGCCAGATATTCATCAGGAAGACTGGAGATGGCCCAGGATGCAATGGGAGACCCTGGCCCTTTTAAGCTAAAGTCTTTTCAGGTTCTCACTTTGAGTGAGGTAATGCCCAAATAGACCTCTTTAAGAAGTGAGTCAAGGGATGGCCCCTTTAATTAAAAATAATAAAAATCAAACTGAGAGGGGAAGACCCTCAGGGTTGCTGGCCAAAGGAGAAACAGTTACTATTTACTCTGAGAAAGAAGGGCCCAAAAAATAACCATTAAGCGGTGCTTGGGCAGGGTCCTATTGTTGACAATTCTTAAGATCCAGAGTGTACATCTTGGAGAGAATTACAAACTGAGTTGTTCACAAGAAAATGTTTCCTATGAAAAGAAATAACAGATGAACAGACTTCTAAAATTTAGTTTTCAATTTAATTAATTTTTTCCCTAAATATTATCTATAGCTAGTTTGTCTTTAAAATTTCTTAGCTTCAATAAGGTCAGCTGAATTACCTAGTAAATGAAAATTGGAAGGCTCTTTATGAAGACTTTTCTTCTCCTTCCATCAAATATATACAAATTAGGGATTTCCATACCACTGACGTGGTAAACGAATTTCACCAAAAATACATTATCAATGTAAATTAATAAGTTTATATTAGTTTACTTTGGAGGCAGCTAAATGGTTCAGTGGAATCAAGAAAACCTGAGTTCAAATCTGGCCTCAAATACTTACTAGCTGTGTGACGCTGGGCAAGTTGCTTAACCTGTTTGCCTTAATCTACTGGAGAAAGAAATGACAAACCACCCCAGGGTCTTTGCCAAGAAAACCCCATAAGGCGTCACAAAGAGTGTGACACTGCTGAACAACAAACTTACTTCACTCATGTTGTTTCAATTCCACTTCCATGTAAACAAACCAAGTCATAACATCTACTATACTTTAAGGGCTCGGAATTTTAAGATCTAAGGCAATTTCATGACTTCTAAATGGATTTTGGTCCCAAAACTAGTTTTTCTAAGTAGGACTACGTTTCCCATTTAAGCAGTGTGAGGAATGGCTCTTTGATTAGATTATTGACTAATTGAATTAAAGTCTTCTGGAATTAGAAGAGACCTAGGAAGTATTTAGCCCAAACCTTTCATTTTATAGATAAAGAAAGTAAGATTAGAGACGATAGGTGGTTCACCTAAAGCCACACAGCTAGCAAAAGAAAAAAGCAAGACTTAGACCTAGGTTTCCTGACTTTTGATCCAAAGTCTCACTATAGCTTAGGCAAGGCCCTTAAACTGCATTTTCAAGATAATTCACAAATTATTTAATTCCAAGAATAGTGAAACACTAAGGTTAATAATATCCCCCTCAGGACCTAGCATAGTGTCGAGCATACAAGTAAGTACTTATTTATCAAGTAGCTGACAGATATGTGCCAGACACTGTATTTGTAGCTGGGGATACAAGTAAAGAATGAAGTAATCCCTACTTGCAAAGAACTTAAATTTGAACACTCAGTTGTTGTTTTTCAGTTGTTTCTGAATCTTCATGACCCTACTTGGAGTTTTCTTGGCAAAGATACTGGAATGGTTTGTCACTTCCTTCTCCAGCTCATTTTTTACAGATGAGGAAGTTGAAGCAAACAGGGTTAAGTGACTTGCCCAAGTTAGGCCAGATTTGAACTCAGGTCTTCCTGACTCTAAGTCTGGCATTCCATCCACTGCACTGCCTAGCTGCCCAAAATTTGAACACTAAGTACATATAAAATATATAATATATATATACATAATAAATTCAAAGTGAGTAAAGACAAAAATATACAAAAAAGTTAAATACAAGGTAATCTTAGAAGGAAGGCACTGATATTTGGAGGGATTTATGGTAGGATGCATACAAGAATCACAGAGAATATCTACTGTGAGCCATGTCTTTGGATGGAATAAACTCACAGGCCATGGAACTATAAAGATTGAAACAGGATTTATTAAGTGTAGGTTGAAGCCTTTGAGCATCTGAGTTATAAAGAGGCAGAAAAAGGCCTGACATTTACAAGCAGAGGTGAAAAATAATCAGTTCAGGCCACAGAGACTCAGATTCCTCAAATGGTTAAACAAACATCAGCAGCTGTGTTAGGATCCTAGCTGCTTCAAGGTAATTTACTCACTTGTACCTGCCCAAAAGAAGTCAAATGCCAGGATGAGGCCCATGCTTCAGGGTCCAGATTAAGGAGACAGAAGAGGGGACTACATGTAGCCCTACCATGTGAGCTGAGATGGTTTCAACATCAAGCTGGAGTCCCATCTCCTCTGACTTTCTAGAACCTTGAGAATTCCTCAGGTTAGTACTTCAAACATCATCCATGAAATGATGAAGAGTGAAGTGAGCAAAGCCAAGAGAACATTGTATACAGTAATAGTAATATTGTTTTAAGAATGACTTTGAGCAGCTAAGTTATTTTGAGTATTATAAATACCCAAATTAAAAATAAAAAGATTGAGGAAGAAAGATGCTATCTGCATTCAGAGAAAGAACTGATAAATAGAAGTACAGAAAAATTTTACACATATATACCTATTTGTGTCTAATGGTAGCCATTTCTAGGGTGGGGGAGGAGGAAAGGGATGAAAGAAAAAAAAGGGGGAAAAAGAAATTTACATGATAACTTTGTTGTATACTTGGAGGGAGTAGCAAGTTGTACACGGTAAATTTGCAGTTTCATGTGCAATCATCTTTTTTTATTGTACTGTGTTATGGAAATGCTTGTTTTGCTCCATGAATTTAAAATAACATAAATTTTTAAAAAATTATCCAGGACTAAGATAAGCTGAATGTGACTGGAACAAATCTGGTCTTCTGTTGCATTTAACAATACTGTCTACATCATACATTTGGCTCTTAAAAGGTACAAGGTGACATGTGTTATGTCTTTATGTATACATCTGGTCTCCCCAGTTAGGCTCCAGCTGTTCAATAGATCATAGGTAATCATAATAACATAATAATAGCCCTTGGAGGTCTTCAAATAACATTTATATAGCACTTGGAGGTCTTCAAAGTGCTTTACAAATAGCATCCCATTTGATCTCCATGACAACCGTGGGATGTAGTTCCTATCATTATTCTCCTTTACAGATGAGGAAACTGAGGGGGACAGAAGTTAAGTGACTTGCCCAGGCTCCTCCAGTGAGTAAGTGTCTAAGGTCAAATCTCAGCTCAGGTCTCCCTGACTCCAGAGCTCTGGCTATGAGGCATCACCTAACTGCCCTGGGGTGTTATCCCAGCAGCATTTTATAGATAAGGAAACCCAGGCTCAGAACAGTGGCCAGGGTGACATAGCCAGTGAGTGTGGGAGGCAGGAATTAATCAAGATCTTTATGACTTCAGGGACAGTTCCCTCTTGCCTGGTACACATTGCCTCTCTGGGAAATAGTCTCCAAGGCCAATACCTCCGAGACACCTAACACATTAAGTGAATAACACCATAATTTATATTAATCAGATCACTCTCCTCTTAAAAGAGGAGAGAACACAAAAGAACTGTCTACATCCCCAGTGAACTTTTCTGAAGGGAGGGGAAGAAGGGAGGATGAAAGTAGGGGAAAGGGCCTGTGTGGTGGTGTGAGTCAGAAGAGCCTACTGCATCACTGACTAGCATGTGACCTTGGATAAATCACTGCTCCTCCCTCCCTCCACCCATGAGGATCGGTGTGTCATCATTCATTCTAACAATGACGACTTCTTCACAATTTAACTGGGGTCAGCCCTGAATCACTGAGCTCACTAAAGAACCTTCCTTAGGGTCAAGACTCAAAGGGCAGGATTTCATACTGTATCCTGTGCTCCTGAGGTCCAGCTGGGCCAAATTTTGGCATCTCTTTTCATTCTCCATGCTCCTGAGCTGGAATCAGGGCCAGTCACATGCCTCTTCAGGTTACACAGCCTTGGACAATGTTCACAGAGATAATGGAAAATGGCACATGTCCCAGGCAAATCAAGGACAGGCCCAGGGAATAAGAACTCTACCACACAGGCTGCTTCATCAAAGAGGCTCAAACCCACAGACAAGCTCCCCTTTCACCTATGGCCTTTTATATGGATTCTTGATTGCAAATTACTCATACATCAGAAACAATGAGGCCCAGTTACTTCCAGTTCTAAGTTTACTTACCCCAGGATGCCTCCAGTTATTCCAAAGTAATATACACCTATTTTTGAAATGTATTTACAAAAAAATTATTTTAATTCAAGATTTCAAAATTTAAAAAATCTGTATACCATATTAAATAGAAAAAAGTATTATCAATTTGGAGGTAGTAACTTCTAAACACTACCAACATGTATTTATTGAATGCTAACTATATAGTAGGCACTATGGGAAATAAAGAACAATGTTCCCTATACTCTAGAAACTTACAGTCTAGTTGTGAGACAAGGTGCAGCCAATCAGAAAAATTTAGGACCATCTATATTAAATGACAAAGTGTGTGGTTTCCACAAAGCCAGTTAAAATTTATGTTTTTAAAACATCAGTCTAAAGGTTATGAGATCTTTCCTAATATAGTTTATGAAAAACTGTTTATAAGGAACTTTGTAAAAGTTTAAGTTAATAATGTTGGCACATGGGGTTCCTCTTCACCCATAGGCCCCCTAAAACCTATCCCCTTATTTTAGGCCCTCTATAGATTATTACACACCCCAAACCATAGCTCATTAGCCTCCATCAATACATTTCCTGTTACCTGATGGCCAGAATACGCATTAGGTCAAAACAAAAGATATTTCATCAAACAGTAAAAATAAAGTGTTAAGAAAAGATCATCCTGTGTAGATATAGGGTATGTCCTCCCGATTTGTCACTCCATCAGCTGGAGAGAGAGAGCATAAACAAAAGGAACACACGAGATTAGGACACACAAGTGCAGGGCATCCCTATGGAGATAGAGGCGTCCAAGGTGTAGAGGGGTCAGGGTAGCTCATAAACCTAAAACTGCAGAGTTGCCATTGACTTCTGGTGCTGTCATCACACTACTCTCTACTGGGCATCATCTCTCTGCTTTACTCTGGCCCCGTGCCTCTGCTAGCCATCTCATGCTTGAGTTGCTGCCCACAGTGATCTGCTGGGATTAGCTTCGTTGGGACCATTTAGCTTCCTCAGGACCAAATGCTGCTCTCTGCCGCCATCTAGCAGGGGATCTTAACCCGTTTGTTTGTTTCATGGACTGACAGGCTGATGAAGCCTCTGGAACCCTTCTAAGAATAAAATTTTTAAATGCATAAAACACATAAGATCACAAAGGAAACCAATTATATTTAAACAGAGTTAACAAAATTTTTTTAAAACAAAATAAATTTTTTTAAAAATTCTTGGATGCCAGGTTAAGAACTTCAGTCAAGGGTAAAAGTCGCTAAAGAGTCCCTCTTTGGCAAAGGAGAGCTATTGCCAGCCAGGCAACCAACAAAAACCAGCAGAATGTCCCAGGCTAACATTAAGTACGTTCTTTTGACCCCCTTTCTCCTAGAATAGACTTGAAATTCTTTGTCTCAGATAATTTTCTGACTCTGGTCTTGAAAATCCATTTTTTTTTTGGTCAGTCTTTTTTCAGTTGTGCCTGATTTTTCATGACTCCATTTGGGGTTTTCTTGGCCAAGATACTGGAGTGGTTTGCCATTTCCTTCTCCAGCTCATTTTACAGATGAGGAAACTGAGGCAAACAGGGTTAAGTGACTTTTCCAGGGTCACACAGCTAGTAAGTATCTGAGACCAGACTTGAACTCAGGAAGATGAGTTTTCCTGAATGCAGTCCTGACACTCTATTTACGGTACCACTTAGATGCCCCCAAATTCTTTTTACCTCCTGCTAAGTCTCTCACTGTAAGTTTGCATCTGCCAAATTCATTTCTGAGAACACACCCCAAAAAGACCATATAGGAGCTATGTGCAGGTTGAGGTAACGAAGCACCCCTCAGTCCTAACATTTTTGTTTGGCATACAATTGAAGCCAGAAGCCAGGTGATAAGACTCAGAGAAATGGGTAAAACCATAGGCTTCTATTCTTGCTTCATATTCCTACTTTTATTAGCCATACTTGCCAAGCCAAGCCAAGTCAACAAGCACTTATTGAGTGCCTACTATGTGCCAGGCACCATGCTAAGTGATACAAAGAAAAGCAAAAACAGCCCCTGCCCTCAAGAAGCTTGAAATCCAACAAAAGAGACAACATGTAAATAACTGTGTACAAAAAAAAGATATATACAGGATAAATTAGAGATAATCTCACAGACAAGGGCACTGGCATTAAGGGGAACTGGAAGAGGCTTCCTGAGGAAGGTAGCCTTTTAGCTGAGACTTGAAAGAAGTCAGGGAAGCCAAGAAGGTGGAGATGGGGAGAGTGAGTGTTCCAGACATGGGGGATAGCTAGTCAAAATGCCAGAATCCAATGGTAGAGTGTCCTGAATGAGGAACAGCAAGGAGGCCAAAGTTACTTCATTATAGGGTATATGAAGAGGAGTAAGATCTATGACGACTGGAAAGGCTAGGAAAGGGCCAGTTATGAAAGGTTCTAAGAGTCAAGCCAAGGAGTTTATATTTGATCCTGGAAGTAACGGGAGCCACTGGAATTTATTGAGTCGTCTGCCAGTGACTTTGGGACTACCATTCTTCCAGCACAAACCTTGCTATTCTCTCTATGCTAAGCAGTTGCTGAGCATTGTTAAGAGATGTACCGATGTATCCAAGTAGGCAAAACAAATTCCCCTAAAAAGCTGATGGAAAGGGAGAGAGGTCTTTCACTTTTCATTGAGAATAATAGAGAGAATCATTTCCTTTTTATTGGAGAAAATTTAATAGGTGGCAAGTTTCTAGGTCTTCAACATAGAAGTATATCAGCCTTGGAGTCAGAAGGGATATCACTTCTAAATCCAAGCCTAATCCAAACCAATGTTTACCTGCAACATTGATGCCTTACAGGTCTTTCTTTCTTACTTCTGCTTTCTTTTGCATGGAAGGAAGAAAAGACTATCTCTAAGATGAAAAATGTAACCAGTTGAGAATATTTCTGCAATAGAGTATGAAAAAGAACAATTAAGCAAGTTGCTTACCATCTTAGAGAGGGGGGAAGGAAGGGAGGGGGAAGACAATTTGGAACTCAAAATTTTATAAAAAAAGGAATGTTAAAAATTGTCTTTATATGAAATTGGAAAAAGTAAGTACTATCAAGTGTGGGGAAAAAAAGAACAGTTAATAAGAATCATTCTGTGAGGAAGACTTTTGGTGCTTGCTGCCCTTGTCCTGAAGTTCTGGACTCATGGGCCAGCCCCAAAGGCTTCCTGTTCTCCCACTTACATGTCCTAGGCCAGGCCCTAACCTTCTTTTGCCTGGATTATTGCATCTTGCCCTAATAAGCACCTAACAAGGCATTTAATAAATGTCTATTGATTGATTGTCCATCCTATGTTTTACTACCAAACTAATCTTCTTAATTCCTTCTGTATATAGCTTTATATAAAACCTTTATATGGCTCCCAATTACCAATAGGTAAAACTCAAAAACTGGTTTTCAAGGTCCTCCATAATATGGATTCAACCTATGTCTCTGGCTTTACCTTTCTCTCCTACATAACGTGAACTCTCATCCCTCATCAGGTTAGTCTAGGAACACTGTCTTCCTTTCTTTGCTCTTTTTTTTTTTTTTTGAAGGGGGAAAGCAGGGCAATTGGGGTTAAGTGACTTACCCAAGGTCACACAGCTAGTAAGTCTGTCAAGCGTCTGAGGCCAGATTTGAACTCAGATCCTCCTGATTCCAGGGCCAGTGCTCTACTCACTGTGCCACCTAGCTATCCCCTCTTTGCTCTTTCTTCCCCTGAAATAACCTCACTTTCTTTCACCTTTTCAAATCCTACCCACGTTTCAAAGTGGAGCTCAAATTCTTTCCCTTCCAAAAGGTTGTCCCTGACACCACATTCCACGTTGATTTTTCCTTCCTCTGACATTCAGCTACTTCATGCATTGTACAGAGGACCATACCGGCCGTCAGAAAGATCTGCCCTTCAGTCCAACCTCGGACATTTACTCTGTGACCTGAGCATGTCAATTTCTTCATTGGTAAAAACCGTAAGATAACACCAGCCTCCCGAGATTGTTGTCGGATCATATGAGCACTCAGCAAACCTTAAACTGCTACAGAATGAGCTCTAGCTATTACAATTATTTTATATCACAGCATTGTCATCAACCATTTAGATACTTCATAATAATATATGTTGTTTCTTAACATATATTGCATATATGTGTCTGTGTCTTGTTGCTCTAACTACACGTTATAAGATGAAGCCTGGTAATCTTGAGACCCCTGTGATATTTTCCTCTTAAGGGAGGCTGTAAATGTATGGAAAATGGGAAAAAAAAATATTGATAATAACATTTTTTAAAATTTAGTACAGCCGTGTCTCCCAAATAATATTGTCTGCCACTTGCTTGTTCTTCCCCCTGAAAACAAAACCCCAAATAATATTTTGCTCTGCTTTCTGATATGCAAAATCGGCCAGCTCTAGAAGGTCCCCCAAAATAAAGTCTAAGAACCCCCTCCTCAGAAGAGCACTTTGGAGCACCCCTTTCCTGTGTCTCTGTACTCTCCAATAAGGCACTGCCCTTACATGAGCTATACTCTATGTTAGTACATATGCCTGAGTTGTATTTTGGGTCCCCTTTGGTCTTGCATTGAACTGACTCCTATTATTTTGCATGTTCTTCTCAGCACTTGAACTCATTTAGGGGTTCCCCAACATCTCTGGCTTGCCCACGGGCCTTTCTTTAGACATAAATTGAGTACCCGGATAAGCACTTAACCTATTCACAGCCAAACCTACACCGGGGGAGTAGGGCATTGTGGGCTCAGTTGTTGAAAGCAACGGTCAATAGGGGGGCCCTACATCCTCTCAGGAGAGACTCCCTTATGCCAGAGGATTGTCATGAACACAGTAACTATAGAATAGAGAGAAGTTGGCATGTTATATCTGACAGTGTGAGGTAGTCAGCACTGTGCTCATAAATGTTTAACAACCAGCTCTCAGGAAAAAAAGTACACAATACTCTTTTAAATTTTTCCCCCACTTAATAGTATTTTATTTTTTCCAATTACATGCAAAAATAGTTTTCAACATTTGCTCTTAAAAGATTTTGAGTTCCAAAATTTTTTTCTCCCTCTTTCCTTTCCCTCCTCCCCAATATGGCGAGCAATCTGATATCGGCTACACATGCACAATCATATTAAACAGATTTCCACATTAGTCATGTTGTGAAAGAAGAATCAGAACAAAAGAGGAAACAAAAAAACATGAGAAAGAAAAAAAGAGAGAGAATAGTATGCTTTGATCTGCATTCAGACTCCATAGTTCTTTCTTTGGATGTGGTTAGAATTTTCCATCATGAGTCCCTTGGAATTGTCTTAGATTACTGCATTGCTAAGAAGAGCTAAGTCTATCAAGGTCGAACACTCTTTTAAGTTTAACCTGAATTATTAAAATTTTCTTTATCACTTTCTTAAGTGTAGATAATCAACAAAAGAATAAACCAAGACCTAATTTGTAGCATTTGGTTGACATTTCTGAAGTGTAAATGCTCATGCTGAAAATTTAATGATCAGCTCTGATGAGCCAGTCTGAGCTGACTCCAGGACAGCTCTGGACAGGGATTGGTCCAAAATTCGGGAGGTAAGTTTAAAGCCTACTTCTACCACTTACTACCTAGGTGATTTTGAGGAAGCTATTTAACTTCTCTTGGATTCCCTTTTCTTGTTTCCAAAATGAGGCTGGGCTGGATGAACTGTCTCTTCCAGCTCTGACCTTCTAGGATCCCCTTTCTTTTGTTCTTTCTTCAGCACCCAGTCCTGGACACTTGAGTAGAGGTATGCCAGAGTTATCTGGCCCATGTGAAGGAAATATAGGACTTGGCTGAGTTAAAAGGAAAATTCTAATCCAACTTTGAGGATAAGAGCAGAATTAAATTAAACCATACTAGCCAACAATTAAACAATAGAGAGAAAGGTACCTATAGGCACCTCTTATTTGTTTATTTTCTAAGTTTGCTTTTTAGAAGTTATCTCCTTTGCTGGTTAATGTACAGTTGTTTTAATAAAGGGCTATTTTTTTATTCTTTTTTTTAAAAGGTGGACAATTTGGGCATATCAGTATATAATATAGAGACTATTAAAAGTCTGGAGATAAAAATGAGGGTAGATTAAAAGGGGAATGATAATAGATAAATACTACTGAGAGAAAAGCACCTAATTTTATCTAGAGTAAATTTATTCTAAAATTTAAAGCTTGTGGGTTTTTAAAAGAATTATCTACTATACTAGTTAATATTTAAGTTTAGCTATATTAACAAAGAGCTTTTTAAAGATGGAAAATTCATGGTGCTAAATCTGAGAGAAGCTTGGGCACAGAGGCACAACTGAATTCAGGCAGATTATAGATAATATATATGATATATATACACATACATACACACAGTTATGCCTTGTTTGTATCCCCTTATCAAGATACACAGAATCTGTCTTGGAAGGAAACTTAAAGGTCATTGGATCAAAAATTTAGAGCAGAAAAGAACCTTAGAGGTCATCAAATCAAATCTTCCCTTTCCATTTTGCAGATGAGAATACTGAGGCAAAAAGAGGATTAGTAACTTGCCCACAGTTACAGTTTGTTAAGCGTTGGTGGCAAGATTCAAACTCAAGTCTTTCTGATGCCCAGTCTAGCATTCTGTCCACTGTGTGACCTAATCATCTAATCTGACCTAGACACGTTGGAGGGCACCTTGCTACAACATCTCAGACAAGTAATCATCTAGTCTATCCTTGAAATACTTTGGAAATGGAGAATTTACTGGATAGCTCAATTCATTTGTAGATCATTCTAATTATTAGGATTTAAAAAAATATATCAAGTCAATTGTTCCTTTTCTCACTCAGTCAGCTAGAACTTATCAGGCACCTTCTACGTGCCTGCCAGGCAGAAGCTAGGTAGTACAGTGGATAGAGTGCCTGGCCTGAAGCCAGGAAGACTCATCTTCCTGAGTTCAAATCTGGCCTTAGACATTTATTAGCTGTGTGACCCTGGGCAAGTTACTTAACCCTGTTTGACTCAGTTTCTTCATCTGTAAAATGAGCTGAAGAAGGAAATGGCAAATTCCAGTATCTTTGCCAAGAAAACACCAAAAAAGAGTAGAACGTTACTGAAATGACTGAACAACAACAACGAAATGTTCCAGGCACAATTAAGAACCATGGCTGGGCCCACGCACTCCTTGGAATGACCCCCTACCCATATTCCTATGCGTGCTTCCTGGGATGCAATGTCCAATTCAATCCCCAACGCATTTTTTGACTTTCATCATGGCTGAACAAGTTGTGGCATATGATTGTGACAGAACACTACTGTGCTTTAAGAAATGATAAGTTTGGTGATCTTAGAAAAACATGGAAAGACTTGCATAAAATAATGGAGAGCGAAGTGAGCAGAACCAAGAAAACATTGTATACAGTAATAGCAATATTGTTTTAAGAACAGCTTTAAGCAAATGTCATTTTGACTATTATAAATACCCAAATTAACTATAAAGGACACGTGAAGAAAGACACTATCTACATCCAGAGAAAGAACTGATAAACAAAAGTATATATCGAACTACATATATATAATGTGTGTGTGTAGATATATATATATATCTACACACACATACATATCTACACACACATACATATCTACACACACATACATACACATATCTATTTGTGTCTAATGGTAGACATCTCTGAGGTGGGGGGGAGAAGGAAAAAAAGGGCAGAAGAAGGAAATGTACATGATACCTTTGTTGTGTATTTAAAAGGAATACCAAGTTGTACATAGTGAATTTGCAATTTCATGCACAATCATCTTTTTTATGTTATGGAAACACTCGTTTTATTCCACAAATTTAAAAAATAAATTTAAATTTAAAAAACCCTTTCATCTCCCCTTTACTCTAGTTTGCCCCCTGAAACTGAGCAAAACCAGTGAAAATCAGTTCAATTTAACAAACAAGTTATATACTAAGTGACTACAATGGGCAAGGCACTATTGGAGACCCTGAGGATAAGAAGACAGAAAGGAAACAATCCCTGCTCTCTAGTTTATATTCTAGTGAGTGTGGGGGCGGGGTGGGAGAGGAGGAATATACAATATATATACATAGTTGAGTGGGAGATGATTCTTGTGAAGACTTCACAGAGAGAGAGAATATAAGAATTACTTTTTTAATTTCTGGAATAAGCAGGGGCATTGGGAGGATGGAATAGAATCAGGATTTAACCTTGTAGGAATGGGATTACCTAACTCTCAGGAATTTGGGGCAATAAGTGCCCTCCCCTCCATTGTGCCCCCCTCTCTCTTTCTCTCTCTCTGTCTCTCTCTCTCTCTCTCTTTCTCTCAGTGCTAGCACAGAGTTGTTACCAAATAAGGACAAAAAGGACCGCATATGGGTTGTTCCGTTTCCTGCTCTAGGGAGCCCCCTCCCTCTTTCCTCATTCCTCCTCTTTACCTTAGCCATATCATTACCACATCAGCAGCTAGTTACTAAATAAGGAGACATGTTTCGGATTAGCTATACTTGGTTTCCTGGTTCTTTGTCTAGCTTTTCGCGCCTAGATTGTAAGCCCAGCTCCCAGCCAATGGAGAGGAGGGATAGTGGTGGGTGCGAGTTCTTTTGCAATAGGATATATTGGTGCTTTGCCTTTGTGATCCTCCTCCTTCTGCTAGTCCGTCCTAGTGGAGGTGACGCCCCTTCTCACAAGAGTTGAATAAATTACTTTCTGTTCCTCCTCGAGACATCTCTTCGTTTTACGAATTTTTATTTCATATTGGTAAGGGTCTTGTAACCCACACATAGATAAGTCAATTCAAGGTCATTTGAAAAGGCAGAAAGGCTTAACCTGGAGTTCTGGAGATAAGAGGCCACGTGACATCCCGGAAATAGCCATGGACTTGGAGTTAGAAGAGGCCGGGGTTGAAATCCTTCTGTCCATTTATATGAGTTGAGTGACCTTGGGCATATCAGAACCTCTATAGGCTTCAATTTCTTGATCTAAAAAATTGGATCAATGATACCACTTAGCTTGCAGGGCTGTCCGGAGTGTCAAAGGAGAGAATACATGTTTTTAAACGCGATAGAAGGGGTTAAAAATGTAACCGATTCTCCTGGCCGCTACTAAAGAGCAGATGTTACATTTTACCCCCCACGCCAGGGTTCTCCTATACTCTTAAGATGATGTGGAGGTGTTTAGTCTTTCCATCATTGGATTGAGCTCCCACCAATTGTGTTCCCCCAATTTTAGGATTTCCTTGCACCCCAGTTACATTTAACAATTTGACCATCAGATTAATTTTTACAAAGGTAGAGTAACAACAAATATGCAAACATCCCTCCTCCCCAACACTTGGGGTAGGGTGTGGCATAATCTCTATACCACCTCTCAGTCTTTGGGGAGAGGAAGAGGATTAAGTTTACAATTTAACTCAGTTCCTACATAGCAAGAGCCCACCAAGTTACAAGTCCAGCAACCCCTTGGACTCAGTCCAAGTATCCTGACTTCTCAGGGCTTCTCTGGTAAGCTAGTGGCAATATCCTGCCTACAGCACTGCCTCCAAGGCCTCCGTGGTGAAAGCTTCAGGGTCCAGGGACTTTACCATCAGAGCCTAGAACTAAAACAGACCAGTGAAACAGACGCAAAACCCCAAACATGATTCTTGGGTCCATGATGCCTAAAAAGGTAGGAAGAAGGTAGTCCTTCCCTGATCCAGCTTAGTTTATGGTGCCTTTACTGTGGAAAAACAAGACTTTCACTCCTTGGTTACTGCCAGAAAGAGAGACTGTCCCAGTCACCTAGTTTTAAAGTCACAACCAATTATTTTTTTTAATGTATATTTATTTCATTAAATATTTCCCAATTACATTTTAAAAAAATTTTTACATTCATTTTTTAAAATTTTGAGTTCCAAATTCTCTACTTTTCACCCCTTGAGAAAGCAAACAATATGATGTCAATTATATGTGTGAAGGCATGCAAAAGATATTTCCATATTAGCCATGTAGTCACAACCAATTCTGACTACATAGCCAAGGGAAAGAGACTGCTCCTATCCATGTGATAGGGGAACACCGATCTTCTCCCAGAAGCAGGCCCCTGGCATCTCCCACTTGGGTGTCTCCATCTGGGTCTGGGCAGCTAGAGGACACAGTGGTTAAAGCACAGGACTTAGAATCATAAAGACTTATCTTAATGAGTTCAAATTCAGCATCACACAGGTACTTGCTGCGTGACCCTAGGCAAGTCACTTAACCCTGTTTGCCTCAGTTTCCTCATCCGTAAAATGAGCTGAAGGAGGAAATGGCAAACCACTCCAACATTGTGGAGTCACGAAGAGTCAGACATGCTTGAAATGACCCAACAACAATGTCACATTTTGACTCTCCTACTCCCATGTTTCTCTGCTATGGTGTTTAAGTAGCGGCTAGAGTTTGGAGACTTTGTTCTTTTCCAAAACATTTACTTTCAGTCTTCTCTTTATTCTACTGCTAAGATAATGCTTATGGGACAAAAGACCATTACTGTTTGATGTGTTTATGTAAAGCGCAGATATAGATAAGGAAAGAGAAGGAATTTCTTTCTAAAATGAGTGATACTTTCTTTGCTCAGAAAAACCTGGAGGAGGGGAGGGGAGTTGGTGTTAGAAGGAGGCCTGGTGCTATTTTTCATAAGCCTTGCAAAACTATCCAAGACCAAATATAAAACACTAGATTCATTTTCTGTTCTTTTTGTGGAAAATGGGGGATGGGAGAAGGGAGCCTTCCTGCATCGGTGAATAATTTAGGATGATTCCCTTACCATTTTAGAATGGTAGCTCCCAGAAGGAATAGAGAACAAAAGGTCCTCAACTGTGAGAAGTTGCCTATCTGGAGGGCTTTTTTCTGCCTTGTACATTTACCGTAGGCATTCTACCACTATTTTAATTTGCTCACAAGCTCCCTCTGATGGTAAGGTAAATATAAAGTCTTGCACTTGAATTTAAAAAATCAACTCTACAGATACAAGAAGATGGGGTCATTGATAGCTAGCAGTCCTTCTGAAAAAGATCCAGGGTTTTGAGTGAACTAAAAGGCCAACAGGAGTCAACAAAGCGTTATGCAGACAAGGAAGCTAACACAATTTTAGTTTGCTGTAAGAGAGGGATAGTGTCTCATATAAAGGTCAGAGTTGTACAGTATTAAGGCCTGGTCGGACCTCATCTGGAGTATGGTATTCAGGTATTCTGCATATCACATTTTAGAAAGCATGTCAGTAAGGTGGACAGCAAACAGAAAAAGGCAACCAGGAAGCATCTCCAAGTGAAAAGCCTTGAGGTCGTTCCATAAAACAACTAAATGAAGGAACTGAAGGTTATTCACCCAAAGAAGAAAAGACTTAGGGCAGACATGATAGTTGTTTTCAAGTATTTGAAGGGCTATCATGGGAAAAAGAGGTTAGGTTTATTTTGCTTGGCATTTGAAAGTAGAACTAGAATAAATAGGTCCAGGTAGATTTAGGTTTGACATAAGGGGGGAAATCCTAACAATTTACATTTTACGAAAATAGAACAGGTTGTTTTGGTTGACTTACTATTCCCACTGTATGACATCCCATGCCCCACTTTTGTTCCTTTGCATAGGCCATCACACATGCCTATTCAGGAGGCAAGGTTGGTAAAGGGGAAACAGGGCTAGCTTTTAAGTCAGAAGGGAGAAGGAAGGAGAAGGGAATAAGTATTTATATAGTGCCTACTCTAGGCTAAGAACTGTGATAAATGATTTACAAATATTATCTCATCAGACCCTCACAATAACCCAGAGAGGCAGGTGTTATTATCTCCATTTTATAGTTGAGGAAACCAAGGCAAATAGAGGTTAAGGGACTTGCCCAAGGTCACATAGCTAGTAAGTGTGTCACATGTCTGAGGCCAAATTTGAACTCAGGTCCTCTCAACTCCAGGGCTGGTGCTCTACTCACTGCACCACTAAGCTGCCCCAGAAATCAGTCTTTTTGACTCCAGGTCCAGCACTCAGGCAGAAGACCTGGCTTCAATCTTATCTATGTGTCTGCAGGCTTCATCTCCCTCTTCCTCACTTCAACTCTCCAGGCTCCATTTTCATCATTAATAAATTAACAAGCATTTATTAAGCACCCAATAGGTACCAGGAGCCTTGTTAGGCACTGGGGCTAGAAGTACAAAATCAAGACATGACCTGCTCTCAAGCAGAGTCTTCTATTGGGGTGCTATAACATATTCATACATACGGGACCACAAGAGAATACCGGGTTTATACAAATAAATACAAAATGCTTCTGGCAGGGAATGGAACAAGCCAGTAATGTCTGATGGAATCAAGAAAGTAGCCGTGAAGGGAGTTAGAAATTCCAAGAGATATAGAAGGGGAAATGAGGATGTTAGACTAAATCAGGGCTTTTAAACTGGGGATCCATGCAAGGGGTCCATGAACTTGGAAGGAGAAAAAAATGACATCTTTATCATAACTAACCTCTAATTGATATTTAGTGTTTCCTTCCATTATGCATATAAATGACAAATCAAAGTACCTGTAAATTTGTCACCAATCAAAATCACAGATATTTTCATTTCATACTATAGTTGTTTCAGATACCTCAAAATGTCATTTCTGCGCATCAGTACTTCAATATTCCTGTAGTTATTAGACCCCCTGCTAGAACATACCCGATTACAGAATCACTATCCACAGATGTTTCTGCCATGTAGCTGAGCAACCATCAGGCAACTCAAGTAGTCATTGAGCCACGGTCATTGAGTGAAGTTGTTTCTTCTTATATTGGTGACCTAAACATCTCCCTTGCTTTCCAGTATATCCTATCTACATGTTTGTTAATTATGTTTGTTAATTAACATATGGAAGGAAGGAAGTTGCTTTTTTTCATTGTTAAAAGTTTTGCAAAACTGGACAGTTCAAATGAGAATTCTTAATTCTGCAAGTCATCATGGCCTTTTGTAACTCAGAGGGTTATCGGTGTGGAACAGGCAAATCCAAATACATCTGACAGTTGAGATAATTGTTGAAGTGTACTATTTAATACAACTTATTATTGCTAAGAGATTTTACTGTGATACAGGACATGCATCTAGTTTTTAAAGAGGTTCTTTTATTTGTTTTTCTCTTCATAGTCCTTTTTGTACACCGTCTTGTGAAAAAGGTATGTATATGCAGCATGTTGTACAAGTGGTGTTCATTGATTATTATTTGATGAAAGTACTACACATTTTAAAAATAACTTTGTGAAAACACTGTGAACAATGTTAGAAATGAGAACAATTAGTTTTAGGAAGGCACAGAAAGCCACATGCAATAAGGGTTGAATTCCAGGAAGTACATGACTCTTTAGCTACAGTCATGATCTGGGTGTCTATCTGAGGGTTAAAAACCATTAAAACTGTTAAAACTTTGGATAAATTGTAAAACCAGCTTTATTTTACTTAGCTATTGTACCAATTTCTTGAGTATGCTGTACAAATTAATTCTATACATAATCATTTTAAAAATCGCCTTAAAGTCATACAAATGTAATTTCGAAATGTATCAACTAAATTTGTTTTATGATTTATTTTATTATTATTTATTTTATACTTTATAGACCCAACTTAATTTGAAATGTTGAAGAAATGGAAGTTTGATTAAGATTATGCATTATATGATTTCATTTGCATTAATGAAATGGAACGTAAAAGCCACAATATTATTTGTGCGTGTGTATGTGAAAAAAATTCTTGTGAATGGAAGTGTGAAGCTAGCAAAACTAAGATTACCTGATGTCTGTCCATCTGAAATCGAATAAAAAGATGCAATTTCCTCTTGTGCAAAGAAAGATTAATTAGAAAATGCTGTCACTTCCAAAACTTGGGTTTACTACTTCATAAAAACCTTTTCTAGAAGCATCCTATAAATCGCTTACTGAATTACCAAACAAAAGAAACTCCATACTCTTGGAATGACTTTGTTAAAGTTATGTGCACTGGTAATGTCAGTGGACTGACTATGTTGGTAAGCAAAATGGGCTCCTTAGCACTTAGTTCAACCAAGTGCCCTTGAATAGTTGGCTTTTGTTTCCTTTGAGCAATTCAGTGTATTTCATTGAGTCTTACTAGGTGCTAAGCCCCAGGCCCAAACCCCTATTAGGTGTAAAACTTATGTGGGTGTGGATTGGTAACTAAGGTGGGGCCCAAGGTGGGGCTTACTAAGGGGAGGTGCTAACTCCAGAGCTAATCATAGCAGCCTAAGTTCTGGTCATTCAGACGATGTTTGATGATGTTGGAAATCCCATAAGAAGAGAAGACAGAGCCATTTGCGCAGGGCTCTCACTCGCCGGTGGTGCTGATGCAGAGACTCCAGGCAACTGTAGCTAGAAGCCTTTCAGCTTGTAACCCGGATGCTGAGACTTTGTTAAACTCTGGTAACCATGTATTGGGATTTGAATCAGACAAGGTCTGTCTGTCGATGTTTGTACTTTGTATTTTGTTCTGAAGTTCAGTGTGCTGGCTTTTTCCCTTGAACTAAGTGAATGATATTTGTGTGCTGAATTAAAGTAAGCTTGCCAACCCCTTCACCTTGCTTTCCTTAGTTAAGCAGATCAAAAGAACCTGTGCTTTTGCAGCATGCTGGTAGCGTTCTTGTTGTTGGGCTTGGGTTGGTCTTACACG
The DNA here is from genome assembly GCA_028646595.1 of Phalanger gymnotis. NCBI lineage: Eukaryota > Metazoa > Chordata > Mammalia > Diprotodontia > Phalangeridae > Phalanger > Phalanger gymnotis. The sequence goes on from CM053625.1 coordinate 253,430,211, forward strand.
CCCACAACAGCTGCTAGCCAGATTGTTGAAACACTGACAGAGGAAAAAACTAGAAGTGGTTCCATTGTCAAATCATTTGATATGTTTGAGAATAGTTGATATGTCATTTAACATTTTGAAGCAGGTCACCAAGGAATTGATAGCTTTACCATTCCCCTTCAGTATGCAATTGGATGAAACTACAGACATATCTCGATATAGCCAGCTGCTTGTTTTTTATTCACTATGTGTGTATTGACAGCATCAGAGAATTTTTATTTTGTGTGTCTCTTTTGGAAGCTGCATAGGTAATAGATATTTCAGGAATGGTAAAAGGGTGGTTTTGGAGGGTTTTCTGCTAAACAAAACTTTGATTCAAAAGAAAAGCTTTGTGGTTTTTGTAAAAATGGAGGTCCTGGTGACTGGCGTGAGCTCCCCACCAAGTCCCTCCAAAAACCTATAAAAAATGGCTCTGAACCAATTCTAGAGCTGCAGAACCCACAAAGTGGCAGAGGGAAGCAGGGCTCCAGCCCAGGACAGCCTGGATGGTCTCTGGGTAAGGTCTGTCCTGCACGGAGCTCCCAGCCCCCAGCTGAGGGGAGAGGAGCTGAGCCCAGCATGCACGGCGCGAACAGACCAGACACGGACCTACCAGACCAGGAGATGAGCAGAGAGTGCCCTAGCATCTTGAATTACTGAGCTGTGGCATCCACCAGACCTCTCAACACACAAAGAGCAAAGACAACAGAGAAGGTTAG
>CM053625.1:253431447-253460395 GCA_028646595.1 Phalanger gymnotis
AAAAAAATTAAATTAAAAAAAATAAATTAGAGTAAACAGGATATTACTTTTCGCCAGCAAACACCCTGATTTTCAGAAAAATTGGACATCTACAACTACAGTTGATTCTTTGCAAAACTATGATGGGTTATAAAGGAAATGGTTCTTGATAAATTAGGGAAGAGGCATATCAACCATGTTTATTCAGAATATCATGTCAATACACTCTCATTTTTTTTTGACAGGATAGTCAGACTAATAGATCCGGGGAATGCCATAGACATAGTTCATCTAGATTCCTCCAACAAGGCATTTGATAAAGATTTTCCTGATGTTCTTTGAGACAAAAATGAAGAGGCAGGGATTGATTCTGTGGGTTTAGAACTGGTTGTCCAACTAGGTCCAGAGTGGTGATGTCAAGTTGGATGAAGTCCCTAATGAAGCATCATAGTCTCTGCCCTTGGATGCTATCAAAATTTGGTTTTTAGCAATTACTTTGATGAAAGGATAGAAATGTTGTATTTATCACATTTGCAGAAAGGAAACTAGAAGGCATGACTAATATAATAGATGACTGAATCAGCATCCAAAAAGGTTGTTAATAGGTTAGAAGTGAGGAATCAAGTAAAAAAAAAAAAAGAGACAAATATAAAGTACTTGAGTTGAAAAAATCAACTAAGTACAGAATGAGTACTCAGCCAGGACAGCTCACATGGAAAAGAACTAGCATTTTAGCTGACTGTACATTCAATGACGAGTCAGTGATCTGATGCAGTAGCCAAAAGGGTTAATTTGGTCCTGGACTCTGTTAACAGCATTATCACTTTGAACGCAAGAGAAGCATTGAGTCTACCGTACTTATTCTGGTTAGGTCTCATCTAGATTATTGCCATCAGGTTCTGGGTACCATATTTTAGAAGAGACATTGACAAACTGGCATGTCTATAGAGGATAAGTTGAAGGAGCTACTGTAAGATGTCCTCAATATTTTCAGTGAAGTGAGGGCAAAGAAACCTGGTACTATATGAGGAATGGCTGAAGGAACGAATGATGTTTAGCTTACTTAGTTGAAGTTAAATACTGAACATTGGTAATGAGAAAGATGGAAGAAATTTTGGACTGAGCAGGCAGAACAATGGGTGGAAGCTGCAGGGGAAGCACATTTCAGCTCGAAATAAAGAAAATCTTCCTAATAAAACAGAACAGGCTATGTTGTAGGATAGGGAGTAGGCAGTGGGAAGCTTCCAAACATTGCCTTCAAGCAGAGGCTAGACACACTATGTTGCAGAGGAGATGCATGTTTCTGGTAAGAGTTAGAAGAGATAACCTCTCAGGTCCTGTCCAACCCTTGACTTTGTGACTGATTCTAAATGAAATCCTACCAGAACACCCAAAGATTGCATAGATCAATGTAAACCTGGAAAGAAGTCTCGAATGGTCAGTAGCGGATTTGTATTTGGTTCTATCTCATTCAACATTTTGATCAATGATTTGAATGACTGATAGCATTGAGGGGGAAAAGCTAACACACCTTTCCCAGAAGCTCCCAAAGACTCCAACAGGCTGGAATCATGAGTCTAAATTATCAAGATGAAATTAATAGTAATAAACCTATACCAAGATGAAATCACAACAGGATGGGTGAGATCTATCTTATTAGTCATATGTAGGAAAGAAGTAGATTTTTTCCCCATATATTTAGAACTGAATAAGACCGTAGAAACATTCAAGTCTAATATCTTTATTTTATAGAAAAGAAAACTGAGGCACAGAGAAGTCAAATGATTTGCCCATGATCCCATAGCTAATAAGTATCTGAGGTGGGATATCAATTCAGGCTTTCCCGAGTCCAAATCTACTGCCTTATCCATTATGCCTTATTGATTTTAATTGACTTTAAGCTCAGAATGATACAATGGTATGACAACGCTGGGAAGAAAAGGTTATATAACCTTAGGCTATATTAACAGAAATATAGTATTAAGAATAACGGAATAATACAACTGTATTCTGTAGTTGTCAGAAATCTGGAACACCATGTTTAGGCATGAGCATCACATTTTAAGAGGAATACTGACAAACTAGAGCACAAATAGAACAAGAATGGGAAGGTCTAGAAATCATCCAAGAAATGTATAGCTTGGAAGAATGACTTGTAGAATACAACATGAAAATTGTTTAAAATATCTCAAGGATATCAGAATGTGAAAGAAGGATCACACTTATTTGGTGTAGCTTCAGGGGGGAAAAATTAGGTAGAACTGGCAGAAGTTACAGAGCAGCAGATTTTGGCTCAATGTAAGGAAGAATGTCCTAACAGACTGTTTTGTTGCCCAAACAGAATCTTCTCAATACCTCAAGCCCCTATCTTTTTAGTCATCAATTGCTCTCTTTCCCTCTATGTGTCTAGGTTATACCATGTCCTACCTATTCTTTTGCTACATTCCTCTGATTCTTTGTCCTTCTTCACTCCAATTCAGTCACTTCTGAAGATTAGGTTACCAAAAGGTTACCCTAAACTAAGAAATGGAAATTCTCAGTACCACAGGCCAGTTCCATTTTGACCAATTTTTATTAGTCTCTCTTCTTGCGAAGCCTTAGTCATCCAAAAAGCTTTTATTGGTCACTAAATCTACTATGTTAGGGCTAGAAAAGATATGAAAAGCAAGGCCTAGTTTCTCTCCATTAATTCTTGACTCAAATTATCACCTTGATCAATTGGCCTTTCCTGTCTCACTAGCTAACTGTTCTGATTTTCTAATATATCCAGAGTGGATAGCATAAACTACCCACCTCAGCTAAATAAACTCGTTTATGATTGTCACTTAACCTCTCTGGGCCTTGGTTTACTAATCTGTGAAATGGTGAGGCTGGACTAGACCAGGGATTAATCTTATTTACGTCTTAGATTCCTTTGGCAGTCTGGTGAAGCGTATGGACCCTTTTTCAGAATAATGTTGTCAAATACATTATATACACAGGATTGCAAAGACAAATAATTACATTAAAATAGTTATCAAAATACTAAAAAAAATTCAGACCTCAGATTAAGAATCTCTGCAAAAGATAGTTTCTGAAGTCTTTCTGTATCATTCTCTGAATCCTTTATTCATCTATTTTGTCTTCCTTTGCAATAAGTGTTCCTTGCTCCAGTATAGCGCTTTATAAACATTCTTACATGTATGTTTTCATCGGATCCTCACAAAAATCTCATGAAGAATTCAGGGTATCCCCATCTTACAGATGAAGAAACTGAGGTTCAAAGAGGCTAAGTGACTTGTTCGAGGTCCTAATCCATTACACTAACCATTATTACTAAAATAACACGGGTATACACACACACGCACGTACATATACATGTATGTGTATACACACATGTACACATACATATATGTGTATACACACATGTACATATACATATGTGTACACACACACACAGAGGTTTCAAGGTTTACAAATCATTTTCCTCACAACAACCCTGTGAGGTAGGTAGTACAACTATTATTACCCCAGTTTTATAGATGAAGAAACTGAGGAGCGAATAAGTGACTCAGCTACTAAGTGACGGAGCGAAGGCGCAGGCCTAAGCATGGCAACTCCCCATCTGGTGACCTTTCCTCTCCACCACTGTCTCTCATTCATGACACTCTTCTCTGCTTTGAATACTTCCTTTCTGCCAAACCCTGTCCCTTTTTTCTCTGCGAAGCCTTCATTTAACACAATCTGGTTTATGTCTCTTCCATTACTTCAACCACCTTCCCTAAGCAGCTATTTTACTTTTACAAAATCAAAAGAGCCACATTTCTATGTGTAAGAAAATACATTTTAATATATTTCTGTGGTTTTGCTTGTCTGCTCATGTTTTTCATTTGTTTCTTCCATTAATAGGTAAGCTCCCTGAGGACAGAAATGGTGCCACCTGCTTTTGCTATAAATTGGAATAGTACCTAATGAAGTGCTTTTAACTTAGACTCAATGAGATGTTACTGACTAGGTCTTAGATGCTTAATGGTCAAATGTAAAAATATGATTCATTGTGGGTATGAGTAAAAGTATGGTTATACAGTAGGGTCTTAGTCTGATAAATGACTTGGTATGACCAAAAGCCAAAAGGAAAGAAGATATATTCTATATGTAATTCATAGACTTAAATCCAACATGATAATCAATCAAGTCTATTACAATGTCCAATATAAGGCACAACTTTTACAAATATTAAATCTAGAGCTCTGATTTTGACATTTTAATTTCTCTTAAATGTACTCATTCCCTGCAACAATTAAATAATCAGTCTATATTAGCCAAGCTTAGACTTTAAGTGACTGAGTCTGTATCTCTTCACAGTAAGAAAACAACAATAAAAGATACTAATAAAGCAATTAAAAAAACAACTAAATTATGATTAACCAAACCTCATTTTTCATAGGAAATAAGCAATCCTGACAACTGGTTAAAAAAAAATCCAGCCCTTAAAAGAATGATAAAAGCATGCAACATCCTGATCTTCAGAGGACAGAATGCCCCATGGTATAAAATAGACATCGAACCTATGAAACAGAGAAGGCCTGGCAAAAATATCAGTAATATGAAAAACTGCAAGATCTGTTCTGAGATGTTCAAAATTCCTAATTTTTTGTCACTTCAAAAGGCAAATTAGAATCATCATGGATTCTCTCTAATTTGATTATGCTTAGTTTTACCAAGAGTGTTCTACTGGAGGACAGTAGAATAGGTTGATGGGATAAATGAGTCATCTGGAGTTTCTCAAATAAGTATTTAACAAAGTAAAATTAGACATGCTGCATTTTGTATTTGACACAAACCATGTTGTTAACACCAGACTGCTTCCAAAAATAAAGGCTAAAACATAAAAATGTTCAACTTAAGGTTGGGAGACTTGGTCTCTTTTCAACCAAACCATTATTTGGCTACTTCCTCAGCAAATTCCTATTACTGTGTAAGTTTGTGTGTGTGGATATATACATATATATACACACATATGTATATATTCACCTATTCATATACACACAGATATATTCAGACAGAGAGATCTAGTTACTTCTCTAACTCTGTAGATGGTCTCTAAAAGCAGCTGTGGTAGAAAAATTCATCACCATGAAGCCAACCTGGTGACGAACTTCAGACTAAAAAGGACATATCTTACAAAAAAAATATTTTTTAGTGATTCTATAATTACAGAATTTCCATAACTGCTTTGGAATATATGTGTGTGTATGGAAAAGCTGCCTCTTCAAAAACCTTAGCTCAGAACAGGAGGTAAAGAAAAAGATGTCTTATTTCTCTAATTGCAAGCTCAGTTAACATCTTTGGGATAACCCCAGACAACCTAGCAATGACCTTGCTAAAATAACTGCAAAGCTAGAGAGTTCTCTGACCCAATGGTATTTAAATTTCTACGGGTTCAGCTTTTCGGTGCTAAGCTTATTCCCAACAGCAACTGTTTTCTTCTGGACCAAAGTAGACTCTAGTCATCAAAATCCGGAATGTCATCGTAAGAGTAGCCCCTGTAGCCTTTGGAAGCATAGTAAGCAATGCGCAAGTGGTAGAATCCTGGCAGGAATACCAGAATCCCAATTATCAGGACAGGAATGGCTCGGTCTGCCCCCTGGTGGTGGAAGAAGGAAAACATATTATCACACCAATGTCACCAAAAACTTAACAGTAGCAAGATAAAAGGATATTTTTTAAAATCTTTTTAAAGATCTTTTAAAAACATAGAGGATACTAAAAGAAAATAATTATTTTTCTTTATAAAGTAATCTTCAAATTTAGGTGTTGTGATTTAGGGCAGAAACAGAAGTGATCACTTCCAGCAAAGGCCATTTGCTACAATAAAGTTTTAAACAGCTAATAGGTAAGAGTTCATCTTTATAACATTTGATAAGTTTATGAAGTCTGTCTTCACAATAACCCCAAGATATAGGTAATTCAAATATAACTATCTCTATTTGACAGAGAAGGAAACTATGTTCAGAGGGGAAGAGACAGGACTCAAACCTAGGTTTTCTTAAGGCCAACAGAAACTACTTCAAGGATTTGTCTTTTTTTTTTCAGTGAAAAGTTCTCCTTCCAATGACATTGATAGTGGCTTCTCTATAATTCTGTAGATGGGTCTTTGAAAACTGCTGCAGTAGAAAAATTCATCACCATGCTACCAAACCAGAACTTCAGACTAAAAAGGGCACATCTTACAAAAAAATATTTTTGGAGTGATTCTATTACTATTTCCACAACTGCTTCCGAACAATTCCAATATCAACTATGTTTTAACAAAAAACCCTGTCCTTCCAACTTTCACAGCATCCCTCATATACATCTCCTCTTCACTCATTTAGCCATAATTCGACTTCAGGCTTTTATCCTCTCTCTCCCCAGTTCTAACTGTTCTCCCTGCCTCAAGCTTCTCCCCATTTCAATCCATCCTCCACTCTGCTGCCATGTAATTTTCCTAAAGACATTTGACTATGTCAACCCCCTGCTCAATGAGCAGCCAGCTTTTGGTTTTCTATTACCTCCAGAATCCAATATGAACTCTGGAATTTAAAGCCCCTCATAATCTGGACACTTATCACTTTCCTAGTATTCTTATACCTTATTCCTCTTCACACACTCTATGATCTGACCACAATCTCCTCCTTGCTATTCTTCACACAGGATATGCCATCTCCCGTATCTCCATGCCTCTAACCTTGGCTATCCCTGTCCCCACCCTCATCAACCCTCACAGAGTGCCTTGCTCCCTCTCTTCTGTCTCTTAGTTTCCTTCAAGACAGCTCAAATCTCATCTTCAGCAGGAAGCTCTTCCAGGTCCCCTTAGCTTTTAATGCTCTCTACTTTCAGATTACTTTTATCAACTCTGCATGTATCCTGCATGTTTATAGACAGTTATTTGCAGGTTTTCTCCCACATTAGAATATATGCTTCTTATGGGCAAAGTCTGTTCCTGTACTTCTCTGTATCCCCAGCACTAAGCACAATGCATTTAATAAATGTTTGTTGCCTAACTTAGCTGAGTGACCTAAAGAAACAGCCTCTGTGTGTGTGTGTGTGTGTATTTATATCCTATATAACCTACTGCTGCTCCAAATACTACTTCGTAAAGTCCCAGTTCCCTAAATTTGAAGATTTTCTTAAAAATAAAAATAGTTGTTTTCCCTTAGTGTCCACTGTGAATCTAAGGGTGTTCTGAAAGATAAAGATGGCCACTTCCAGTCTCCTCTGTTTTTCTGTTTCTGAGGTACTACAGAAGTCTAGTCGGCGGCCTTTTACATCTCCAGGCCTCAAACCTATAGAATGTAGTGGTTCACTGGTTCTCCTTTAGTCTAGTCACCCACAAAATTAAGGTCCAAGGCTCAGGATGGGTACAGGACTAAAATGAGAGTCAGGAGCCAACTCTGCCACTGATCAACTGTCTGACCTTAGCGGAACTGATTAACTTCTCTGAACTTCAGTTTTACCACATGTAAAACAAGGAAAATAACACCTACCACCTAACTCATAGGAATTGTGTGAAGATATGTAGGAAGTTTTGTGAGTTTAATGGAAGAAAATTAAATTTTCTTTCTTTGCTTCTAGACAAAACATTTGAATTTATTTGCATATGCTTTACTTGCCAAAAAGAAAGATTTTAAAGTTTTTTTACATTTTCAATTTTATTGATATTGTTTTTACATTACAAACATTTACATATCATTCCTGCTTCATGAGAAGCCTCTTGTAACAAAATGAAACAGTTAAGGAAAATTAATAATACAGTAATCTTGCCTGAAAATTTATGCAACATTTCACAGCTATAGCATTCTTTCATTTTACTATTTTTAAAAACTTAACAGAAATCTATCTTTACCTCCTTCTACCTACTACCTCACTGGGGAGGGGGGAAAAAAGAAAAAAAAAACAATTTCTTCTAACAAATAAGCAGAACAAACTCCCCCAATAACTATACACAAATATATTGTGTGTGCATGTGTATATGTGTATATTATATATATTTTTCATTATGCTCCCTAAAGCTATCACTTGTCATGGAGAGCATGTTTCATCATTGGTCTTCTGGAATCATGAATGGTCATCACTGCACTGAGCCTAGTTCTTACAGCTTTCAAAGTTGTTTTTTGACTATTACATAAATGGTTCTCCTAGTTCTACTCATTTCGTTCTTCAATAGTTTATAATTTTAATGATTACTCTATCATTTTAATAATACTGATGTCCTAGTACAAACTTTCTGTTTCTGCTCACTTGGCATCAGTTCATACAAGTCTTTTCATTTTCATGTCTTTTTGAAATAATCTATTTTTCCTTATTTCTTATATACTACAACTTATTTAGCCATTCCTCAATTAATGAATGTCCAACAAAAATAAAGCTTTAAAAAATTCGTAGATAATTTAATAGTTTCACAGCACTTCCTAAATACAGTGAAGGGTCAGCTATGACTGATCCTTCAAACGACTTACCCCTTTGCTGATGTATCCAGCTAACAGCAGAGCACCTATAACAATGAGAAAGGTGCCAATCATAAATAGCACTATGGCAAGTGCTATAGCCTTGTAAGGGATTTTGGGAGGGCTCTTCTTAAACTAGAAGGTGGAAAGGGAAAAAAAGACATTACAGAAGCATCAGGACTTAAGGGAGAAAAAACACAGAATGAAAATAATACCTTCTCCGTCCCCTCCCATTAATCCTGGTGTACCAGTAAGGTAATAATAACACCTGTCACCCATTTACAACATACTTGTCCTCTTCTCTTCAATCCAACTTTAGGGAAGAAAAAAAAAGGAAAAGTGTTTTCAGAAAAGAAAAAGGGGAAGGACTTCAAGAAAATAATCTTTCATTCTCAAGGCAACGGGGAAAACTCCTTAAAGCCTCAACTATTATACCAAATATTTCAAGGGAATCCTGGCAAATTCTTCTTTCTAGTTCTTTATTTCTTTCACAGACTCCCAGAGTCCATCTAGTTGAACCTCTACCTTAAATGTTCCGTTAGATATGAATTATTTTTTTTACAACGCATTGAGATACTGCACTAAACACTAGGAACAGAAAAACAGACACAACATACGCTGCTCTCAACAAGTTTATAATAGAAGGTGCAGAGATTATGTCCACAACTACTATATCAGTAAGATAATGAGGATTACAAAAAGGTGAAGAAAAATGCTAAGAGGATTTGAGGGGAGATTCTCTTTGGCTTGCTGAGGTCAGGAAAGGCTTCATGGAAGAGGCAGCATCTGAGTTACTCCTTGAAGTAAGGGCTCTTAACTTATAGAAATTAGGATGGGGAATAAACGGAAGGAAAAATACTCTACTCCGAGCACGTTGTTGGAGTATATTGTGAGCAAAGGCATCAAGACTGAAAAAAAAAATGAAGAGACGGGAAGTAGGTCAGTTTGCCTGGAATACAGTATGTGAAGGGGAACAATCTGAGAGAAGTCTGGAAAGGTAAGGTGAAGCTAGATTGTGGGGGAGGAAGGAGCTGAACGCCAGGATCTAGACTTTCTACTTGATTCCATAAAGGATGAGAAGCTACTGAAGGTTTTTAAGCAGAGGGAATGATGAGAATTGTGCATTACAGAGTAGGCACAGAGTGGGCAAAGAAAAACCAGTCAGGAAGCTATTACGCAATCTAAACGAAAAGGGTCTGAGCTATAGTTGTTGCAAAGGGAGTGAAAAGGATGGAACTAAAGTGAGAGATATTTCAGGATCAACAGGATATAGGAGCTGAATGGAAGCGTTTGATCAATCGAGAAATATTTATTAAATACCTACCATACACCAGACACTATACTAAGTGCTAGGGATATAAAGACAAAACTGAAAAATTCCCTACCCTCAAGGAGCTTACATTCTATCAGGGGAGACAATATGTACATGTAAGTGTAATAAGATCTATACAAAATATGAGGTAAATTTTTGGGGAAGGCACTAGCAGCTGGTAGGATTAGGGAAAAGCCTCATGTAGGAGACGACACCAAAGTTATAAGCCTGAACATCTGGGAGGGTGACAGTGTCACGGGAAATAGGACACCGGCTACAAGAAGATCAACGAATAGTCATCCAGCTTTTTCTTGAGGACCTCCAGTGATACGAAACTCACTAACACTCTAGGGAATCCCTTCCCCATTTTTGAAGTTTTAAATTATGAGGTAAATCTTCTTCACATCAAGCCAAAATTGGTCATTCTTTAACTTCCATCCACTGTGTATAGTTCTCTTGGATGAAATAAAAAGTCTTACTGTTTTCCACTCTACCTGCCTTTGAATATCTAACAGCAGCTACCAAACTCTTCCCTAAAGTCTCTGTTCTTCTGGGCCAAACACTGCCACTTCCTTCCACCGATCCTAATATGGCTTGACTTCAGTTTCTTTCACTATCTTGCTTACCTTCCTCTGGACACAGTCCAATTTGTCAATGTGTTTACTAAAATGTGGTATACAGAACTGAGTACAAGATTCCTGAAGTGGTTTGACAAGGTTTGTATTGGTATTATTCCTCAGAAAGTTAACGTCATGAAAATCTAATTTCTTCCAAAAGAAAAAACCCTCTATGCTAAAATAACCAAGATCTCATAAATCACTACATACATAGTCAGAGACCTTCAGTATTCTGCAAAAAGAGGGTCCTTAGAGATCAAGGAGATGTTTGTATGGCCAATAATTTTGGATATTAATGAAAGGTAAAAAGATGAATGATCCCATCTCCAAATGCAATTTGTTTTCTTAGCAACTGCCAATTGACATTTACTGATCACTTACTGGGTAAAAAATACAGTACTATGCATTACAGAAAGACAAGAACACATATACAAAAGAGGCAGTTTCTGACATTTGAAGCTGCCTAACACCCTTATATGTTTGGGAGATGGACTATTACATCTACCTAACATTCTCACTGTACCACAAGGCAAATGCCCTCATAATGACCTCAATTTGTGATAAGACTTTGAAGTGGCTTCTCAAGTTTTACGTCCATGTTTCTGAATAGACTTTTTAAAAGTCTCCTTAGTCCTTTTCAGTTTTTATTTCAAATGCCAAAGCTGCAAGAATAACCCAAACTTATATAGGTTTGAGATAATATCTATCTTTACAGAACCAGCTCCCATCAATTCAGTTTAGAACGTTTTATACTGAGGGGAAAGACAAAAGAGGCAGTAATATTATCTCTAATAACTATAACCAATGTGGGGCACAGATTTAATAACTATTTTCTGTGTCTTTCTTACTATTTCTCAAGAAAAAGAAAACTGTCCATTAAAAAATATACCAGAGAAGAAAGGTGAATGCTTATTGATGACATGAATGAAAATAGTTCCTCCTGCTATTTCTTCCTATTTAAAGCTGGCTTCCCCCTCTTTACAAAGTAGAATTAATTTGGTTTTAATTTAAATTCACATACACAGCTAACAAAGTGCTTTAAAAGAATTACAGCCTCAGTAAAACCCAACATAATTTCCCAGCTGAATTTTAAAATTTCCAATTTGTACAACTACGCTGACTGTGGTGAATATTCTAGACCTATCTCTGGGAAACCTGAGGAGAAATTGACAAGATCTATGTTGTGCTGGTTGGACCTAGTCCCCCTTAGTATATCTACAATTTAAAGGTTCCAAGTATAAATCCTAAGATCTAAGATCCTATAGATCGAACTACAGATCTTGTCATAGAATAACAGATTTAGAGCTTGTGTTAGTAAACAAAATGGGCTCTTAGCACTCAGTTCAACCAAGTGCCCTGGAAGAGTTTGGCCTTTGTTTCCTTGATTAGATTTGGGAGTCCTTGGTGACCTCCTTGTCTCAGGAGAGGGCCTAGTTTACACATGAGTTTGAGTGACATGTTTGGGACATCAGAGGCTTTTAGACCACGTGGGTTTAAGTTGCCTCTTTGTGACGATTCTAGGTCATGCGGGTGAGCCGCATGTGTCACTCACCCTTGACGCTGAAAAAGATATAAAACCAGGGGTTGGCTTTCTCTTTTTTTCGGAGCTCTAACCCACAGCTGTGGCGGCGTGCAAGACTCTGGGCCTGCCCTTGTTATGGGCTCCCGGGCTGAACTCAGATGTTGGTAACTATGAATTGTATTTGGTCTGTCTATGTCTGTAATTTGTTTGTATTTCCTCCAAAGTTCAGGGTGCTGGCTTTTTCCCCTGAACTAAATGAATGATGTCTGTATGCTGGATTAAAGTAAGCTTGTCAACCCCTTAATGTTGCTTTTCTTAGTAAAGCAGATCAAAAGAACCTGGGCTTTTGCAGCGTGCTGGTAGTGTGCTTGTTGTTGGGTTTGTGTTGGTCTTTCACCCCCACGACAGCTGCTAGTCAGATTGCTGAAACAGAGTTGGAAGGGACCTTTAAAAGCTATTTATTAAGTCCAATCCCCTCATTTTATAGATGTGGAGCTAAGGTCTTAGAGAAGTTAAATGATCCACAAAGGTCACAAAGCTTCTAAGTGTTTGTGAGGCTGGATTTCAACCCAGGTCTACTGGATTCCAAATCCAGTGCCTCATATACTCCAGCATGTTGCTTTCCTAGGTGATTAAATTCTCTAGAAACCATCTTTAAAGGACTGTTGAAGAGTCTAATTCCAGAAGATTTTTCAGTTATCTGAATAGAAATACAGCCAACTAACATCAAGTACCTTTTTCCTGTTTACTCACCTGAAGGTCAATGTAGCCATCATCTGTGCTAGAAAGCTTGGAGTACTTTACTTTACTACTGGGGATCCCAGTAGTTACATTGTTACGGGATGGCATCATAACAAAGAGACTGTTTCCTCAGCTAGAATCAGAAAAAAGAGAAAATCTTTGATGACTGCAAGGACAAAGTAATGAATCATAGAATTGTAGAGTTGGTAGATAACCTAGGAGGTCATTTTTACCCAAAACATGAATTCCCTCTATAATATCCCCAACAAGTGACCTTTTTGGCAGGAGTGGTGGTGGTGGTGGTAAAATTTTAAATTTATTTTAAATACAAAACAAGAAAAGAAAAAATAAACATTGCTATGTACACAGCAGAACACAAGAGAGGATTCAATATAAAACAATATATTTCCATTTCAAGAAAACTTATAATAAACACTACACTATTTTCAAAGCTGCCCAGCTTTTCCTGCCTCCTTCTAGGCCTTCTTTTATTCTCTGCTGTGCACTTTTTACTTTATTTCTTTTTCCCCTCCCTCCCTCCTTCCCTTCTCCCTTACCCTAAGGAAAGCTACAATAAACTCAGAGATCTAGCTCTAGATCTCTGCGTATAATACGCACATATAAACAAAGATATCTACAAAATACACTTCTGAACACATACACTCATACACATATACATAAAACCCTACTATGCTTATTTCTGCTTGTCCTCTGTCTCTCTGAGGGTGGACAGCACCTTCCTTCGTAAGTCCAAGTCTTTCCACATTTTTCTAAATCAACCAGCTCATCACTTCCTACACCACAGCAATATTCTAACCCAATCACACGCTATCTGAGAGATTGTCTAGGAAAGTTGTCCCTAAATTTTCTGCATTTCTTCTATTCTTGGCTACATGAGTTTTATTTGTTTTATTTGGCTACAAGAAAATTTTAAATAATCAAAATTATTCATTTTATACTTCAACAATGCTCTCACCTTATAATATAGTTTAAGGTCTGATACTGCTGAGTCTGCTTCCTCTACATCTTTTTCCCCTGGTTTCTTTGAAGTTCCTAACCTTTTGTTCTTCCAAATGAACTCTGTTATTATTTTTTCTAATTCAGTAAGATAACTTTTTTACTAATTTAGTTGGGATGGTATTGAAAAAATTAGGTAAATTGTCATTTTAAAAATTATATTGGTTTTATCTACCCACGCACAATAAATATTACTTCAATTGTTTAGATCTGACTTTATTTGTATAACGTGTTCTATGTTTATGTTCATATAATTCCTGTGTTTGTTTTGGCAGGTATACTCTCAGATATTTTATGCTGTCTAGTTATTTTAAATGGTCTGAAACAACATAGAACAATATTGCTGACAGTGTAGTTTCCCTGTTTTTCTCTTTTGATTAAATCTTTTTTTTTTTGCGGGGGGGGGGGAGGCAGGGCAATTGGGGTTAAGTGACTTGCCCAAGGTCACATGGCTAGTCATTGTGTCAAGTGTCTAAGGCCGAATTTGAACTCAGGTCCTCCTGACTGTAGGGTCGATGCTCTACTCACTGTGCCACCTAGCTGCCCCTCTTTTGATTAAATATATTTATTTTAACTGAGATCATGATTACTACCCCTGGGGTTTTTTTTACACAATAAATTCTACTCCTGCCCTTTACCTTTGTGTGTATCTCTCATTTTTATTGGTTCCTGAAAGCAAAATATTGCTGAATTCAAATTTTTAATCTCCTATCCATTTCTGTTTTATGCGTAAATTCATTCCATTTACATTCTAAGCTATAATTACTTGTGTATTTTCCTCCTTCCTATTTTTCCTCACTATCTTTCTCACCGTATCCCTCCTCACTTTTCTGCTTTACTTCTACCTGCTACCTTGCCCTCCTATTCTTTAACCTACCTACTCCTCTAAGAATCCTACCCTTATCCTTTTCTCCAACCTTATCCCTTTACCTTCTTGTTTCTTTCTGAATTTAGAAGACTTTTATGCCTTTCAAGATATATATAGCTCTCTTTAACCCATTCCTGATGAGTTAGGTGCCAACACTACCCACCCTCACCTCACTTTTTCTGAATCGATTTTTCCTTTTATGCCTCATTTGTATGACAATTACTCCTTTTTATCCCCCCCTACATAGTGTCATTTTTCTAGAATCACCTCATCACACTCAGCTCAGCCCAGGCCTTTCTTTCAAACTACCCAAATAATTACAATAGTCATAAAAATATTGATATTTTGACATATGAGAGGTAAACAATTTGACCTTATTGAGTCTCTTAAAATTGGTCTTTAATGTTCGCCTTGATGTTTTATGTTGAATTTTCCCTTAAGTTCTGCTGTTTTTGACACAAATACCTGAATGCCCCTTTTTTTTCCCTTTTGGGATTATACTTAACTTTTCTGGGTTAGTTACCCTTGGTCATAACTCCAGCACTTTTGCTCCACAAATATAGTATTCCAAGACCTACCGGTCCAAAATGGTAGCTGCTTGGTCTTGTGTAATTCTTCTTGTAGCACCATAATATTAAATTTTTTTTTCTTGTTGCTTCCAATATTTTCCCATTAACCTGAGAGCTTTGAAACTTAGCTATGATATTCCTGTAAGTTTTTCTCCTGGTATCTCTTTTAGGTGGTGATCGGGGATTTTTTTTTCTATATCGGCTTTGTCTTCTTGTTCTAGAATTTCAGGGCAATTTCACTTGATAATATCTTGCAATAGAGTATCAAGAGTCTTTTTTTCATTGTGATTTTCAGGTAGTCCAACTATTCTTACAAAATTTCTCCTCAATCTGTTCATCAAATCAGTTGTTTTTCGGATGAAATGTTTCACGTTCTATTTTTTCATTCTTTTGACTGTTTTGTTATTTCTTCTAGTTTTCAAGGAATTATTTTCTTCCTTAAGTTTCTGATTCTCTATTTCCAGTTGGTTGACTTTAAGTTTCTTGATTTTCTTAAGACTTTTATTTTTTTCCCTATTTTTTCCTCAATCTCTCTTATTTGATTTTTAAAGTCCTTTTTAAGTTCTTCTAGGAACTCTTTTTGTACTTGGGACCATTTGACATTTCTCACTGAAAAATTAGTGGCTTTTTAGCTCTATTATCTTTCTCTGAATATGAACCCAGATCTTCTCTAGCTCCATAGTAGCTATCTAAGGTTGGGTTCTTTCTCCTTTGCTTACTCATATTTATTTACTTATTTTTGTTTTATTTCATGTGTAATCGAGTTCTAGTCCTGAGGCATGGGGAATGATGCCTCAAGCCCCAGGTCCTTCTTACTGGTATTTGCTGAGGTCTGTTCCCGGGGCCCAACTTTGGGTTCTCTTCTCCATTCCTAAGCCACAGCTAGGGCCCTCAGCCACACTATCCTGCAAATGATCTTGCTCCCCACAATCCCTCAAGTAGCTGCAAACTACAGCTGTCCTCTCTGCCCTGGAACTGAAACCAGGGACTCTGTTCTCCTGCAAGAGGCCACATGCAGCAGGTTTGCTGCTCATCTGCTGGTGTATTTACCAGACATGTGCTAGCTCCTTCTCACCCTCAAAGCCACAGAGGAGTATGGTCAGCAGGGATGTATTTGGCATCCCCTCCCCCTCCCTACCTATGGAAGGTCCTTCAATCTCCTCCTATTTAGCCACAGAACTCCCATGGCCCTAGCACCCCACTGCCTCTAGGGCTTGTTTGTTGATTCCAAAGAATTGGCCTAGAGGTGTCTGCACTTCACACTAGCCCCCTGCCTGGGGTCTTCTCAAGTTGTCTTAAATGGACAACTGCCTTACCTCGACTTTTGTTTATTTCCTCTGTTCTACATTCCCTCTGAGGCAAGGTTCTGTCTTTTTTGGGGGAGAAAATTAGGAGAGGCAAACGTTTTCTGGCCTACTCTGCCATCTTCCCAGAATCTTCTCCAACAGGTGATCTTTTCTTCTTGACTCTTTACTCCAAGTCCAGGTAACTAAAAGCTTCCCAAATCAGCCTAATTTTTTTTGAGAGTCGTTAGGAAGTTTTCCTTTATACTGAATTGCTATAATTTCAATTCATTTGCATATGTTCTGCCCTTTAAGGCAGAGCAGAATAAATCTCATTTTTTTCCTGTGAGAGCCCTTCAGCTATTTGAAGAGAGTTAACACATTCCGTTTAAATCTCGGCCAAATGGATATCGTGAGAGACTTTGTCAAAAACCCTGTTGTTATCCAGAAAGGTTAAATTACATTAGCTGGAAGAAATGGACTCTACACATTAAAAAAAGCCAAAACTGATTTACATGACAATACCTAAGCAATCAATATGGAGACATCAGACAGCACATTCACAGAATCACACAAAGTTAGGGCTGGAACAGTAAACCCAGCTAGGACATCCCCTTCATCATACGGATAAGAAGGCAGCCTGGTACAGTGGAAAGGGCTCTGGCTTTGGGGTCAGGACACAGACTGAAACTCCAACCCCTCTGTCACTTCCTACCTGTGTAACTCTGGGTGAGTCTTACTCTACCTCTCTGCATCTCTACTTCATCATCGATAAAATGACAGGCGGGACTAACCAGGGGTGGGGAACCTGTGGCCTCCAGGCCACAAGTGGCCCTCTAGGTCTTCAGATGTGGCCCTTTGAGTCAATCCAAGCTTCACAGAACAAATCCCCTTGATAAAAGGATTTGTTCTATAAAACTTGGACTCAGTCAAAAGGCCACACCGAAGGACCTAAAGGGCCACATGTGGCCTGGAGGCTGCAGGTTTCCTACCCCTAGATTAAACCGTCTCTAAGGTACCTTATAGCTCTACATCTCATGGTTCTGCAAAGTCATTTTGCCAAGTGGCATTCCAGGCTGGGAGAGAACCTAGGACTAGAACTCAGGCTTCTGGCCGCCAGGGCTTTTTACTGTAATACTAGGCCAGATTTTTTTTTTTAACACAAGCACACACAAACATCTACAAACATTTATTCAGTGGAATTTCTTGGAAAAGTATCATTTCTGTTTAAAGATAAAGAAAATGGGCCATAAGCATAAAGAATACAATGTATTCCAAGGTTTTAACCAGAGTTTTATGCTTGACACCAGAATTCCTGTGCTCAAGTGCTAGCTCATTGCACTCTCACCTCTTGTTTTAAAGCAAACATGAAACTAATGGGCTTAATGTGATTTTTTTTTTTACTTTCCATACTCTAGAAACAAAAGTGAAGTAAGCCGAGTAGAGAACACAGGTATGTTCACAATTATTCCTGTTATCATATATATTAAACTGAATATATACTCCTATGATACTGACAGGTCCTTTATACTAGTAATTCTACAATTAATGATATCTTAGACACATACCTCTGAGTGGCAGTTCTAAGAGATGCCTGTGCTAGTCACAATGCATTTTGGGGACTATAGATTGTGAATCAGTGATAAAGAAAGGTTATACTGGCAAAAGACACCCCTCCCCAACTCTCGTGTACACCCCCCCCAAATACTACTGGAAGAATAGGAACAAACTAAAGTTTCATTAAAGACATTATGTAAGTAGTTTCCTTTAGGAAACAGAATTCCAAATGGCACAGCTCTAATACTTCACCTGAGGCTCCAAGGATTTGAAGGGGCAGAGGTGAGAAGGGAGTGAATTCCCAGCACTAGAGTAACTACACCTTTTTTACAGGGTTGTTGTGGTGATGTATGCATGTAAAGAACTTTATAAAACTTAAGCACTCTACTGCTACTATTAATTATCTTTTTAACATTATAACTCTCAAGCGACATAATGGGATACCACAGTTTCAGAATCAAAACTGCAAGTGATCCAAGAGGTAATTAAAAGCCTCATGCTGAGAAGAAAGTAATGATTAGCTACATGGAAGAAGTAACATAGATAGATAATACTATCATGGAGATATAGATACACACACACACACACACACACATCCTGACCCTCAGATTATGTGTGTGTATACACACACATATGTACAAAGAGACACATATGTGTTTACATATATATGAAACCACAAAAGGAGGTGGGACAGTCATGTGTAGCAATTCAACTCAGTAAACCTCATTATGTGCTTACTGGGTGCAAGGCACTGTGCTAAGCACAGGGGATGCAAATAAGATAAAAACAGTCCCTGCCCTTTAAGGTTACAATCTAGTAAAGAGAAAACATAAAAGAAAACTAGAAGAAGGTGAGGGTGAACACCAACGGGTATATTGTTCCATGAAGCGCAAACCAAGCACATGGAAAATGGAGAGTGAGCTGCAAAGTCCAAATCCTGCTGTCTATAAAGGAAAGCTTTAGTGTTGAATGCTCTACCCTCCAGTCCTCCAATCAGAGGGGAGAGGATGCTGAGGGAGCTGAAAGGTATTGAGAATCCAATGCTGAGTTAGCAGCATGGTGATGGATATTTCTAGTGAACAGCTTATCCTGGGGGCAGTCTCTTTTTCTGAGAACAGGGCCCAAGAGAGAGCGTTGGGGTACACTTACAGTTAGTGGGCATACCATAGATGAAGAACCAGTAAAGGAGATTGAGAATGCATAGTCAGAGAGGTAGGAAAACCAAGAAAGAAAGAGAGCAGCGTCCTGAAAACCAAGAGAGAAGAGAATCATCAGCAGTAGCGAATGCTGCAGAGAAATAGAGGATGCAGATGAAAAAAATTAGATCTGGTAATAAAGAGATTAGTGGCAACCTTGGAGAGAGCAGCTTCACTCGAATGAGGTCAAAAACCATCCTACAGAGGGTTTAGAAGACGTCCAGAAGAGAAAAAGTGTAGGCAGCTTTTTCAAGAAGTTGAAGGGAAGGAGGGGCAACAAAGGACAATGCCCAGTAGGGATAGTAGATGGATAGTAAGACAGAGTGGATGGGGGAAGCCTGGGCCTATTTATTACACAGCATTGGAGGAATCAGAACCTAATGTGAAACCGAAGATGAAAAAGAGAGAAAAGGTGATATTGAGAATAATCTGACAGAGAAAATGGGAGAAGATAGGATCAAGGGCACAGGCTCAGTAGAGGGGCCAAGCCTAGAGTCAGGAAGACTCATCTTCTTGAGTTCAAATCCAACCTCAGACATTTACTAGCTATGGGATTCTGGGCAAGTCATTTAATCCTCTTTGGTTCAGTTCCTCATCTGAAAAATGAACTGGAGAAGGAGATGGAGAGTATCTTTGTCAAGAAAACACCAAAATGGCCTCACAGAGTCGGAAATGACTGAACAACAAAGGATGAAGAATACTTTTGTTTTTTTAAACGTCATCTCTTCAGCATACTGGATGGAGCAAA
This sequence comes from Phalanger gymnotis, assembly GCA_028646595.1. Lineage (NCBI taxonomy): Eukaryota > Metazoa > Chordata > Mammalia > Diprotodontia > Phalangeridae > Phalanger > Phalanger gymnotis. Next base: position 253,451,325 of record CM053625.1, read on the forward strand.
GGGAATAATGGGAGATCATATCGAGGTTATATGATTTAAGGACAAAAGAGGGAGCTCTTGATTTTTCAGTGAGCTATGAGGAAAATTGCTCAGCTGACTGAGGGAAGCTTAAGGCCTAAAGAAGTTCTGGGACAGCGCTATTTATGATGAGATAAAAAAGTCAATTAGGGAGAAGGATCGGTTTACAACATTGATCCATCCATTTTTAACATAATTCTGGAAAAGCTTTTGCCCCTTTTTTTCTAATATGGAAAAAAAATCCATTTGGAGGTCATGAAAATGACGATTCTGAGCATAGTGAGATGGAGAGAGTACTGGACTTCAAGTCAGGTGTACTGGGTTTGATAGCTGCCTCTGCTACTCCATGCCCTTGGAAAAATCATTCTATCTCTCTGGGCCTCAGTAAAATGACAAGAATGGACTGGATGATCCCTAGGTCCTTTCTGGTTCTAAAGCCTACATTATAAATGGGTGGGTGGTTGCCACACCAATCACAACTCCCTGATATACAAATATGCCAAGTTACATTATCTTATGACAGATCTTGAATCAAAGCACATCATGCTATCACTGAAGTCTTACTCTTGGTCATACAACTGTGTTACCCAAATCAGCCGCCCTCTTCTTATGACACAGTTATATATGTACAGAATTTAAAGTCGAAAGATCTTAATGAGTTTTATCTCTATTGTGCAAAGATTAAGTCAGGGCCTGAAGATTTAGTTCAAATCTCACCTCTGACCCTAAACTGCCAGTGTGACAACTTTGGGCAAGTTAAACTCAGTTTCCTTATCTGTGAAATCAGGGAAGGGCGGGTTGCCCTCTGGGGTCTTCCCTTTTTAAGGGCTTGGGGCTTATTCGTGGGTGGGCCTCCCCAGCTGACGTCGGTTGGTCGGGTCCTGGAGAGCCGAGGCGGCTGAGGGCATCGAGGCCGAAGCCAACGGTCCAGGAAGACCCCCTGGGGTGTAGCCAGGTAAGGCCCGGGACCACGGCCCTCTGCTTCCCCGGCCCAGCTTCCCGGGGCCTGGAACAGGGGGCGTCGGAGGAGGTGGGAAGCGTAGCGCCAGGGAGCGCGGAGGACGTCCTCCTCCTCGAGGTCCCGCTCGCAGCTCGCCCACGATCGCCACTTCGGCCTCGTCCTTCCGCCCCTGTCCGATCCAGGCGCCGGACCCCTCCACCCGGGCCCGATTCCGCCGCCACAGCAAGCCCCTGTCGCGGCTTCTCTCCCGGCACCCCCGGGCTCGTCTAAGTCCCCACGCTTCCCGCCCCGGCTTCTGCCCGGGGTCCCGCCTCTTGCACGCCCGAACCCCAGCCTGGAAGTCCTCCGGCAGAACAAGGACCCCGTAGGGCACGAATCCTGACAGCGCGAGGTGTGCCCTGGCCCTACCTCCTGCCCAGGCCCATCTCTCTTTCCTCAGGCCCTGCTGAACAAGTCCGTGCTACGGGCGAACGCTACACCCCTCGGAAAACGAACGACCGACTGCCAGCAGGAAGCGTACTGGACTGCCTCGCTCACAGCCTGACTTCCCCTCCCCCGGCTCGCCGGGGCTTCTGGGCCTTCGCCTCCATATAAAGCGTCTTCTGATTGGTCAGCAAGAGGGGAAGGGGCGCGTCTGATTGGCCCCTAGGTTTGTTTATCTTTTAGAGGGCATGGGAGATGCACAGCCTCAGGATTGGGGGCGGGAAACAGGAGGGGGAAGGGAGAGGAGGGTTTGAGAAGCGGGAGGAGGGAGAGTGGATCTTGACTGTAAAAGCCGGCCGGGGCCCTAGAAGTTTGAAGCTGGAATGTCAGAGCTCGGAGGGACCTTAAAACAGACTGTCAGAATGGGAAGGGACCTTAGAACACAAAATATCAGAGCTGGAAAGGAACCATAGAACATGAAATGTCAGTTCTGGAAAAGACCTTAGAACACAGAATGTCAGCTCTGGAAGAGAACTTAGAACATGGAATGTTCAGATCTGGAAGTGATTTTAAAACGCACCTGGGAGGGACCTTAAAACATATCAAAGCTGGAAAGAGACCTTAGAACGTAGAATATAGAATGTCAGAGGTGGAAGGGACCTTAAAACAAAGACTAAGAGCTGAAAGACTTTAGAACATGTAACATCACCACTGTGCAGTCCCTAGAAAATTGAACAAAATAAAACCAATGTAGTCAATATCAGAAGGCAAATAGAAAATCGGGGGAAAATTTTTAGACAGTGTCTTGGTTAAAGGCCTCATCTCAACTATATAGAGAACTTTGTAAAATTCATAAGAGTATGAGCCATTCCCCAATTGATAAATGGTCAAACGATATGAACAGATAGTTTTTGGAAGAAGAAATCAAAGCTATATATAGTCATATGAAAAAGATACTCTAAATCATTATATAAATCAAAACAATTTTGAGATACCATCTCACACCTATCATATTGGGCACAGTGATAGAAGGAGAAAATGACAAATGTTGGAGGGCGTATGAAAAATTAGGACACCTACACACCTTTGGTAGAAGTGTGAACTGACCCAACCATCTTGAAGAGCAATCTGGAATTATGCTTAAAGAATGATGAAATTGTATATGCCCTTTGAACCAGCAATACCACTATTAAGTCTGTTTCCCAAGGTGATCATAAAGTTAAGAAGTTTCTCAGTGGCATGATGAGTTATGAGAATAATTGTAATAGATTTTGAAGACTGGTGAGGAGTTTGGAGAGGGAAGAATCCACGATGAGAAGACTTGGTTGATATTAGGTAACTAAGCTACTGATTCAAATCCAGTGATTGAAAGATTTGTGACAATTTAGGGCCAGTAATGGTATTTTGTTCTGCATCTCTCAAAAGCAGTTATCACACAATATTATGTATTATAGTTATCTGTATGGCTTGTCATTTTTCTACTAGAACGGGGGTAGGGAACCTGCAGCCTTGAGGACACATGTGGCCTTCTAGGTGCTTGGGTGCAGCCTTCTGACTGAGGCCAAGTTTTACAGAACAAATCCTCTTATTAAGGGAATTTTTGTTCTGCGAAGTTTGGATTCAGTCAAAAGGCCAAACTTGAGAACCTAGACGGCCACATGTGTCCTGGAGGCCACAGGTTCCCCACCCCTTTACTAGACTGTTAAGTTTAGTGAGGGAAAGAATCATGATAAATACTTATTGAATTCATGAATTAAAATTATTATAGTTTTTTTTTGTTCAAACACATGCATTTGACAACTACAGAATCACAGAATTTCAGAGTTGGAGGTGATCCTGGAGACTATGGGTGGATGAAAGGAACTACCTTCTAAGGCAGCCCATTACACTTTTGCATAGCTCTAATTTGTTAAAAGCCTCTGCAATTTCTACATATTCCTAATTCAGCCTTTTGGGGTTCAGCAGAGCAAATCTAACACCTCTTCCAGGTGACAGTCTTTCAACTATTTGGAAGACATCTCCCTAATTCTGTTCTCCAAGCTCCCCAGTTCCTTTAACCCTCTTATTGCATGAGCTGAGGCCCTTCTGGTTGTCCTACTTTGCACATTATCTACCTGTACAGTAAGGAACAAAAAATATGAGTTTAGAGAAATGTGGGAGGACTTTTATGAAATGATGCAGGGTGGAGAAAGCCAAGCCAAAAGGTCAGTATTCACAATAATGGCAGCAATGCAAATAAAGTCAACATTGAAGGACAACCAAAAAAGCTAGTCAAATAGTGATCAGTGTTAGTATCATACTTTCAATATTAAAGGATGCATAATTATGTTTGACTTTGACAAGACAGTATAAGGTTTGCAAACTTCTTTAATACATTGTTGGTTGAGCCTCTCAATAGACATTACATAATTTCTCCATTTTACAAGAGGAAATCAAAGGTCAGAAAGGTTAAAAGTGACTTGTCCATGTCACAAAGCTAGCTAAGAGTCATAGGTAGGATTTGAATCCATGTGTTCATAATTCCAGATCTAGCTCTATCCACCATATTGTACTTTCTAAAATCTTTCCTATTAATGTTTTATAAATTGTTTTCGGGGAATGTGGGAATAGCTAAATGGCAAAGTGGATAGAGTGCTGGAGTCAGAAAGACTCCTCTTCCTGAGTTCAAATCTGGCCTCAGATTTTTGCTAGCTGTATAACCCTGGGCAAATAGCTTAACTCCATTTGCCTCAGTTTCCTCATCTGTAAAATGATCTGGAAAAGGAAATAGCAAACCACTCTAATATCTTTGCCAAGAAAACTCTTAAACTAGGTCACAAAGAGCTCGACATGATTGAAAAAGAACTGAAGAGCAAATTTCAGGCAATGTATTTTGTAAGCGCATTTGTGTGGATTTTAATGAGGAAGTGTCTTTGCATCAAGACCAAAATCTATCAGTAAGTTTAAAAAAAGTTTCGATTATGTAATACTGAAGTCAAATGACTCATGTAGTGTCTGAAAACACAGTCGTGGCTTTTCAGGATTGATCTTCTCAATTAACCAGATCCAGTGGAATATAAGAAGGGCCAGAGGAAATGAAGTTGTGTGAAAGGTGAATATTAACATTGGGGCAGACTGTTGGTATTTCCCAGCCGCAAAAAAAAAAAAAAGGCAGGTGTAATTAGATCAGTAACTGGTATCTATCAAATTGAGACAGGAAGGTAATGGACTTAAAAGTTATATCTATGTTAAAATTCATGCTCTGCCCTTAGCTATGTGACCCGGTCACTTAACCTGAGCCTCATCTATAAAATGGTGTAACTTTATATACCTCAAAGACTATTTGAGGGAAATGTATTATAAAGCTTAAATTGTTATATAAAGCTGCTGTTTCAAGACACTTAATTTCATAGTTAATCTCCCTGGATGCCATAATATACCTACAATTTAGTTGATGGGCTTAGAGAGTGGCTTTAGCTGAAAAATTCATCAACTGGTGGCCAACCCAGAGATGAACATCTTGTGATTTAAACAAATGGGTCTTGAGTTAGACTCTGGCCCATATTTGCAACTGAGCTTGGGCTCAGTTGGTATAAGCTTTGAAGACTCAGGTTATCTCTGTATCATGATGAGGCATTAGAATAGTACTTAGAGGATTAAGTGGGAGATTATTAAAGTAAACCCATTTGGAGGCATAGGGATAATGTTGTACCTCTCCATAATACCAATACACTTTACCTTGTAGCCAGAAATCAGGGCTGTGTAACATCACCTAGTAGGTAAAAAGGAAATCTTTGGAAATGCAACAATTCTATTCTTAGATACCAACGTGGAATAGTAGTGAAATTTGACAATTTTATCCTGGACCTAAGCTCTCTTATGTATGCCAGTAACTAGAGAAAAACAATTTCCCTCTATTGCCAGTGTCCATAGTAGTAGTAGGACCTCACTGAAACAGTACTACTAAGTATGAAAGCCTGGAGCAATCTGTGATCTTCCCTTCACTTTTTAGAAACCTAAGTTTCTGTCAAAACTTTATTCAAATAACATCTTTTTATGTTTCCTGCTAGTCCCACTTTCTCGTCACCAAAATAAACTTCATTACTACTTTGTATATTTTTACTATGTGTACATTTTGTCTTTCTTCATCATAGTACATATGCTCCTGGAGGGCAGTTTTACATCCCCAGCACCTGACCCATGGTAGGTGATTAATAAATGCTTGTTGATTCTCTTTCTTACCTATCCCCCCACGACAATCAGTTGGCAGTTAGTTCTACCTCCCCATTTCCTTGCATCTGTCCCTTTTGACTTAAACCACCCACCTTAAGGCCAGATAATCCATTATAGTTTGGAGAGTTAGATGTAGGAGGTTGTGATAAAACTGGGAATTAGATTGCTGAAATCTTGATGGAGACAAGCCAGGTTCACACCCCTTCCTCACTAACACATTTATACACGTTTATAACTACAAAACACTAACCAATACTGTCCTACTTAACAAACTGTTATAATTTAAAGAATTTTCTTTGCTAGTGTTCACTAGACTGGCAGATCAAGGAAGACTACATAAAGGGGAGGGAATGGGGCAGACACCCAGGTTAAGAACTCCAGTTATATAGTGTACCTACATAGATTTTAGTTAGACAAGCACTTGACAGTCTCTCATCCTATCCTCATAAAAAAACATGAAGAGATGAGCACAGTAGTACCATTAAGTAGAACTGGAGTAACGCCTTATTTTGGAAGTGATCATGATGAGTTGGGTCTCTAGTATAGAGTACCCTAGGAATTTGTGGTTGGTCCTATGCTGTTAGTTTAGTCAGCAAATTAAATATTTTCAGATGAAATGAAGCTGAGGATAGCTAACATACTGGGTGATGGGTTAAGGATCCAACAGGATCTTGACAGGTTGGAATGCAAAGTTGAATCTTAGTAAAGTGAAATTTAATAGGGTTAAATGTGATCTTGTAAACACTGGGTTTTTAAAAATTCACTTCATGAGCACAAGATGGCAGATATGTGACTAGATAGTAAATTGTCTGAAAAATATATGGCACTGGTAACAGTTCAGTTGATAGCGTGATAAGATGGCCAGAGAAGCTAATAGAGGCTTTTCCGAAAAGGGAGATAATTAGTTTTGCTAATGTCCCTGGCAGACCATATCTTGGAGCTAGGTCAGTCTCTTATCTCTCAGTAGGCTGTATACTTTGGGACTTCTCTACCACATCTCAAGGACCTCACTGGGAAAACCTCATCCTGTACCCATCAGCCTTAGGACTCCATCTCATCACCACTCTTTAACCCTTCAGTGGGAGGATATTCATTTAAGGAGCTCAGAACCTCTCATTTCTTAACTGGCTGTACTACTTTGGGACTTCCTGTGACTTCTCCACTATGTCCCTACCTCAAGAACCTTCCTTGCTCCCTCCTACTTTTCAGTTTTCTTTTGTGAGTTGTCTTCCTCCATTAGACTATAAGCTCCTTGAGAGCAGGGACTGTCAATTTTCACATTTGTATCCCCATTGCTTAGCATAGGTTCTGGCACATTGTAAGCACCTCAGAGTTTGACTGACTCAGAATTACAAGATCACAGAAATTAGATTACTCCAAAAATGGCAGAACTGGGATCTGAACGCAGGCCCCAATTCCAAGTCTAGTTTTCTCCTGCCTATACTACAATGCTTCAAAGCTTTTTATTATCTTAGTGCCCTTTCAGCTGCTTTTTGTTAGGAACCACCATATACATAGGCCAACTCTTTAAGCAGCTTTCTCCATGACACCCAAAGTAAAACACTGTTGGAAGAACTACACCCAATTTACACTTCATGTTTTCTCAATCATATCACCTACCCACTCAGACCATATTGAGATAGAATACTTGTCTTTGTCTTCAAAAAGCCAACACAAATGCAAGCCAATTCTATTTTTTTAAAGAGCTAAGTAAATTTATTCTTTAACTGTAATGTAACTTTATACAGCCTGGGATAATACAAGACATACACTTGCAATGAGAGATTTCATGTTTACATTTGTTGGACTTTCAAAGTGTTTTGAAATTGATTAGTTACTGACTTAGATTTTTACCTGACAAGGCCTCTGCTTTTCAGTTCTCTAGAATTTATCTAGAGTGCAGTTCAATAAAGATTCCAGGATCCTATGAAATAGTAAACTCATTAAACAAGTACTTATGTATCTAAGCTACAAAAAAACCATTACTATCTTTTTGGTTACATTAACGTTGATTAATATCAATCCAAAGATATAATAAGTATTCTATTATAAAAGTATTTTAAAAATCGGTTTCTCATCAGTAATCACATTATTTAAGATGGTCAAGATCAGAGGTGGAGAATTTGCGACCTCAAGGCCACCATGTGGCCTTCTAGGTCCTCAAGTATGACCCTTTGAATCCAAACTTCACAGAACAAATCTCCTTACTAAAAGGATTTGTTCTGTAAAACTGGACTCAGTCAAAAGGCTGCACTTAAAGAACTAGAAGACCAAATGTGGCCTAAAGGCTGCAAGTTCCCCACCCCTGGTCAAGTTGCTGAGATTAATTTTAAACCTATTTTTTATATATATATATGTATATATATATATATATGTCAAAGGTCACAGAATTATATTAAGACCTCAAACAGAAAATAGGCATAAAAATGAACACATTGGTGTCAACCCATGCAATTTGAGTTAGAATTCTTATCTGGGAAGGGGTGGAGCCAAGATGGCAGCTGGAAAGCAGGGACTGGCCTAAAGCTCTCCCCCAGGACCCTCCAAACACCTATAAAAATGGCTCTGAACAAATTCTAGAGCTGCAGAACGCACAAAATAGCAGAGGTAAGCAGGGCTCCAGTCCAGGACAGCCTGGATGGTCACTGGGAAGGGTCAATCACATAGAGCTGGGAGCAGAAAAGAGCCCAGTGTGAGCTGCACCCAGACCAACCAGATTTGAAGCCAGGTGAAACAGGCCCTAGGGACCTGAATCAGTGAGCTGTGGCAGTTACCAGATTTCTCAAACAACAAACACCAAAGACAACAGAGAAGGTTGGTGGGAAAAACTACTGGGATAGAGTGAAAGGAGTTCCCTGTTTGGCCACCACCCCAGGGGCAGTGGCAGGGCCCTGGTGCAGCTACAGAACTACAGCTGCAGTTGCATCAGGCCCCAGGCCCACCTGGCGGGAGAAATTAAGCGCCAGATCTGGGCAAGAGTGCAGAGCCTGCTTAAGATCCGAGTCATGGTCCAGACTGTCGTTTCTTGGGGGAGGAGGAGCATTGGTGCAGCAGAGCTTGCTGTGTAGAAAAAGCTCTGAAAACAGTGCGGCCCCTAAAGCTTGGGACAAAGTATTCTCTACTCTACAAGCAGTCATACCCTGATGAAAAACTCAAGGGTCAAGTAGTTGGCTGGGAACATGGCCAGGCAGTGAAAACAGACTCAGATTCAGACTCAGACTTTGGAATCTTTCTTTGGTGACAAAGATGACAAAAACACACAGCCAGAAGAAGTCAACAAAGTCAAAGAGCCTACATCAAAAGACTCCAAGAAAAACATGAATTGGTCTCAGGCCATGGAAGAGCACAAAAAGAATTTGGAAAAGTTAGAGAAGTAGAGGAAAAATTGGGAAGAGAAATGAGAGTGATGTAAGAAAACCATGAAAAACAAGTCAAGGACTGGCTAAAAGAGACCCAA
>CM053625.1:253460895-253510955 GCA_028646595.1 Phalanger gymnotis
GGGAGGAATATATATTGAGAGAGAGGTAGAATGGGGTACATTATCTTGCATAAAAGTGGCAAGAAAAAGCAGTTTTGTAGGAAGGGAAGAGGGGACAGGTGAAGGGGAATGAGTGAATCTTGCTCTCATTGGATTTGACTTGAGGAGGGAATAACATACACACTCAATTGGGTATCTTACCCCACAGGAAAGGAGGAAGGAGATAAAAAAAGAGGGGACAATAGAAGGGAGGGCAGATGGGGGAAGAGGTAATCAAAAACACTTTCGAAAAGGGACAGGGTCAAGGGAGAAAATTGAATAAAGGTGGATAGGACAGGAAGGAGTAAAATATAGTCAGTCTTTCACAACATGAGTATTGTGGAAGGGTTTTGCATGATACACATGTGGCCTACGTTGAATTGCTTGCCTTCTTAGCGAGGTTGGGTGGGAAGGGAAGAAAATTTGGAACTCAAAGTTTTAAAAGCAGATGTTAAAAAAAAAAAGTTTTTGCATGCAACTGGGAAATAAGATATACAGGCAATGGGGCATAGAAATCTATCTTGCTCTACAAGAAAGTAAGGCAAAAGGAGACTGGGGGGGGAGTGGGGTGGAGGGTAGAAATGGAGAAAATTTGTAATTCAAACTCTTGTGAAAATCAATGCTGAAAACTAAAAATAAAAAAGAATTCTTACCTGGGAACAACTAAAGAAACATATAAAGGACACAAAATACTAATTGCCCAACTCCTTACCTTTATGGATGAAGAAAGAAACCCGCAGAGGTTAGTTAAGTCTTTTGTTAAGTCTAGAAAATACAGGAAATGGAACTTAGAGTCTAACTAATCTCGGAATCTCAACTCTTTATTTCACCTCACTACTCTATGATTTCAGTTCAAATTCCTTGATTCTTATAGCCAAAGCTAAATGCTATTGTATGCTACAGAAATGTTTCATGTTCTTCAATTTAGGTATGAACAAAAACATACAAGATTCACTCTCTCTTCACCTAAGTCTACACACCTTAGATATGCACATGCCCTTAAACAGCTTATCAATCTCTACCACTCTATATGAACACGTATTTATGTAAAGAAATCACATACTCACTAATATTCGAAATAATATCCTTTTATTCCTATTTCCACAATGCTTTATATTCGACAGCTCCAGGGTGAAAAATAAAAATACTGGCAAGTAATTTTTACATTAATAATAGCTATAGCTGAGAATCCAAGAAAATGTTTGCAGCAGAGCAGGGTCCTGTTTCAAAGCACTACTCTGTTAAAAGCTCAATTTGTATATAACTTTATTTAAATTGAAAACACCCCCCTTTTCTGTTAGAATTACAAAAGGAGTTTGTTGGTATAGAAACATCTAAAATAGAATTTCTAAATAAGGCATGGTCTAGGATAATAGTATTAAGATCCAACTTTGGATTTTTTAAAACAAATTATGTGGAGAGAAGCACTATATTTACAGAAAGTTATCTACATATGTGTACCTAGAGGTACAAATTGAAAGTTAAGACTGAAAAGACTTAACGGTTAAACATATTGTTGAATATCTCAAAAACATCTCTCAAAATATCTCAAAAGAATCTCTCTTTTAAAGAGTTTTTTTCCCTTTATCTTCTTAGAAATGAAGTATGTCTAAGATCCTCCTTCATCCTCAATCTTAGGAGCCAGGTAATATTTTAAGTGTCCCATATCTGCAATCTTATACTCTACAACTAAAAAAGACGAAAAAAAAAAGATGGTTAATCATTTGGTAGCATTATAAAAGGAAGATTTTAAGACCATTGATTGAAGACGAAGTAATTTATCTTACCAAGTGGCACATCTGCAGACATACTGAGTGTTACTGTAGGAGACAGTGGAGTGGCTTTGGTAAAGAAATTCAGGTATCGAAGTGCAAAGGTCAACTGAACTGGCTCATTCATCTCTATTGTAACCTAAAAGAATAGAGAAGTCTTAGAAACAGACGTGTTCTGATCTTACAATAAATTCAATTAGAAACCTGATTAAAAATTTAAACACTACAGAATACCTCCTCCCTCAAAGCAACTGAAATGTAGATATGTTGCCTTAGTACAAACTTAATTAGCTGGCAGTTCTCATAAGGCCACTTAACCAGAAATAGATTCTGATTAGCTATTCTTCTTTCAGCAATTCCTTGAAAATTTCACCTTCATTTCCAGTTTTAAGGTGGGGCTGAGTTTTTGTGGTAAAGGGAAGAAAAAGAAATAATGATTCTTTTACAATTCTTTGAAAACACCTGCTTAGTATGCCTATTTTCCCACAATCCCTCTGCCACTATTCCCATACTTTGTAATCCTTTCCAATTTGCTGGGTATGAAGCTTGAACCTGATAATTTTTTTTTAAATTTATATTTCTTGTTAGAAATTTGGGTAATCTTTCATACGGTTCTAATGAGAACCATTTGCTTATATCCTTTAACTACTTATCAACTAGAGAATAGATTTTGGTTTCTTATCCTTGTTACCCACGTACCCGGGAATATCAGCCCCTATCAGAGATGTGATAAAAGGTATTATTCCCTACTCAACTGTGTTCCTCCACAACTTTCAGTTGTATTAATTTTGTTCAGGCAAAAGCTCTTCAACTTTTATGTAAACAAAATTATATTTTATGTTTTTAATTGCCCTTAATCCCTTGTTTGGATAAGAACTATGGTGTCAAAGTGAATTAAGCAGAACCAGAAAAACTATATCCAAAAAGACTTCAACAATATATACAGAAGAGACAACAGAAAAATTAAAGACTGAAGGCTGTGAAATTAGACTTGACTTCACAGAAGAGATATGGGAAGGCACCTACCTCCCTTCTTTGCAGACATGGGAAGGACTATACTATAGATGTAATACCAAGCTTGGTTAAAGTGGTATGGTTAGCTTAAGTTTGTTCAACTTTTTTCTCTTTTTTGTTGTTTTAAGGGATGGCTTAGTAAAAAGATATATTGTATTGTGATATGTTGATGAAAAAACAAGATATTATTAAAATTCATTTAAAAAAGATAATATGCAGTATAAAAGAAGCCAAAGTTCTAAGTGTTTTATAATAAAGATATTATAATACAGTGGCACTACTTATCACAACTGTACACTGATCTGATTTGGGGATTCTGGTTAATTCTGTCATTAACTTAGGATCATACTTCTTGTTGAAATTTTTTGGGAAATCTATTGTCTACTTTGTTTTAATATCTAGAGTATAAAGTATAATTAAGTATCTAATTGAAACACTTACTGAGCACCTACATGATGGACATGTGCTAGATGCTTATGGTAATACAAGATAGAGTTTTTGTGCTCAAGGAGCTTAAAATCTCATACATGAGAGATATAATACATATATTTCAATACAAAGTGAAATACTTCATAATCACAAACTACATCAAATTCAAGACAAGTAGAGTGTAACTGAAAATATGCTAAAATTAAGTCAGATGACCCAGTTCTTAGAGTAGCCAAAACACTAGATGTGATCTCATACAAATCACTTAACCTCCAGGGTTTAGTCTCTTCATTTATATATGAGGGTGCTGGTTCAAACTAACTCTTAACATTGTGGCTCTATGTAACTTACCTGGATTCCATAATAAGCTTTAAAAACAATAGGGACAATAACCAATTTCCCATTATCTGACTTTTCTACAAACCCTTTCAGAAAATGATACTGCTGGGGGTTAGGATGCATTTGAGTCTCAAAACCAGGTGCAGTTAATTTATGGTTTTCAAAATAGCAAACATGCTAATCTTCCTGTCTGACTTTGGACAAATCTCTTAAGCTGGGCTTGTTTTCTCATCTGTAAAGAACAAGGTTAGCCCCAATCATCTGTAAAGTCCTTTCCAATTGTAAATCTATGATTGTATCTGCTACAGGTAAAAAGCATGTCATTTCCCACCTTTACAAATTTCATTATCTAAGGTAAAATTGGAAAATAAACCCAAAACAAAATAAGTCTCTACTAATGATTTTCATTTGAACATCAAATTATACCCATTTAATATTTAGAATTTCAACCTATTATTCTAGTCGTTTGTTTCTACCAATATCAAAATTCACTGCATTTAAATTTTCTCAAGATCTAAATTTGACTTACAGCTTCCTCCTCTTTGTCAACATTACTTGTCTGTGATAGTTTTACATTTCCACTTCCTAGTTCTCCACTGGCAGAAAATTTTACACCATCTTTTGCACAGGAAATTACAACAGCATCTCCAATATGACTGAGATCCCGACAGATTCGTGCAAATTCACCAGAAGGCATTTTCACCACACAACTATATTCTTGTTCCTGTAATACAAAAACAGCTTTGAATATATTTAGGACTTTAAATGTTTAGATTTGTCATCAATCTGATTTTCTGGGGGGGAAAAAAAGCTATGAAATTGTATTCTTTTGAACACCTACTCCAAAAAGATAATTAAGTCATGACAATTAAATAATTTATTTAGCAAATGGTTCAAAGCTTAAGAGTACAACTTTTTTTTTTCAAGGAATGTTTGATATAAAAGGAAGTCAAAAGCACATTTAACTATATTTAAAATATTTAATAGCTATGAGTAGCCAAATCTATTTTTCTGTAACATATTCAGGAATGACAGAGAGCTTCCATAACAGTCACCCTACTAGTTACTAGATTTTCTATCAATGTTAACAGTCTGGATAGATACATAAAGATAGGCCATAGAAACGGTATATGGCGGCTATAAAATTTACCAAAACGTGTCTTCCAAAAACAAATCAATTATTTTATATCAGAAAATTTAATATCAAATCACTTTTCTACTTTGATGCAGATAATAAAAATTTATCTTTCCCTGGAAATGATTAAAGTCTACTAAAAGCTACTTATAAACTGCCATTAATTAAAATACAGCATGTCTAATGAGCTTAAAAATTAAGATACAAATACTGTAGAAGAAATCTAAAGAAGAGAAGTTAAGAAGGCAGAGGCTGCCTAGTATGGTAGAAATTAATGTTTTGGAGACTGAAGAGTTGAGGCTCAAGTCTTCACTCTGTTAGTTCCTACCTCAGGCAACATTTAATTTGTCCAGCTTTATTGTATGGTAATACACTCAAGATGGCTTCCAGATCTAAATACTAACTATTATTTTCTGTTGTTGTTATTCGTTCTTAATAACTGAAACACAAGGAGAAGTAAGATCTAAGCGCTGATTTTAGACTATTATTTAACAATAGATGAACAAAGTAGTACATATTAGGTTAAAATGAATGCCACATTAAGTGATTTTTTTTCTCTTGCCAAAAATTTTCTTTACATATTATAACCTCAAATATTTAAGTGTTAGAAATTGGTTTTGGTCATATTATTTAGTTTACTTTATATTAGCTAATATAATTAGACACGCAGCAAGAAACCTTGATACTTACTGGAATTCCAAGCTGTTCAACATCTAAATCCATTAATTTCATCTCATAGTCTGATACCTTTTCCTGATCTACAAATAAAACATAATAAGCCATTTTATATTTCAGTATTAGTGAAATAATTTAAAAGTGAGGTGTGCATTTATAAAAGACAACTTACTTGGTGCCTCAAATATCAGTGCAAGTGTATCTGCATTGTCTTCGGCCCTTAGGGTAATAATATCTTCATTGCTGGCACATTTTAATATTTTGGACATGCTGGATAACGGAGAACAAGAAGTAAATAAAGAGATTCATCTAGAAAGTCCAGAAAAGTCCCAGAGAGATTAATGCTGTTATTTTAACTGGCTATCTTCACCCAACGGACACCGAGACGTTATCAGTGGGCTGTAAACAGGGACTCAAGTGTAGTGTGGCACATTTTGGTGGCAGGAGGCATAGCCTACTTCCTTCCTAATATCGATTCTTTGGGGGGGGGAGCGTTAAGCAGCAAAGACAGCCTGGCTCCTCCTTAACAGGCCCGCCGCCTTCTCCCTCGCTCGGGCCACAAAGCCTCTCGTGGAGGGTGCATGCTTTTTACTTTAAATTCGAGGTCTTCGGGGTCGTTTCTGGGAGCCTTCCCGCCACAGCCCCTTGGACCGCATTGTGAGCTTGGCGCCGAAATGACGTTGGGCGGGAGGCGGCCGGGGCGCGCTTCCCCTTCCCCAAACCGCGCGCTTCAGCCTGGCCCCGCCCTCCCCGCTGCTACCAGACCAATGAGGTGCGTCCATTCATCCTTCCCCACCGGCCCCCCCACCCCACCCCGGCCCGAGCAGCTAGAACTACTCCGCTCAAGCACGCTCCCGCCAAGAATCTCGGGGGAAGCCCGGGGTAGGGGGGAAGGAATACTTTGTTTACTCCACCGAAAGCCACAGTTATTCTACAGGGTCGTGCTTACCTGGTGAGATTAACGCCCATGGCCAGGTTGCGGTCGCAGCGGTAGGTATCGAAGCCCTCCGAGCGGAGGGTGAGCTGCACAAGGGAGATGTGGGACGAGTCCATGCTCTGCAGGTTCACCCCGCCCGAGCTGATGTCCCAGCAGGCCTCATTGATGAAGTCTTTCAGCGCCTCCAGCACCTTCTTGAGGATGGAGCCCTGCACTAGCCTTGCCTCGAACATGGTGGCGAACAAGAATACCAGAGCAGAAGCGAGGAAAAACAAAGCTGGCCTCGGCTCGCGGAGACAACAGAGGTCCTCGGCCCGGAGGGAGACGGGGGCGCAGAGAAGCACACGCAACAGCCGCCTCTAACCAAATGAGGCTCCGCTTCTCCAGCTCGCGCTCTCGCCGGCAAGTCGCTGTGACGTCACGGCGTAACCGCCCGCCTCCTCGATAACGCTACTGGTGCTCGGTCGGCCAATGCCATCACGAAGTCCTCACCTAAATCCCCTGAGCCAATCAGAGGGAACGGGTTCCCCCGCCTTTCATAATTGCCCGGGCTTGTTCAGGTTCACCTAACCTCAATCTTTTTTGATTGAGGCTGGGGGTGTTTTGGATTTTGAACCTAATTCGATGAAGGTGACTTTTTCCCTGGAGAGTGAGATTTAGAGCTAAAAGCGACCTTGGAGATCATTTTATCTAATCCTTTAAATTTACCGATGGGGAAATTGAGGCCTCCTAGAGTTGAAATGACCTGCCCAAGGTGGTCACATAGGTAGTAAGTGGCAAAATGCATTCAGATCCAGGTCCTTTGGCTCCAAATGCATCGGTGTTTTTTTGTTTTTTTCCTCTTCGGCACGCATTTTTCATCACACGTTCTTTTTAATTAGAAAAAAAATATGGGACAGAAGTTCCTGTGGTTTTAACACAGTACATGGCACACAGTAAGCATTTAATAAATGCATTTTCCTTCTTTCTACGGTAATTGTCAATAATGTTTCCCAGAACTTTTTTTTTTTGTTGTTGGCAGGTTCCTGAATACATCAGAGAACAGAAAGATATGTCTTTCATTCATTCAGTTATTAGTAGTATATCTAAGCCCGCAGTAACAACTGTTTTAATTTTTAATAACTATGTATGTGCTTTGGCTACTTTGAGGACGGGTGATGTTTTGCCCATACTCATTTTTAAGCGTTGTCCTCATCTGTCAAATGAAAATGTTGGATTAAGTGAGGAAGGTTCTTTTAAACCCGTAAGGCACCAATAACTAACCCCTTGAGTGCATGGACTTTCTTTTTGTATTTCTTTAGTGGGTGGTTTGTTTAATTAAATCAAGTTAACCTCTGTTTCGGTAGATGGAAGAGGGAGTACATAGCTAAATTTCATTTTCCACCTCCTTTTGACATAAAGAAATTGAAGCCAAGAGAGATGAAATGACTGGCTCAAAGTCAGTGAGGGACTTAGTACAGAGGCATAGATAGAATACCGAAGTCTCTTTTCAGTGTTCTCCAGTGCCTTCTACCCCAAGGCTTTTCTCCACACCACAAACTCTCAAACTTGGGGTATGTTTACTCTTAAGAGATACTAGGAGCTTGACTACAGGGAAAGGAGATTATTTAGTAAATAACTATTGAAACATTCCCAAAGGCATAGTGTTATTATTGGAGAGAGTATAACTATAATGCTAAAAATGGCATATATGGAGTAAAATTTTCATTATGAATAATTAAGCTCATTATTTTATTTTTGCGTACATATGCATAGCAAACTTTAGAATTTATTTCCTTTCATATTGAATAGGAGGTACAGGGGGATTTATTGAAAGCCAAATGTGGGGCTAGAAAGAGGTTGGGAATCCTTGCTTTATAGTCTCTTAGTGACTTCATTAACTCTCATGGATTAGATTTTTGTCTCTACTGAGATGACTCCCAGATATATATTCCAAACTCCAGCCCTGCATCAACTGCTATTGGACATTTCAACCTGGATGTCCCATAGACATCTCAAACTCAAAATTTCTAAAACAGATCTGATTATCTTTACCTTAAAACCCACCCTTCTTCCAAACTTCCCTATTTTTGTGGGGGCACCATTATCCTAGTTTCTCAAATTTTCAACCTTGGAATCATCCTCCATTCTTCATTCACCATGACCCCGTATTCATTCAGTTGTCAAGTCTTTTCACTTCTACCTACACACTTACATCAACCCCCTTCTCTCCATTCTCCATTAGTTCTCTCCATCGCCCTGGTAATTCTGGCCCTTGTCACCTTTCACGTGGACTATATTGCCCCCTTCATGTCTACAATCCATCTTTCACATAACTACCAAGGCTATGTGGAAAATTTTTTTTCAATAATGAAGGATTTTTTTTTCTCCTCACCTTCCCACCTACTGAAGAAAAGAAATATAGAACCCTGCATCATAAAAGCAGTCAAGCATTTATATTCAAGATAATTCTATATTTCCTGCTATCCTATTTTCTTCTTTTTTCTTCTCTTTATTCCTCAAACTCACTTTATTAGAGATTTTTATTCTTTCTTTCCTTTAACCCCTTATTCATGATCCCCTTGCAAGCTTAGGGTTTGTTTCGTTTATGGCGAATCTCTCCCTGAATCTACCATGCCTATATCTTCTTTCTCTTTTACTGTTCTTTATTGTATTGCTATTGAGTTGAATGAATTCCAACACAAAAATTAGGACACTAATGCACTGTTGGTGGAGTTGTGAACTGAACCAACCATTCTGGCGAATAATATAGAGCCATGCCTAAAGGGCTATAAAACTGTGCATACCCTTTGAACCATCAATACCACTGCTAGGTCTGTATCTCAAAGAAATCAAAGGAAAAGGACCAATATGTACAAAAATATTTATAGCAGCTGTTTTTGTGGTGGCAGAGGAATGGAAAGTGAGGGGATGCCCATCAACTGGGGAATGGTATATAACAAGTTGTGGTATGTGATTGTGATGGAACACTTTTGTGCTATAAGAAATGACAGGGAGGTAGTTTCAAAAAAGCCTGGGAAGACTTATATGAACTGATTCAAAATGAAGTGAGCAGATCTGGTAAAACATTGTACATAACAGCAAAAAAATAACAATGATCAACTGCAAAAAGATTTAGCTTCTCTGATTGTTATAATGATCCAAGACAGTTCTGAAGGGCCTGTGATGAAAAATGCTATCCACCTCCAGACTGAGAACTGATGAACTCTGAGTGTAGATTGAAGTATATATTTTCACCTTATTTTTCTTGCTTTTTTTCCCCCAACATGTGTAATATGCAAATATGTTTTGCATGATTTCATATCCATAATTGATATCCTATTGCTTGCCATCTTAATAGGTAGGAGGGGCAGGGGGGAGAGAAACAATTTGGAACTCAATTTTTTTAAATGAATGTTAAAAATAAATTTTAAAAATGACAAGGAGAGGTGAAAATGAAAATGAAAAGTGAAGTAAAATTATAATAATGAAACTTGAAAACTAAGAATAGTAGAACTAAAGATATGAGTTAAAAGGCTAATTCATCTAAACATTCCTGAGGAGTCTGGAAGATGTGTTTTGCGTTTTATAAAATCAGATTGCTTAGTATGATAATTTTTTCCAAGCTTTCTAACTTCTACTTCTTCCACCTATATGTCCAACTGGGATAGTAAAAGGCTGAGGCCTCTCCCCTTATAGCCCAGTCTTTCCCTTCTCGCCAGAAGGCCACCCAGCAGGAAGAAGTCAGTCGAAGGGAAGGGCACATTCTGGTTAATTAATGCTTTTTCAATGCACCTCACTCTGAGCTATGAAGCCACAGCCAGTTAAAAATGTTTCAAGCAGACCAGAAACCAGTTACAGATTTCTTTTTCTTCTCCAAAGTCCTTGTGGAGTGTTGCATCAGAGGCACCTTGCATATGCTTGTAGGGATTGAGACTCACTGGCCAGTAACCCATTACAAAGTATAAAAAAAGAAAGGCACTGGACTCGAAAAATGATTCCTAGTATTTCTTGTTGCTCTAATTGCCTACAATTAGTGAACAATACAAAACAGAGGATCTATTTCCCAATGCTAGAATGTAAGCTCTTTGAATTCAGACTATTTTTACTTTTGTCTATATATCTGCAACTCTTAGCACATACAACTGAGTGTATTTGGAAGACTACAGCCTCTGAAGGTAATGAGTAGTGGGGTCCTATTCTGTCTCTAAGCTCTCTAGGGAACTTCATTATCTCTCATAAGTTTAATTACCATCTCCATACAGATTATTGACAGCTAAGAATGTCTAGCCCCAGTACTCTCCCTGAGCTTCAGGTGTTCATCACCAGTGGCTAATGGAACCTTTCATACTGATTCTTTACAAGATATATCAACCTCAACATGTCTGAAACTAAACTCACTCATGTTTCTCCCCAAATCCTTCCCTCTTCCAAACCTCACTATGTGCTGAAAGCAGAGGTTCGTAAATTCAAAGTTATCCTTGACCCTACATTCTCCATTACATTGATCTACCCAATCAGTTCCCAAATCTTGCCATTTCTACCTCTACAACATTCCTCATGAAACTGTTCTCCACTCACACAGCTACTACCTTATCAACCAAGAGGCAGCTGGTGATGCGGTGGATAGAATGCAGGGCCTGGAATCAGGAAGACCTGAGTTCCAATCTGACCATAGACGATTACTACCTGTGTAATCCTGGGCACTGCATTTGCCTTACTTTCCTCATCTGTGAAATGAAGATGAGAATAATAGCATTTATTTCCTAAGATTATTTTGAGGATCAAAGGGGATATTTGTAAAGCACCTGGCACATAATAAGCACTATATAAATGTTAGCTACTATTATTATTATTATTAGTTATATGCTCTCTGAGCAAGGCACTTAAGTGCCTTAATTTTCTCATCTCTAAAATGGAGCTAATAATAGCATCTGCCTAGTAGGGGTAATTAACACATTGCCTGACATATATAGCAGGACTTATACAAATACTTATTCTCCCCTCTCCTGCCTAGGTTGGTCTCCCTGACTCATGTCCACACTCTAGTGCATACTAGAGAAGATCAACTACTACCCTTTGAATGTTCTCCGATTCCGGTTATGCATCCATAGCCAATCAAAAAATCTCCTTTATGGTCACAGACCAGAACTACAGCCACTGCTGCTAAAGAAATTTTTTCAAAGTATCAATCTGACCATGTGACTGGGTTAATCAGCTACTAAGGCTTACTGCTGCTTTGTTTAGCTTGTAAAGCCCTTCGAAACCTGGCTCCAACCTATCTTTCCAGCCTCATTGGACTTCTGCCAAACTGGCCTCCTTATTCTTTATTGAGAGACAGCCCACCTCTCATTTCTAGGCCTTTGCACCGATCTTCTCCCGTGCTTGGAATGCATTCCCTCCTTAGTTCTACCTCAGGGTCCCTCTCTTCCTTTAAGCTCAAGCACCATGTTCAATGTGAAGGCTTTCCTCATCTCACCTCATCACTACTAGTTCTTCCCTCTGTCCCCAAATACCTTGTATGTAACTACTTTGTATTTACTTCTTTTGATCACAACATATTGATTCCATCTTCAAAGCCAGTATGCATTTGTTGACCTCCCCATGTAAGCTTCTTGGGAGAAGGGATTGTTTCATTCTTTGCATTGTGTATCTCCCCATCCTAGCAGAGTGCTAAGATAATAAAGACTTGTGGGTGGACTTCTTCCTAAAATTTTCCTCTTCCCAAGTCTTTATGGACTTAGGGTCATGGCCTAGGAGGAACCGGAGGGATTGACCTCTAAGTTGTAGAAATGCTAACACTATAAGGCAGAATGAGCAGTGGTGTCCAATATCTAGAATTTAGAACCATGAACAGTATCTAAGGAATAATATATGTTCCTCACATGACATTCTAGCTCATGTCTATGCACCTTTGCACAGGTTGTCCTCCATAGGTAAAAAGGTAATTAATTCCTCCTTAGCTTTGCTTTTTGGAATCATTAGCTTCCCTCAGAACTCTTGTATCACTTCTTGGCAAAGATACCAGAGTGGTTTGCCTTTTCTTTCTCCAGATCATTTTACAGATGAGAAAACTAAGGCAAACAGTTAAATGACTTGCCCAGGGTCTCACAGCTAGTATCTGAGGCCAGATTTGAGCTCCTATTTTGCTGACTCCAGGCCCAGTGTTCTATCCACTCAGCCACCTAGTTACCACTTACTCAACCCCCCTAGCAAGATAATAGGACCCTTTCCCCAGAAACTACCTTACATGTACTTTGACTCTCTCTATATTACATGTTTGTTTCCTTCATAGAATGCAAACTCCCTGAGAGCAGAGACTTTTCCTCTTTTCCTGTCTCATCAATCTTTAGCACTGTTCTTGATATATTAGAAGCACTATAAAAGCTTGTCGATTGATATGAACAAGAATTTATTATTGGTAGCATGGTTTAGTTTTGCTTTTAGCTTTTTCTCTGCAATCCCTTCAGCTACCCTGGGTTTAACTATTATCTGTATGCAGATGACTCAGATCTCTTCCTTTTCCTCTCTCATCTCCAGGGTCGTGCCTAGCATTCAGACCCATTCATTCCTGGAATGCACTGACTTCTTTCTTATCTTCCTATTTAGGAAGTTTTTTCTTCCTTTCAAATCCCAGTTCAATGATCTCTGTGAAGTGAATCCTTCCCGATCCTTCAATCTGACTGACCTCCTAGAGCATTTTGTCTGTCCTTTGCCTTCATCATTCCCTACCATTCGTGCATACTTTCATACTGTGGTTATTTTGTATCTTCTCCCCTCCAGTTTAAACTTACCCTTTGAGCACAGGAACTCTAATGTTTAACAGCTAGTTCAGTGATTTTTAAATAGAGATTATTATTATAAAGGGAACTCTTGTCCAAGTATGGACAGGACTGAGGTGAGGTTCCTTTTTAACTTGGAGATTCTGTCATTGTCTTGATATCTGTAAAAAAAAAAAATCAGGCTACAAATTGTTTTATTGTCTAGGCTTGAGAAAGTGACGGAGGAATTTTTAATAGTTAACCCCTACGAGCCGGTTGTTAAACATTCACCAGCACACACAGAAACAAGAAGCTTAAGGTGCGTAGAACTGAAATTTCGGATGGCAGGTTGCCTTAGAAAGGCGGAGTAAGTCACACTCTCCTTTGCTCCCTTTCCAATTTCGGGCTTGGCCACTTGTCACTAGAACCCCAGAGCTGGGGGTGGGAGGGTGGGGGGATCTCTCGTTTCCGGCCACGACCTAGGCTTAGTTAGGTAACGCGCATCACCGACAGTCACAACGCACATCTGGAAGCGCCCCGGGCTTTTGCAAACAGCTCCCGGATGCCCCGGCCGCCCTAGTTAGGGTTGGAGGGATGAGCGAGGGAAAACTGTGGGGGAGGGGAAAACGCAAAGGCTGGTTGGGGGAGGGGCGGCCGCACTACCATCAAAACCCGCCTCCAGAAGCGGCGCGGGAAAACCTCGCCTAACTGTCAAGTCACTCAGCCTTTGGCTAGGACCCGAGCCCTTCGGTCCGCCAGCCCTCCTTCCCTCCCCAGGGGGAGCACAGGCGGCCCCCACGGCCGAGATCCGGCATGGCCCACTCTCCCCGCAGCCAGTCCCGCGGCGGGGAGGGTCAGCTTCCCCGCGGATCCCAGTCGTCCAGCCCCGCCCACCCCGCGAGACTCCCCAGGCCGTTGGCGAACGGTCCTCTTACGTAAGCGCTGCGGCCCCGCCCCCGCTATTATTTATCCTCCCGACCCCTCCCTCCCTCTTGTTCTCTATTCCTCTTCTGCTCCCTAAATCCCCGACCCCCCTCAATTCAGGGAACGTTTATTTATTGAACGATGTGTGAAGCGCTGTGCTAGGGATACAGCCATCAAAAGGCGATAATGCCTGCCCTCAAGGAGTTTACATTCCACTGTTCTCTCGGTGACTCAGGGGTTCTTAACCCGGGGTCTGTAAACTTCCTTTTTTTTTTTGCCTTCAATATTTCAATTATTCTTTCAATAGAACTAGTTTCCTTTGAAATCGTGCCTTTGAAAACATGATCCTGAGAAGCGCCCCACGGGCTTCCTCTGCCCGTTAAAGGAGAGGAGTCCATGACGCAAACAAGGTTAAGAAGCGCCGCTAGGCGCGCTCCGCTAGGAGCCGGAAGTCCAATGAGAGCGCGTCTCCCCGCTCTCGGCCCACCCGAGGTGGCGTGACGCAAGTGATTGGCAGTCGGCGGGCCTGCGCGGGTTTGAGCGCTCCCCCGCTCTGCGCCTGCCGGCTCCCTCTAGAGGGCAGGAAGGGAAGTGGCGGGCTCGCGCCCGGCCAGGGTTAAAGGAGGGGGTGCGGCCCGGGGCGGGGCCCGCCAGGGGGAGGTAGAGGGGGCGGGTGTCTCGCGTCCTGGATCTGGGCGGAGCCTGTACAAAAGCTGCTCCGAGGGACCCCCAGGAGGGCGGCTGTCTGTCTGAGGGGGCTATCTTTGCGTGAGGTCCGGTTGCGTAGCTTCTTCTTTAGTCTCCATCGCTTTGCTTCGCCTCGCTTTTCATTTGCACCAGGGAGGGGGCTGCCGAGCGGATCCGAGCCCCGCTGGAGGAAGCAGCTCTCCCGCTCAGCTGGAGGCGGCGGCGAGGGTGGGGGGGCTCGGCCGAGGCCCTGCGGGTTGGTGGGGAAGGTCCGCCGCTTCTCCCCGGGGGCTGAGCCCGCTGGGGAGCGAGCTGTGAGAAGGCGGAGGCCCTGAACCTCCTGCTTCGCTGCAGGAAGAGAGCGTCCTTGGAGAGGAGAAGGCGGGGGCCAGAGTGAGGCTTGCTTCCCCAGAATGACGGAGCTGAGGCAGAGGCTGGCCCACGAGCCAGACGGGCGGCCGGAGGCGGAGGACAAGGTAAAGCCGCGAGAGGGGCCGGCGGGTGCCCTTTCCGCCCTTTGCGGGGGGGGGGGGGGGGGGGGGGGGGGGGGGGGGGGGGGGGGGGGGGGGCGGGGCGGAGCTGGAGGGATGCTCCCCCCGCCTCCGGCTGCTCTCCGCGGTGCGGGGGGAGGGGGACCGGGGCTGCCTCGAAGCGTGTCTGCATTGGACGGTGAGGACGTTCATGTGCCCCCGGAGAGGAAGCCTCACTGTCCACGCTTGGCGAGATGGGTGGCGTGCTGGGCCGGAGAGCGCTGCCCGCGAGGGCAGGGGGCCTGCGTTCCAGCCCCCGCTCGGCCCCTTCTCCGGGGCCTCGGTTTCCTTCTTTCCTAAACGAAGGGCTTGGATTTGGATGAACCCCGAGGGCCGCTCCCAGACGAAAGAGTCATCCTCATACGGCAGCTTTCAAGGAAGGGATGGACAGGAGGTGATCTCTGTAACAGTAACCAGGAGGGAGACCTGTGGTCGCCTCCCTGAAATGAACATGTCAAAAGTGTCCTTTCTGAAACCTGGCAAACGTGGCTTTATAGTAATGCTTACCGGTGATAGAGGAACGGTCCATTTTGTCCATCACCTCCTCCTCCCCAAAGCATAAAACCAACCATGTGGAGATAAACTAGAAGCATCCTAATCAAGACAAATCTGGCAGCAAGCCTTTCAGTGTACGAGCTACTTATTGACGAAATCGAGAATCTGGTTCTATTTTTTGGGTAAGCTGAGACTCATGGTAACTTCAGTGCGAGCTACTCAATCTGAAGCAGTTGTAATGCCCTATATGGTATCTTCAGCACAAGTTCCTTTTGTTGCTGTCCATTAAACATTGTCCTCTTTTGAGTACAAGACTCTGTGTACTTGGGATACAAATTTATATACCAGATAAATTCCCATAAGGGAATTGGAAAGAGAAGGCATTTTCAGCCTCACTAAAGAGATAAATTGAGATGTGTGACAGCATAGGTTGTATCTGCTGGTAGTGTATAAGTGCTATAGGAATTCAATGGAGAGAAATAAATATTGTGGGTTATTGTGGTTAGGGAAGGCTGTTTAGGCAAGGTGGGACTCTTATGAGGCTTAGAGGAAGTAGAAGACTTAGATGGGAAGGCATGAAGAAGGGAATTTCAGGTAGGTGACAGCAACCAGGTATGGGTAAGAATGTTCACTATTTTGAGGGATAATGAATAGGCCAATTTGAGTTAAGTGGAAGGTTGTAATAGGAGGAATGGGAGATAAAGTTGGAGAAAGAGCTAAGGTCCAGATAGTGGAGGGTCTTATGTAGGCAATACGGTACTGCCTTTGTAAGTTCTGAGCAGGTTGGTGATGTGTAAAGCTGGGTTTTAAGAAGGTAATTTGGCAGTGTGGTGTAGGATGGTTTGGTGAGGAAGAACAATGACAGGCATCTTGAGTAGGTTGATAGCATTAGGAGTGGAAAAAAGAGAAAGGGTTTAATATACGTTAGTGAAAAGTTGGATCAACTAGACTTAGGATGGCTTGGATGTGGGAAGGAGAAAATGATGCCTACATTTTGAACCTGAGTGATTCTGGGGCATGGCAATACCAATGATAGAAATAGGAAATTCCAGAGTGACTACTGGTTTGGAGGAAAGATGATGGCAAGCTGGGTTTTAAACATGATAGCATATTCATGAAAGCGGGACATCCAAGTGGAGATTTATGGAACTAGGTCTTTTGGAGAGAAACCAGAACTGGACGTAGAGATTTGTGTAATTGAAGCCACAAAAGTGGATGATGAGATGAGAGAGAGAATGAAAATAAAAGGGAAAATTAACATGGGGGCAGAGGAGGAAGCAGAAATAAAGAAGAGATAGCTAGAGAGAAAGAGTGTGTTACATAGAAACAAAGAGAAGAGTTTCATGAAGGGAGAGGGGCTTGGCAGCAGTATCAGATAGTCTGATACTTGGGAAGGATTGGAGTTGGAATCAGAGATTCGTAAAGGTGGAAGAGACACCTCATAGTGTTAGTGTAACTCAAGTAGTCTTTATGTATTTCTGCTTGTTAGATATCTGTTTTAACACTTCTTTGCTGTTTTGTGAGGCAGCGTCTTTCCTTGTTAGATAGCAGTAGTTGTTAGTAAGCTGCATGTGTGGCCTAGGCCTGTGGGGAAACACAAAACAAATCTAGTTCCCTTTGATGACTGCTTCCTTTCTCTCCTCACTTATCTTCTTTTGTCCCTTGCTAAACAACCCCAGTTCAGTCAACCATGTACTTGTATGATGTAATTTCAAGTGCTAGTTGTCCATTTCTCTGAAATATTTTGTGTTCTTCAGTGTTTATTTTAAAATGTGACCCGTAGAACGACAAAATACTAAAATCCAGATGTGGTCTAGTCAGGGCAAGATTTTATGTTCAGTAATCACAGCGGAATCTTGTCTTCTCCTTACCTGTCAGTTATGTTACTGTACATATATGGTCTGCAGTAGAAGACAGTTTGCTAAAATCTGCCCCAAGTTCCCTTCTCTTACTTTTTTAATAGGGGAACCCTCATTACGTGTGTAAGATCATTATCATAAAGATGAGAAAGTTGGCATATAGGTCAGTAGTTAGTGGTTAATCTCTTGATAACCTCTTTAGGCAGCTAAGTTGTAGAGTGGATAGGATACTGGGCCTGGAGTTAGGAAGACTTTAGTTAGACTCTGGCCTCAGACACTTACTAGCTGTGTGATTCTGGACAAGTCACTTAATCACTGTTTGCCTTAGTTTCTTTATCTGTGAAATGGGAATAACAATTATACCTCCTGCGGGGTCGTTATGAGAACCAAATGAAATAATTTAAGGCGCTTAGCACAATGCCTGGCACAGAGTAAGCTCTATATAAATGTTAGCTCTTATTATTAACAATAATATAAATTTTGTATATATGTTTTTGTCCTCCATTCTTTTGGAAGTTTCCCTTCTTTAATATATCAAATAAGGTGCCTCTGTGCTTTTAAGATATATTCTCTCCTGCACAGATTTCCTTGTTGTATATTTGGGCAGATTCAACCATTTTTTCCAACCATCTAGAAGATTCAGCCATTCTTTCTGACTTTGTCTTTTAAATCACAATTTCAGATTCCTTATGTATATATTATATATATATGTATATGTGTATATACATATATATATAAGCACATTGGTAACTGTGATATTAGGGAACACGTGGTGATTTTACTAATAAAGATAGGTTAAATTTTCTATAATCTATTCCATATTAGATCTGTTTGTTGTCATTCTGAAAGTTTAATTAATGAGAGCTTCTTGGATAGTGTGGTTCATTTGGTTCTCATACCAAGTGTTTTCTGTAGAAATGTTTTTGTTTCCATTGCTTGTTTTCTTTTGCTCTTTTATGAAGTGTTACTATTTGCAGGTTTCAGCCCTTATAATACACAGTATTTTACATATCAGTTTTTAGTTGAAATCAGTATTGCTCTTGGTTGTCATGGTTTTCTTCCTTAGCAGGTATTTGCTGGCTAAGGTGATTTCTGAACTCTTTTGAGCCTTCTCATGGCCACTGCTTTTTATATCAGTGAAGCTTTTGTAAGAAATGGGAATAATCAAGTTCAAAGATCCTTGTGTTTTTAAGTTCTGTTTTTCCAGCATCAACAACTTATTTAAATAAGTCAGGTTGATTGTTGTAGATTGTTCTTAATGACATTTCCTCTTTATCTGCCTGATTTAGTAATGATTTTTACTTTTGCTATACCTAGGGGTAGCTAGGTGGCACAGTGCCGGGCCTGGCGTCAGGGAGACTCATCTTCCTGAGTTCAAATGTAGCCTCAGACACTTACTAGCTGCGTGACCCTGGCAAGTCACTTAACCTTGTTTGCCTCAGTTCCTCATCTGTAAAATGAGCTGAAGACAGTAATGGAAAAACCACTCCAGTATCTTTGCCAAGAAAACTCCCAATGGAGTCAGGGAAAATAGAATATGACTGAAATGACTGAACAGCAACAACAATATACAATCTGTGATCTGAATGCACATGGAAAGCTATTTTGAGAGAACTTCAATATTAGTAGCCAGTTTGTTTTCAATCTTTAAAGATATAGTCAGGTTCGGTTGTGGTTTTTTTTTTTTTGGTTATGATATTCACATTTGCCATCTATCTCTCTTCTGGAAAAAATGTATTCATGAATATATAGCTTCTGAAATAGGTTACACATTTTTGTGGTCTCTTTGGTTTCTCACACCTGAGCCATGTTTTCTAGTACTTTTTTTTTCCTTTCCAGTCTCTCATACCTCCCGCACCACCTTTAAAATAACTGAGCATCAGAGTATATGTTACCTTAGTTTGAGTCTGTTAGATTCTTTGTAGTTTCTCTACCTCCTCATTCTTTGAAATAGGTACTGGCCCATAAGCTATAATTAATTTCATGGTAGTCTTTTTCATTATGAGCACTGCAAAACAGAAAGACCAAGTCTCCCATGAAAGGACATTTCTTGTTGCTATTGAGGAACAAACATTTGTTAAGTGCCTATTTTGTTCCTGGTACTATTTTGAGCACTTTACAGATATTCTCATTTGAACCCCACTACAACCCTAGGAGGTAGGTACTATTATAATTCCCATTTTAGAGTTGAGGAAACCAGCAGACCGAAGTTAAGTGGCCCAGGGTCATCCAGCTAGTAAGTGCCTGGGGCCATATTTGAACTCAGATTTTCCTGACTGCAGGCCTAGGACTCTCCACTGTACTGCTCAGCTTGCCTCTATTGTGGCTACTTAATAAAAAACCAGTACTACCCTATCTTTTGCTTCTCCAAGAAGAACTTGAATGCCATTCTTCATTAAATTGCAGCTTTATTTTGTTTTCTTGTTTCACTTATCACATTTAGGATACTTATAGTTAATTTAATGCTTATAGATAGTTTAAACATCTTGTGGTTCTTTACACCCTTAGCCCCTTTTCCCACATCTCCAGTACCATCGCTAAAGAAGGGGGCTGTACAGGTCATTTTGAGTTTTTCCCTGTTTAAGGGCTACAGTGGTAAAACAGTTCATCTTATAGTAGCCAGCCCGCTGGTGGGCTTCTCTGTCTCTTAGCTGTGCTTGTTCCTTAGGTAGCAGATTTAGTCTATGGCCTGACTATACTCAAGACTTTTTCAGCATGTTGAAACCAGTGAGAGATTATGGGTCTACTATCATTGTTTTTGAGAATCCAGGATCAATTCCACACCTGGTTGTGATAAGAAGGCCTCCTTATTCCATTTTGTTGTATAGAGAATGTAATAGGCGCTGTCCAGCTAATTGCAAGTAACAAACACACATGTGTAAAACTGTATTACAGTGCAAAAATGTTATAGCATAGCTCATTGTTACATAGATATACTTCTAATCAAATCATGCCTCCTGAAGCATAACAGCTGTATCCAGCAAAAGCTTGATCTAATACCAACTGTACCATGGATGTTAATCTAGATACCCAGAAATTTTTCTTGGCTTCTGAATCATTGGTCAGAGTGGGGAAGGGGGCAGGGGGTTAAGCATAAGCTAGTATTTTAAGTATTAAAAAATGGGTTCATTTTTGTTATTTTGTTGTAAAGCTAGAGGAGAAATCTCCCCCACTTCCCCAACCTTACCTATTTCATAATTTGTTCAAATTTCCATCCGGAGTATTGATGTTTCCTGCTATCTCAGGCAAGTCCAAAGAAATAAATTTTATTATAAAAGAAGGAGAAGGCTTTTAAGGAGAAATTGACTCGTGTAGCTTATAGTATTTAAGGTTTGCAGAGTATTTTCCTTACAAGAACCTTGTGAGGTTGGTATTCTAATAAATCAATGAATTTATGATCTTATTAATGTTTATACTGTTTCCAATGTTTCATGTCACAGACAATTTATCCTTTGCCCATCCTGTGAGACACTTGTCTATATTTTGTTGTAAATCTGCTGTAGTGGAGGGCTGCCCAACTAGTATGCTGGGGGGGCCTTCCTCAAGTTCTCTCTCCGTCTACCTCTCCACCCCGCACTTTTTTTTTTCAGCTTAGCCTTTTTTCCCCTACTCTCCCATCTCTTCCATCCCATTGGAGTGGGAAAAAATAAACCCCTGTAAACAAGGATGAATAATCAAGCAACACAAATCCCCATATTTGCTGCATGCATCTTCTTCTTCTCTGTCAGAAGATGCATAACCTGCTTCATCATCTGTCCTCCAAAATCATGGTTGATTATTGTACTGTTGGAGTACTTACATCTTTTCAACTTACTTGTCTTTTCAATGCTGTTAATGTATAAACTGTTCTTCTGAGTGTTCTATCTTTATTTCTGCATCAGTTCATAAAAGTTTTCCTAAGTTTCTCTGAAATTATCCCTTTTATCATTTTTTTAAGAGGAGGGAAGGCAGGGTAATTGTGGTTAAGTGACTTGCCCAAGGTCACACAGCTAGTAAGTGTGTCAAGTATCTGAGGCTGGATTTGAACTCAGGTCTTCCGGACTCCAGGGCTGGTCTTCCACTTACTTCACCACCTAGCTGCCCCCTCATCATTTCTTTTAGAACAATAATATTCCATTATATCCTTATACCATATTCAACCGTTCCCCAGTTGATGAGCACTCCTTTCCAGTTCTTTGCTACAACAAAAATCTCCTATAAATATTTTTGTATATATGGATTCTTTTCGTCTTAATTTGATTACTTTTGGGATATAGGCCTCGTAATGGTGTCTCCAGGTCAAAGGTTGTGCATAGTTTAGTGACTTTTTCGGGGATAGTTCCAAAATGTCTTCTAAGACTTTTGCACCAATTCAAGAGGCTCCCCATAGTGCATTAATGAGCCTGTTTTTCTGTATCCCCTCCAACATTTGTCATTTTCCTTTTTTGTCATCTTAGTCAATCTAATGGGTTTGATGTGGAACCTCAGATTTGCTTTAACTTGCATTTCTCTAATTATTAGTGATTTGAAGTATTTTTTCATCTGGCTGTTGCCTCAAAAATTCTCTTTCTTGATTTGGTTTGGATAACAAGGGAGTGTATAGACTATCATTGGGTTATCCCTCACCTTTGCTCTTTGACTGGCCCTTTGTTTTTTGGGGTCATAGGTTCTCTGAGAGTATGCTTTATACGACTTTTCCTGCCTGCTTTCTCCTTTTGTTCTGTGTTGCAACCTGCTTATGCCTATCATGCAGCTCTTGACTACTCTTTGGGTAATCATCAGCTTTAAGTCTACAGAGGCTGAAGTATTCTATGACTCATAGCCATTTGAAATTACTGAATTATTATTGCAGTTAAAAAGGAGGAGCCTCTCTTTTAGGGAGGAGCTTGGGGTTCTGAAAAAAAAACTAATTATGTAAGTAGGGGAAATATTCCTGTTTTACAGATGATGCTATAGAAACTGAAGCTTAGAGATGGAGTAACTTGCCCATGGTTGCATAGTTAAGAAACGTTGGAAACAATTTTTGAACCCTAGTCTGTCTTGATTCCTAGCTTGTTGATGCCAAAATTCATTTCTGAGTAATTGCTGATTAAAAAAATTAATAACTGAGGAATTCAGAGAACCATTTCACATCAGCTCTTTATAGAAGCTGGAAAATTTTTGAAAGATTCCTCTAGACATAGCTGTTTAACTTCTCTGCCAAACATTTCTTCCAAATAAGCCAGTCATTATTTATTTGAAAATAATCTGGAATATGTGTTTGTGCTTATGCAAGTGAGAGACATTTATAGTATGCAGAATCTTAGGGCTAAGCTTTTAAGGTCTGTTTTTACTTTTCTTTTTTTTTTTTTAAAGCTAGTTTCTAATAAAGGAATTGTTCTCCTAGGAATAAGACTTATGATCTCAGCATCCCAGTGCTCATAGCACTCGCCAAACCAAACGAAAACACAACTGCTTCATCAGTAACAATAAGGAAATAGAAAGATGAAAACATGTACTTAAAAAGGCTGGGTTATCTTCAGCCCTTATAACTGGATTGTCATTTTATCAGACTTGTTATTGGTAGCTAGAAGGAGGACTCTTGGGATTATCTACTTTGATAACTAATTGATTTACTCTTTAATTTTTTTATTTTAGCTTTTTTTAACATTTAGTTTATTAATACAGCCTAAGGACTTTTGTAATAAAAAGTTTCTAAATTCCTGTCACCAGACTCAGGTGTGCAAAATAGTAGAGGCTGAAAAGACTTCAGAGATTATTTAGCCCAGTCCTAGCAGGCCAATGAAGGGAAGTGACTTTACCAAGAGCATATAGCTGGTTATGTCATCTTATTGGTCAATCTCATGGTTTCAAAACAGGTATGCTTGTTTACTCTTGTTTGCTATTTAACTTTTTAGAAAGTCCTTTTTTAAAAAATCAGTCTTTCTAAATTGGTAAAAACCAGAATAAGTAGAAAGCTGTGTTTTTTTAAATTAAAGTAGATTAAATTCTAAATGAACTGTAGGAAAGTCTTTATGAAGATGTATTTAAGTTCAAAGACATAATAGGCATTCTATTCAATTTTCTGAAGTTAAGGTTTACTTTGTGCAAAGTGGTATGCCTACCCAGGTTCTGTTCATGATACAAAATGTACAAGACACGATTGATGGTTGAAGGGAACTCATAGTATGGGAAAGGGTATGTATACAAACCACTGTATAATAGCCATGGAGAGAGAAATTCTTATGGCGAGTTTAATAATAACCCATATTTTTGTTGCATAAGATATAGTTGTAGTATAGTGGTAGAAGCATGGGATTTGAACTTGAAAGAACTGAGGTTGAATTCTTCCTCTGTTATGTCCTAGCTGTATGATCTTGGATAAGTAACTTCTCTTCTCTCATCTTCAGTTTCTCTGTCTGTAAAATGAATGGGTTGGACTAGATGATTTCTTACGTTCTCTTCCAGGTCTAAATCTATGATGGGCTTTAAGGCTTGCTAAATGTATCCCTCACAATAACACTGGGAGGTAGCAATCCTAAGTATTACTTCCATTGTGTAGTTCAGAGGGGTTGAGCTTTTTCTAAGGGTCCCACAGGTTGAAAAGACTTTAGAGATTATTTAGCCCAGTCCTGGCAGGAGGGAAGTGACTTTACCAAGGTCATATATCTGATTATGTCATCTTACATCCCACATAAAGGTGGGAACCAGGATTCCAACTCAAGTAACTTTATTTCAAGATAAGTGCTCTTTTAAGTACTCCACAAGCTGTCTCTTTAGTAAGATCGTCTATTTGTATGGCCTTTTAAGTTTTATGAATAATGTGCTGTGAATTGGTCTCTACTTTTTGTTTTGTTTTTATTGAAATTCTCAGTACTAATACTAGTCAGTCCTCAACTTCTGCAGAAGTTATGGTCATGCCTTCTCCAGCAGTCCAGCTTTCATATTATTATATCAGTGACAGTAAATTTTAGATAAAAGCATTTAATAAATAGGCTTGCCCACAGCCTTTTGGAGAAGACAAATGAAAGGAATTCTTTTGAATGTCTGTGTTCTTTAGACTGTATTGAAACAATTTAATTCAGCTGTTAGAAGTAGCAAGCACATTTTATTCATTTTAAATTAAGGAAGAATGGGAAAATATCACCCCCAAACCCTCCTTTCTTTCCAAGTTTTTAAAGGGGCGGGGACAGGGAAGGAAGGAGGGAGGGAGAAGAGAGAGAGAGAAATTGATCGAGATTCTGCTTGCTGCTCCACTCCTTTAGCTTATGCTCTGCAGTGAACATGACTTGGAAGACATGCATCTGCTCTACCCCTCATTTGGTCTCCATTCCTCAGGCCTTTCATTTTCTTTCCAGGCTTTGTGGGATTCTACAATCTCCTCTTCATCATACTCACAAGCAGTCTATGATTCATTCTGCTCAGTCTCGTAGGCCACCTTTAGTTAGCTTTCCTAGCATTTTGGGTCATGAAGAAGGCCCCTTCTTTGTTCTCTTTGACTTCCTTGTGTCTTATCTTGTAATGACTCTTATGTGCCAAGGCCCTTCAAGTTTATTTTCCCCCTAATCTTCATTGTTCTTGCTAGCTGTGTTTACCTGTCTTTTTTTTTTAAACTTTACCTGTTCTTTTACTTGAATAGATGTCCTGGTTTTTTCCTTCTATTCATTTTTCAAAGCCACTACCTGAAATCTCTCTGCTTTTGGATATAAACTTCCTACTTTTAAAGGGCCCTTAGTATTTTTTCAGTTACAACTGTATAAAAACTTTTTGTAAAGGATTTTTAAGAGTAATTTTGGCCACATACTGTTTTTATCTTTTGGTGTTATTTCTGCAATGTAAGCATTCACTTCTAGTTTTTCTGTTTAAACTTTCTGTCAGCAGGTTGCCTTGTAGATTAGAAAGAATGCTAGATTTAGAATCCTAGGACCAAGGAATAAAAATCTGTTCTGCCTTTTACTACCAGTGTTACTTCTCTTAGCCTGGATTTTCCTTGTTATAAATTAAAGACATTGAACTAGATATCTTTTGAAATTCCATCCAGCTTTGAGCCATTCTCTCTTTGGTTTCTTCTTCTGTAAAATGAGAGAATTGTATATACTAAGTGATCTCCAAGGCATCTTCTAGAGGCAAAATTTTATCCTATTCTATGGTATGGTTTATCTTAAAGTAAGGCCTGACTGCTATGTAGATAAAATTTGGATAACTGAGCCAACCTTCTTTTCTGTTTGAGCAACTAATAGATTAAATCTGATATTGTACATTCATTATATGTTTTAAACCTGTGAGGTTGCTAAGTGCAGAGGGTGTCAGTAAATTTATTGCATACATTTTTTATGTGTGCAACTAACCAGGGGACCCTCATGATTCACCAGTAATGCTTGGTGCTGTTTATGGCTCCCAAGACCCTTTGGGAATGACACAGCAAAATTCAGAACACTGGCCCTTAGAATCACTTGGTGGGGGGAAAATCATTCAACTGTAGCAGTGCATCAACTTTAGGAGTGATGTCCAACTGAGATATTTACTGATTTTTCCTTGGGTAATTAATATTTTGTTATTGGACCAAGCATTCCGAGATTGCATCCTCAATTTTCTTCTTGTGTGCATTCACTGGCTTTGGCAGCAGGAGGAATAGTCCATCTTCTCTAGTCAGCACCTATAGGAAGAAACCCTACTGGGAGGCCTTGGTACTGTGCTAGGACCTGCTATGTGACTGGGAAGTCAGAAGATGAAGAGCTCCAAGGGATTTTGGTGATCTAGACAGAGATTGTAATTAGCCCTTGGATTCAGATCAAGGTAAAAGGCCCTGGAGCCACTGCTCTTTCTCTTGTGCCAAAATGTTGCTCTATATAGAGGGATCCACAGGTTGCAGAAATGGAAGACTGTCACAAAGAAGCATTCGATTGGTTCTGTATGGAGGCCTCCCCGAATGCATGAATAAGTGGATGAAAAAGCATTATTGAATGATTTCTGTGTGCAAAGCACAGTTTTAATTTACCATGAGGATACAAGTAGAAAAATCAGATAGGACCTGCTTTCAAGGCACTTATCTTAATAAGGAGACAGAGCATATGAGAGGTTTCAGCTGAAAGTGAGATAAAAAGGCTTAGTGTGGCCTTGGGGTGCTGCAACAGTACAGATGGTAATGTATTTTCTTTAGTATCATTTCCATTAATAAAACCACATCAATTTCTGGTGCATTTGACTGTGCCAAAGACTTTGGTGGCTGAGAAATTTCTTTTCTAGGTTTTCAGTAGACATGCTGATAAGGAGGTGGGAGCTATAGCACCTGCCAAAGGCAGTTGCCAGGTGGTATCTCCATAAGGGTTGTACCCTTCTGTGACGGCTGTGGATGCTGGATATGGAAGGTGCCATTGAATATGGGGCTCTTGAGGTTCATTTGCTTTGCCCATAGTTGGTGGATGGTCACCGGTTGGGTGGGAGTGTCAAGCTTCTTCTCTACAAGGGTTCTTCTTTGATGAAAAGGTCAGTGTATTAGCAACCACACTGGTACAAGATGGGCTGCTAGCATGGGTTCTTGATCTGCTTTTGTAAAGGAAAGACAGGTTCAAAGGGGTTAATAATCTTACTTTAAACAATGCAGAAAGATATATAAGTAGAAGGTAAAGGTAAAGAAATGAGTACCCAAGAAAGACTAACATTATCCACTAATTCAGGGGATAGGGTCATCACCCTGAAAGTGGAGAAAACAAGTTACTAACAAGCAGCCTAAAACACAGAGAGATTAGAAACAAGGTATAAGGTTATATATCACAGAGGTTAATGAGTGATCCAATAGACAGGGCTCCATCTGCCTAGTAATTTTTTTTTGAGGGGGGAAGGCAGGGCAATTGGGGTTAAGTGACTTGCCCAAGGTCATACAGCTAGTAAGTGTTGTCAAGTGTCTCAGTCCGGATTTGAACTCAGGTCCTCCTGACTTCAGGGTCCATGCTCTACTTATGTGCTACCTAGTTGCCCTGTTGCCTAGTAATCTTGTTACACACTTTCACATTTACATACATCACCAGAGCATGGATATCTGGGTTCCCATGGAGACTGGGGAGGGAGGCTCCTTAACAGCAGCTACCCAGAGTCCCATTCTCGGAAATCAAAAGGTCCTTCCCATGAGTGAGCCAAAGCCTATGTGACTCAGCACCTGATTGGTAAGGCAAAATATTTGGGAACAAGAGATTGTTATGGCCATGGATCCCGGGAAACTAAACTCCAAGAAATAATAACAAAAATCCACTTTGCATGCGCTTATAGTCAGGCACGAAGCAAGGTCAGTGGTCTGGGAGGCCATTAGAGCTGTTGTGGGGCAGAGTCCTGGGCTATGTCCGTCTGGGTCTTAAGGGAGGTAATAGTAAAGATGAAATGATTCTGATTGATAGAATTTGTTTTATATTGAGCGAGAGTCTGCCTCCCTGCAGCTTCCTAATTTTTCTCTCTGAGGCCATATAGAATAAATCTAAGTCTCCTTAGTGGTGACAATATCTGTCTTGAGGTATTTGAAAGGCCATCAGTTTGCCTCCCTCCCTAAATTTCCTCTTTTCCAGGTCAAATATTTCCAGGCCCTTTAACTTTTCTTTGTTTAGAATAATCTGT
The DNA here is from genome assembly GCA_028646595.1 of Phalanger gymnotis. Lineage (NCBI taxonomy): Eukaryota > Metazoa > Chordata > Mammalia > Diprotodontia > Phalangeridae > Phalanger > Phalanger gymnotis. The sequence continues at coordinate 253,489,013 of CM053625.1, forward strand.
TTCCTTTAACATTGTCATTATACATTTTCCAACTTGTCAGTGTCTCTCCTGAAGTCTGATTTCCCAAAATGAATGCAGCATTTCACATCTGTCAAGACTAGGACAAAGGATAATAGAACTATCACCTTCCTTGTTCTGGGCACAGTGCCCGTCTTCACAAAGCCTAAAAGGGCACAGTAGTTTTTTGGCTGCCATGTTGGAGCTCTGGAGTCAGTCTTGGCAGACTTCAGGCTTCATTGGATTTGTGTCTGATTGAGATTTATTCACTTACTTTTAAATTCAAATGTCACTTCTCCTGGGCCGTAGCAGAAGAGATAATGATACCAGGTACAGCAAGTTAAATGCCCCTTTGAATTGCTGCGCTACTGAGGCTGATCCATTCTTGCTGAAACTTTGGGTTAGGGTCAGTGTGGGGAACAGCCCTTCCCAGGCCTGTGAGGCTGTCCCCCTGCTGTTGTGAAAGTTTGTTAGAAACACTAGTGCTCAGTACTTTGATATGGTGATGGATCTCTGAGCTCTGTGGTAAGGGCACCCTGCCTGTCAATGCCAGTCACATTTTCCTCTCTATTCTTTCTCATTCTGTGAGACTTCTTATTCAGGCTTGTTGTGATAATGAAATGATTGAATTAAACAGATTTAATAAAAGCATTTTGAAATGTTAAAAAGCACTATGCAAGTATAAGATGATATATATTGAAACTTGCCAACTTATAGACAGGAGAAACTTGGTTAAATATTTAATGCATTTTTTAAAAATCACTATGATTTCTTAGTGACTCCCTCTCTCCACTCTCTACTCTCATGTTCTCTTGTCAAGTCAACAAGCATTTATTAAGTACCTACACATGCGCTGTACAGCATTTGAGTGGTGAAGTAGATACAATGCTGGGCCCGAAGTCAGGAAAACTCATCTTCCTGAGTTCAGATGTGGCCTCAGACACTTACTAGCTTTGTGACCCTAGGCAAGTCACTTAATTTAGTTTGCCTTGCCTGTAAAATGAGCTGGAGAAGGAAATGGTAAACCACTCCAGCGTCTGCTAAGAAAATCTGAAATGGGGTCATGAAGAGCTGGACATAACTGAAAATGACTCATCGACAACAACAATATGTGCCCTGTGCTAAGGATTGAAAGAAGGGCAAAAACCACTTTCTGCTCTTAAGGAATTCACAATCTAATGAGGGAGACAGTATGCATAAGTATGTATAAATCAGATGTATGCAATATAAATTGGAAATAATTTTGGGTAATGAGCTGAGATTAAGGAGAATTGGAAAAGACTTCTTGCAAAAGATGGGATTTTAGCTGAGAATTTGAAGTCAGGAGACAAGGATGAGGAGAGAGTTCTAAGGATGGAGGGCATCCAACTATCCCTGATTGGAGGCAGTTAGGCGGTTCAGTGGATAGAGCCCTGGGCCTGGAGTCAGGAAGAACTGAGTGCAAATCCCACTGCAGACACGTTCTAGCTCTCTGGCCATGGGCAAGACACTTTGCATCATTTGCTTCATTTTTCTCAACTATCAAATGGGAATAATAATAACATCTACTTCCCAGGGTTGTTGTCAGCATCAAGTGAGATAATGTTTGTAAAGGGCTTAGCACAGTGTCCGGCACATAGTAAGCAATATATAAATGCTAGTTACTACATCTGCTGCTGCTGCTGCTGCTGCTACTACTGCTACTACTACTACTACTACTACTACTACTACTACTACTACTAGTACTACTACTGAAGATGACTGGAATTGAGAAATGGAAAGTCTTGTTTGAGGAACAGCAAAGAGGCTGAGTGCATGGAAGAAGGAGTAAAGTGCAAGAAGACTGGAAAGATGGGAAGGGACCAGGCTATGAAGGCTTTAAAAGTCAAACAGAGGATTTTATATTTGTTCCTGGTGGTAATAGGAAACCCCTGAAGTTGTTTCAATAGAGGCATGACATGATTAGATCTGCCCTTTAGGAAGAACACCTTCATAGTTGAGTGGAGGATTGGACTGAGGTGGGACGAGACTTTGAGGCAGGGAGACCAACTAGCGAGCTATTGCACTAGTCCTGATGTGAGGTGAGGAGGACCTGCACCATGGTGGTGTCAGTAACAGTCAAATATAGTTAAGCAAAACAAATCCACATATTGACCATGTCTGACAATGCATGGCTCATTTTTCATCTATAGCCTTCTGCCCCTCTGCTGAGAGAAAAGAGAGATGTTTCATCCCTCACTAGTCCTTTGAAGTCAAGATTGGTCACTGCACTGAGCAGAGAAAAACCCAGTTCTTCTGACTCTCAGTAACCTACCTGTCTGATCAGCCACAGTTGGACATACTGAAACTTGGCTCAAGCATAGTGATGTCATTTTGGTCCCTTTCACAACCAACCAACCTACCTGTCTATATCCACCTGGGAAATGGCCCCTATTCACAAACCAAAATACCATTTGAATGTGAAAGAAGTTTTTAGAGTAGCAAATGAAAAAGTTTTCTTAAGACAAAACAGTAATTGAGACTTTTGGGCTTTTAAAGAGTTTTTACTTTAATGAATTTCCAAAGCCTAGAGAGGAAGGACTGACTCCCTCCCACTCAGAGGTTTGTTCGCCAAGCAGGATCAAGTTGGATCTAAAAGTCTTAATGATTTTGAGTGGACTTAGGCCTTTGGGTCCTACCCAGGTTAAATGAACCACTATCTGTGAATAGGCAATTATACCTACTTAATAGCTTTCAGTAGGCTTGTTTTCCATTAACCCCTTCACCCCAAAGCCATCACTGTTCTTTGTACTTTAGTGTTCTGCATACAGAGTTATTGTGAGGATCAAATGAGGGTATATATGTAAAAGCAGTAGGCAAAGGATTATTATTGTTAAGGTATTAAAGGGCTGCCATAGTTCATCTGACCCATTAGGTTCAACTCAGGTATTTCCTGTATGCCTACCCCTGGCTGTGTCAGGTTCTCTGAGACAGACAAAAGAAGTAGAAGATGCCTTTCAGATAATGGCATAGTCATTCATTACAAATTTTATTGAGCACTTGATCCCTGCAGAGTGTTGTGCTAAGGGGTGGAGGAGACATAAAGTTTAGATAAAATATAGTCTCTGCCCTCCTGGTAAGAGGGAGTTTGGAGAGTATGACACACATTGAGGGAGAGAAATAAAACATAATATTACAAGCTCCTCAGCCTGGCATTTAAAGCCTTCCATTGTGCATCTCCCATTGGCCTTTCTAGACATTTAACACAATCCCTCTCCATACTATTGCACAAGAATATCCCCTATGTTCTTCCATACCTTATTCTCTTAGTATTCCTAGCTTCAAGGCTCATCTCTGGGACTACATCCTACAGTCATTCAACAAACATTTATTAAATATAAAGTCCTCTCTTTGGCATTTAAAATTGTTTACAACCTGGCCCCTTCCTGCCTTTCGAGTCTTACATATTACTCTTCTGCATACACTATATTCTGGTTATCCTGACCTACTTAAGAGTTCATTGAATAGGACACACCATCTTCCATCTCTCATGCCTGGAATTCTCTGCCTCTTAGTGTGGCTCCCGTCAAGATTCAGTTCAGATCCCACCTTCTAGAGAAAGGTTCTCTGGTCCCCACCTCTCCCCAACCCCTTTTCCTGTGTGATTACCTTTGATTTATTCTGTAACACATACAGAATGTACTAAGTTACGTGTTGTTTCCCCCATTAGAAGGTGAACTCCTTGAAGATATGGATTGTTTTGCCTTTCTTTGTATCCTTGGTGCATTGTGTTGTGTTTGGCACATGGTAAAAGCTTAATAAATGCTTTTTGACTGATTGAAAGAGGGAGAATGTTGTTGCCTGTTTGGCATTTGTTTTTATGATAACACTGGAAGCCAAGGATGCCCAGAATTCTAGATCAATTAGTGACTGAATCTGTAGGGAAGAAAGGGATAAAACTCTTTGGTCATTATCTGTTTTTTTAAAAAAAGATTCATTGGTTTTCAGCATGTCTCATCCATTCTGAAGTATATAAACTAGGAAACAGACACAGTGATAGTAAAGGCATACCTTAGAGATATTGCAGGTTCAGTTTCAGACCACTGAAATATAGTGAATATAGAAATAAAATCACACATTTTTTGGTTTCCCAGTGGATATAAAAGTTATGTTTATGTAATAATATAATCTATTGTGTGCAATAGTATTATATATAAAAATCAGTGTATATACATTAATTAAAATATTTTATTCCAAAAAAATGCTGAACATCATCTATCCTAGAGTGCATCAGTCTTTTTGCTGGTGGAGGGTCTTGCCTCATTGTTGAAGGCTGCTGACTGCTCAGTAGTTGCTGAAGGTTGGAGTGGCTGTGACAATTTCTTTTTTTTTTTTTTGGACAATTTCTTAAAATAAGACAACACTGAAGTTTGCTGCATTGATTGACTCTCCCTTTCACTTGAACACTTACTGGTCACTTTGGGTTCTTAATTAGCTTAGTTTCAATATTGTGTTTCAGGGAATAGGGAGGCCCAAGAAGAGTGTTTGAGATAGAGGATGAATGGTCAGTGAAGCAGTCGGAACACACAGCATTTATCAGTTAAGTTTACCATTCTGTCTGAGCGCTGTTCTTGGTACCCCAAAACAATTACAATAGTAACATCAAAGATTGCTGATCACAGACCACTAATATAATAATAATGAAAAAGTTTGAAATATTGTGAGAATTGGCAAAATGGGACACAGAGACATGTGAGCACGTGTTGTTGGAAAAATGGCACCAATTGCCACAAACTTTCAGTTTGTTAAAAAAATGCAATAATGCAATATCTTTGAAGTACAATAAAGCAAAGCTCAATAAAACGAGATATGTCTGTGTATATTGCCTTATTTTATTGGAGAGTCATTGCAGTAAAATGGAACCCAGGAATCCATTCTGCCATTTATTTTTCTTCATACAGAATTTTTTTTGTTGATAGTTAACAATCATTTATTAAGCACCTACTGTGTGCCAGGGTCCACACAGAGACATGATGTGAGCATGTGCTGTTGGAAAAATGCCACCAAAAGATTTGCTTAATGCAGGGTTGCCACAAACCTTCAGTCTGTAAAAAAAAATGCAATAATGCAATATCTTTGAAGTACAATAAAGCAAAGTTCAGTAAAGCCATATATATATATATATATATATATATATATAGCCTTATTTTATTGGAGAGTCATTACAATAAAATGGAACCCAGGAGTCCATTGTGCCATTTTTTTCTTCTTAATTTTTTTTGTTGTTGTTGATAGTTAACAAGCATTTATTAATCACCTGCTATGTGCCAGGGTCCATGCTAACCACTGGAGATACAAAGACAAACAAAAGCCTTTGTTCAGAAGGAGCTCACAGCCTAATGAGGGAGACAGCGTGGAAATACCTGTGTACAAACAAGATGTAGACAAGATAAGTTGGTGATAACCTCAGAGGGAATGAACTAAGATTAAAGAGGGCAGGGAAAGGCTTCTTGTAGAACATAGGACTTTAGCTAAAACTTGAAGGAAACCAGGAGGTGGAGATGAGGAGGGGAGAGAGTGCAGGCCTGGGGGACAGCCAGTGAAAATTCCTGGAGTCTGAAGAGAGAGCATCTTATGAATGTCCTTGCTCTTCAGCAAGGAGGTCAGTGTCACATGGAGAGGAATAAGGAATATAAAAAGACTTGAAAGGTAGGAAGGATCTAGGTAATGAAAGGCTCTAAATGCCAAACAGAGGATTTTTATCTAGAAAGTAATAAGGAGCCACTGGAGTTGATTGAATAGGGCTATAACATGGTCAGACCTGTGCTTTAGGAAGAACAATTTCACTGCTGAGTTGAGGATGAACAGGAGAGAAGACTTGAGGTGGGCAGGCCCACCAGCAGACTGTTGCAATAATCCCTTCGTGAGGTGATGAAGACCTGCACCAGGGTGGTAGCAGAATCAGAAGAGAGAAGGGTATTTATAAGAGATGTTCTGAAGGTAGAAATGACAGGACTGTCAACAGATTGGCTGTGGGGTTGGGCATGGGAGAGATTGAGGAGATAAAGGAGGAAATACCTAGGTTGGAAACTTGGATGACGGAGGATGGCGGTTCTTTGAACAGTGATAGAGAAGTTAGGAACACTGGACCCAGATGGCTCCGGAGGGGAAAGTGAGGCTAGTGACTTTGCACAACCCTCCCTCACTTAAATCCAATTCACTTGCAAGTCATGGAATCACCTCCCTGATGTCATGGTCCGCTTTGAGAACAAAGGACAAACAAGGAAGAGGAAAAGTAATGAAAATCAGTTTTGAACATATTGGATTTAAGATATCTACAAGGTACCCAGGTTGACATGTTCAGCTGACAGTTGGCAATGTACTTTTTGTTCTTATACCACTTATTTTTTAATGCATCCCTTTCCATTTCTCATTTCAGTAAGCCATTTATTTTTTGGAGCAAAGGTGTTAAAAGAAAACTGGTGGGGGAGGGGGTGGAGGAAAAGGATGGGGATGGAGGAGTACTTCAGCAAAACCAACCAACACACCATTAGTTTCTTATCCTTTTTACTATATTTTTATTCATGCAGAAGCTTTTCAATTTCAAGGAATCAAACTGATTTATTTTAGCTTTTGTAATTTCCTGTATCTCTTGTTTATTTAAATATCTACTCTCCACTGAAAGCTATGAAATGGTATGATTTTTAGTTCTTAGGTCATGTGTCTATTCTGAATTTATTGTGGAATATGCTGTAAGATCTTTGTCTAAGCCTAGTTTTTACCAGACTCCTTTCCAGTTTTCTCAGCAGTTAGCAAATAGAAAGTTCTTTGCTCTGTAATTTGTTGTCAGATTTATCAGACATTGGATTAATAAATACAGTTATTTCCAATTTTTCCTTGTCTAGATTGTTCCATTAATCTTTCCTTCCCTCTCATTTTGCTTTTTACTTTCCCAGTGTCTCACAGTAGCAGAATTGGGATTTGAACTCAGAACCAATGTGCTCTTTCTCCTACTCCAAACAGCCTCCCTCTGCTCCTGACACTCTTGATTCTGAGAGCCATTTCATTTCCATGAGTATAAACAGGAAATGTTCAAACTTCATCTTTCCCCCAGAGTGCAGATGTGTTTTTACCCTAAACAGCCTAGGAAAGGGCCAAGCTAAGAAGATGGTGCTACTTGTGGGTTCTTATACAGTGGAGGGCTACAGAAGGAATTGTGCTGCTCTCAGATTGCAAGTTAAGTGGGCAGAGTGGTTCCCAAGCTATGAGTGGGCTGAGGTAATTGAACTCTGAGCTTCCTCTCTCTGCCGTGAATTTAATTGTGCCATCTTGTTTACTTTTGATGCTAAAAAAGGAAAGGCATTATCAAGGTCTCAGTGACTGGAAGAGGTGGGCTGGCTGTGCAGTAAGGATGAGATGGCTACCAGATGAGAGAATATGGATTGACATTGTTATACCCTAGATACTTTTTAAAAGCAGAGGAGGGACTCTTATGCTTTGGTTAAATTTTTAGTGGAGGATTTATGGTTTGAGAGAGTATAGAAGGGAAGGGAGGGAGCATCTAAGATGATGAGATCAGCGTTCCCTTAAAAGTTTCCCCCCAAAGTTAATTGCAATTGCTTCTGGTTTATTGGAAGTGCTCTGTACCACTCAACACATTAGGAAGCATTCATCCCAGAGCGCATTTAGGGTAGGGACTGAGGGAGGGAGGGGTGGTGTTGGGGTGTGATTTCCATGTATTTGTTTCCAGCTTAGTCCTTTTTTAACTCTTTCAGTTCTGCCTGGGAGAACTGTTGGGTGGAAAACATAGCACTTAATGAAAGTTCTTAACAAGGTATACTTGAATACCTTGGTATTTCTGAAAGATCTCCCCATTTATGTACTGGAGCTATTCCTAGAGAGGCATTTGACCATATTTAAGCAGGCAGGTTGTCAAATACTGGCTTTATCACATAGAAGTTAGTAAACAAGTGCTTACTTATTATGTGCAACACATGTTATTACTAAGACAGATGTAACACAGGTCCTCCAGGAATTCATAATCTAATGGGAAAACTAACTATAGTTGTGTTAAGTACATAGGCATGAAGGATGAAGAATGGGGAACTCACTGGAACACTGTATGTTGAGGGAGATGAAGAAGATGGAGCTTTATGGCAAAGATGAATAACTGGCTCATAGTTTTAGAGCTGGAAAGGGCCTTATCAGTCATCTAGTTCAACCTCCTCATTTTATGAATGAGGGGCAGAGTTTTCCAGGTTGAGAAACATGTCCATCAGCACACAGGTCACAAGTGACCTAGCTGGGATTTGAATACAAGTCCTAATTAAACTTTATCAATTACTCTTTCTTTTTTTTTCCTTCCACATAATAATATTTTATTTTTTCCAATAACATGTAAAGATGGTTTTCACCAGTCATTTTTATAAGATTTTGAGTTCCAAATTTTTTTCCCTTCCTCCCTTCTTCCCCTCCTCAAGGCAGCAAGCAGTCTGATATAGGTTATACATGTACAATCATGTCAAACGTATTTCCACATTAGTTATGTTGTGAAAGAACAATCAGAACAAAAAGGAAAAACCATGAGAAAGAAAAAACAAAAACAAGTGAAAATAGTATGCTTTGATCTGCATTCAGACTCCATAATTCTTTCTTTGGATGTGGATAACATTTTCCATCATGAGTCTTTTGGAATTGTCTTAGATTATTTTATTGCTGAGAAGAACTAAGTCTTTCAAAGTCAATCATCATACAGTATAGCTGTTACTGTGTATAGTGTTCTCCTGGTTCTGCTCACTTCACTCAGCACGAGTCTATGTAAGTCTTTCCAGGTTTTTCTGAAATCCACCTGCTCATCATTTCTTGTAGCACAGTAATATTCCATTTCATTCACTTACCACACCTTGTTCAGCTGTTCCCCAATTGATTGGCATCCTTTCAATTTCCAGTTCTTTGTCACCACAGAAAGAGATGCTATAAATATTTTTGTTCATGTGGGTCCTTTTCCCTTTTTTATGATTTCTTTGGGAGCAAGCACTCTTTCTTTTATATCAGTCTACCTCTATGTCATGTGTCTAGTGTGGCCCTTTGGTATGGTGGACCCTGGGTTCTTAGTGGTTCTTCCAGTCTTGCTTTGAGTGTGGGGACCTAGTATTGGACTGTATATCCGAAATAATAGGAGAAGTTCATCACCAGAGGGTTAGCCATCAGGTGATGAGTTTAATTGGGCTCATAGGTATCATCTATTGAGGCTAGGAAGATTTCTTATCCTTTTGTGTGTCATGGACCCACTAGGCAGTTTAAAGCCTATGGACTCCTCAGAATGTTTTTAAAAAGTACAAAAGAAGTAAAATTACAAAAGAAAATATATTGAAATATAATTATTAAAATATAAAAAAGTTTTCAGGTCCTATGTTAAGAACCCCTATACCAAGGTATGAAATAAATCTTGTTGTGATCCTCTCAGATCATTGGAAGAAGTAGCTGCACAATTAAAACATGAAATCTCCTTAAGTACTGAAGAACAAAAATTTACCATAGAGTAGCTATACCTTTTCATTTTGTGTCCCTTGTAAATCTTCAGTTACGGGAGGAGTCAGCACCTACAAGAATACCAGAACATGATCAGTGTATCTGGGGATGGTGAATGAATTATTAGTGTGCATTTCTTTTTGCTGAGTAGTGGAGTGAGGCTGAAGGAGGATCGTATCTGGATCCCTAAGTTTGTTCCTTTGCCCTTTTCTCATTTCTTTTTTTGAGGCAGCATTGGCTAGAGAGACACTTATTTCATAGAATTGTAGATTTACATTGGAAGAGGTTATAGAATCTAGCTTCTTTATTTTACATGCGAGGAAATTTAGGCCAAGAATAGTTATGTGATTTGCCTAGGATCAGATGGGCAAGCATAATTTGAAGTCTTCTGACTTCAGTCCAGTGCTCTGTACACTTCAGCACCCTGACTCAGGCTTCTTTGTTCTCTTCTGATGCCTGTGTATAACTTACTGTTTCACTGGAAGTGCAGCTTAAGGAGCAAGGCCCCACCTTGGAAGGAGGGTTTAAGTACTTGTGTTTTTAACTAAGTATCTTGAGGTATTTTCTAGGGAAAGTCATTGAAATGCATGCAGTTTTTTCGTCATGGTGGTCAGCCTTCCAGCTAAATTAATAACAACTACCTAACATTTAAGTAATGATAGGTAAATTATTTGCCAAATGTGTTAGGACACTGAGGAACTTGTGAATTTAATGCCAGTGGAAAGGTTCAGGGCACAAAACTAAAGAAAAAGATTTAGATGTGGAAGTTATATTAGTAGTTAACCACTACAGCCTCCTTGTTTTAAAGATGTGGAAGTGGAGAATCCGTAACTGTGGAGGTAGGATTTGACTCTGGGTCTTCTGATTCTCAAATTTAATATGCTGTCCAGATGTAGTAATGTATATTTTATGTTCCTAGGCCACAGAGTGGGGAGTGGGAATGCTTTCTTCCTATCCACAAAGCCCTTGAATTTAGGTGATTTGTGTAACCTGTTATGGGAATGGCCAACTAGGAGGAGCAATTCTACTCAACAAACATTTATTCTCTACTCTTTGCAAATTACTACTATACCAAGTGCCGATGATACAAAGATGAAAACAAAAATCATCCCTGTCTTCAAGAACTGGAACACAACCCTACTTTTCCAGTTGCCGAAGCTTAGAATTCCCTTCCCATCCCCTTGTTGCCATAGATTCCCCTTTTAGATCCCCAGCTGCTCTTAAATGGGCAAAGAAATACTGGTTCTTGTTTTCTGGAGCCTTTGTCCTGAGCATTTTGATGTCTTCTAACTGAACCTTGTAGTTTATCAGAAATGTACAGGCGTCTCACTGAAAGACCCAGTGTTAGTAATAGTATGACTCCAGTTTAGTTACTACTTAGCTCCTTTCCAAGCCTCAGTTTCCTCATTCATAAAATACAGACAATAATTCTTGCCCTTTTGACCTCATTGTATTGTGAGAGAAGCACTTTGTAAACTTGAAGTTGCTATAGCAATGTGAGCTACCTGTCCTGTGGCAATAATTGTGCATGGTTTATATTTGGAAACTTGCTTGTTAGCTGGATTTGTACACACCTTTCAGGGCAAAAGGCTCACTAAGGCATTTGGGGTCTAAGGTGGGAGGAGAGGAAAGAGTAAAGTGATCTTAGAAAAACACCTTCTGTATATGTCATATTGTTGGTATCATTAAACGACAACAAACCCCAAACCCTTAGAACATCTCTTAGTAGGGTTACTAATGTTAGGGATATGAGGATACGTAAGAAACTGAGACTACTCTCTTCTGCAGGACCTAGAATGAGAGAAACTCTAGCTGGAATTAACAGGTGTTAAAAGGGGGAAAGGGAAACAGGCAGATGATCAGTCTTGTGATATTTCCTGGATGATGGCCCTGGATTCCCCCTGCCCTTGGATCTCTGTTGCCCTGTCTCTACCTTTACCTTTCATCTTCACACCCCTCTGCCCTAATCCTGTCCACAGGAACCACCATCAGTGTCTCAGAGCTTCTTCCTGGCTAATATGAAATGGGGGTGTGTTTGGGATTAGAGATATATTTTGGAATGCTGCATAGGTATTCCTGTATGATATACTGTTGTACGTGATTATAGGAGAGTGTGGTTGCCCTCTCCTCAGCATCAGAAATTGGAAAATTTGATGTTAAGTAACCTGATTTTAACATCAGTTAGTTTCACAGGAATGTGAGCAGTTGTCAATGTGCAGTGGAATTTCACAATGTTTTGTGTAGCTGAGCCTTCCCACTGGCACATCTGTAGGGGATCAGCAGAGGCACACATAGGCAGGAGGAATGACAAGGCATCAGAATATCCATAAGGTGTCAATCACAGAACTCCCACCCCATGGAAATGACCATCTGTGTAACTGTTCAGTACCTAGTCTTTGTGTAATTGATCTTACCATATCTGGCTCCACTTGTTGAGGGATTCTTCACAGATCTGTAAAATGAGGAATCTGGCCTAGATGACTGAGTCTTTTTCAGCTCTTAATTTATGATCTTGTGATTCCTTGTTAGAAAATTCTGTGTTTGCCTTTTCCACACAACGATCTTTTCTTTCATACAAATATTTTTCCCCCTTTGTATGGATCTTGGTTTGACAGACCTTTAGTAAGACCTCCCCCCGGGTGAAATTGTTAGTATCGTTCAACATTCTCTGAGCAATATCAGTCCCATACTTGGGGACCTTTAATTATAATGTATTAATGAAATTGTTTTAAAATAATATTGATCGGAGCAACATTATGTGAGATGTTAACTAGTTTTTTATGGGTTGATTTGAGGATCTTTATCACTGTGTATAGTTACATTATTCCTTTGAGAAAACGTGTTCCAGATTTCAGGCAACTAAAATAAAAACTTATATAACACAACCCTTTAATAAATTGTAAGGAACGAGAATGGAAAGAGGTACAGAGAACAGAACATATGGATTACATATTGGTAGTTAAAATTTTTAAAAAATAGATATCTTTTATATTTATATTCTCTCATTCCCAAATATATACCTCTACTTTCCTTGCCAAGTAAGCCGTTCCTTGTAGTAAAGAATTAAAATTAAAGAGGAACAAAAAGCAGTTCAGCAAAACCATCTACACCTCTGCTGATAGCCTGTGTGTCAAGGTAGCTCAAATTTTGTCCATTGAACAGTGTACTCAGCAAAACTGTAAAGTACTACCACCTGTTTTCATGCCTTGCTTGGAATCAGGCTTTTATTCTGTGGTCTCTCTTTGTGTCACTACTGCTTCTGTTGATGACAGCATGATATAGTGAAGAAATACTAGACCGGGAGGCAAGAGGTATATTTTAGTCTGCTGTGCTGAGTTACTTGCTTTGTTCTTCGGTTTCCTCATGAGGAAGGTTAGGTGCCATGATTATTAGACCCAGTCTATCCAGCATGTAGCCTTGAGCTGGAAATCGTTATAGTAGCCCCTGGGAAGTGAGCTTCATGCTTCTGCTTATCTCCTGAGGCAGCACATCCCATTTGAATAGTTCTTGTAGTTTTCCTTTGTATGGAGTGGCAGTTTGCCTTCCTGTAACTTCCCAGTTGCTCCTAGTTCTGTCCTTTGGGACTAAGCAAAGTAAACATATTGCCTTTTCCTCAGGACAGTCCTTGAGATATTTGAAAGTGATTATAATCTTTTTCCTGCTTCCCCCTGTTTTCTCAAAGGTAAGCATCCCTATTTCTTTTAGCTGATTCATCTCTAGCATCATTTTAAGTCCCCTCACTATCCCATTCTCATACCTGGCAAACTATTAGTGGCCTTTCTAAAATAAGTTGTCCAGTCATGGGCAAAATATTCCAGATATGGGTCTTACATTCTTCTTCTGAAGACTGTGTCTTTGTTTAATATAAAATAAAGCCATATCTTTTTCTGTCAGAAATCATCCCGCTGCTCTCAACCCCCTCCTCACCTGGAAGAAGGAGAAAGGGAAGAGGTATTTGGTTACAATTGAGGCAGGAAAATATTGGTGGTAGAGGCATAGTGGCCAAGGTTTATGCTGAACAATATGAACTTTTGAAATTTAGAAGAGGGCGGCTGTTAGAACATCCAGAGACACAAGGAGAGAATCCCGAGTAAATACTGAATCATCTGGCAGCCTTCCAGAAGTATGGTGTGACCTTTAATCCTGCATTGTTACTCCCTGGGCTTTTGTCCTCTTAGAAACAGCATGAGTGAGTTTCTTTGACGACAGGATGGGAAGTTAAAAATAATTGTGCTAGTTTGTCTTTCTGTCTGTGAAGCTTCTACAATTTCTGGTGGGGAACAAGGATGCTGCTGTAAGGAAGCCTCACTTTGAGAGGCAGGATGCCTCAGTGGAAAAAGAGCGTTGAAGTTGGTACTGGGAGGCCTGGACTCAAGTCTCAGTTTTGATACTTACCCTTTCTGGTCCTCAGTTTCTTCATCTGTGAAATGGGAACCCTAATATTAATACTGTCTGCCTCGTGGGGTTATGAGAATCGAATGTCGTTTTGTAAACCATAAAAAGTGCTATGCAAACTACTTGATGGTAGGAATCATTTCATTTTAGTATTTGTATCCCCATCACCTAGCATAGGTGCTTAATAATGCTTATCGATTAGGTGATACTCTAAATGTCAGCTGCTTTTATTATTACTCCAAGGGGAAGGAATAGATGGAGCTTACCCAGCTCGGCAATATTTTGACATAACCTCTTTGCTAGAGTATTGAGAAGTTTTGCTATGATGAACCCAACTCATGCCAGACTGACAAGGGCAATGTTTGTTTCTTTGTCTCCAAAGCTCTGTGAGATTTAGATATCTATTCTGAATGGTTAATTGGCATGGTTACAATATATTACTGAAATTTGCTAACTACGTAGGTTTAAACAAAAAAGGTTATTTCCTGAGACTCCCAGAAGACCAGTTCACCTTTTTTTCAGGAGAATAGAATATGTATTTCACCACGTAGAAGAGGCTGCTCTTCCCCTTGTGTATAAAGTATGTGGCCCTGAGTCATATCTTTGAGAATAATGAGTCAATATTAGTTGTCCTTAATAAGGCAGAAAGCATAGGACCTTTCCAGCTTTGCTAGTATATTGTGTTCTAATGAAGAAACAATAGCACTTCTGACTGCTTGAACTTTTTCATTTCCCTTGCTGACACGTGGCCTGGTGTTCTTCTTCCATACTCACCCTCTTGACAGCCGTCCATTCTTATGACTACAGCTATCATCTCAATGCAAATCTCCATAAGATCATAGATTTGGAGCTAGAAGGGACCCCAGAAACAATCAATTCCAAACCCTTTCATTTTTTTCAGAAAAAAAAAATTGTTATTGTATAAATTGTGGTTCTGCTCACTTTACTCTGCATTAGTTTATACAGGTGTTCCCAACTTTCTCTGACACTCACTATCTCATTCTTCACTTCTTAGGGCATAATGATATTCCATTACATTCATATACCACAGTTTTTTCAACCCTTCCCCAACTGATGGACATTCTCTTAGTTTCTAGTTCTTTGATACAACAAATAGAGCTACTATAAATATTTTTGTACGTATGGGATTTTTCCCTTTTTCTTTGATTCCTCGGGAGTATATGTTAGTGGTATCACTGGGTTAAAGATAGTTTAGTGACTTTTTGGGCATAGTTCCAAATTACTTTCTGGAATGGTTTGAACCAGTTCATAGCTCTGCTAACATTAGCATACCAGCTTTCTCCTAACCCCTTCAACAATTGTTTTCTTTTTTTTTATTATCTGATGGGTATGGTATGAAATGGAACATTAGAGTTGTTTTTATGTGGCTGTTGTTAGCTTGGAATTTTTCCTTTGAGAAAGTCTCTTCATATCTTTTTGACTATGTTGGGGAATTACTGTTGATCTTATAAATTTGAATCTGTACCTTATATAGAGGATATAAGACTTTTATCAAAGAAACTTCCTGCAAATATTTTTATCATTTAGCTGTTGCCCTTTTAATTTTAACTATGTTAGTTTTGCTTCTGCAAAAACTTTTAAATGTTATATATTTGAAAGTGTCCATTTTATCTTCTGTGATACTCTTTATTCATTGTTTGGTCATGAACTCTTGCCCTATCCATAGTTGGGAAAGGCATTTCTTTCTTTGCTCCTAATTTGTTTATAATGTGACTTTTTATATTTAAGGCATTTATCCTTTTGGAGCCTGGCATATGGAAAGATTCAATTCATCTAATTTACATATAAGGAAACTGAAACCCACAGAAGTGAAATGGCTTGCCTTCAAGGTCATTTAGGGTAGTAAGTGGCAGAGCCAAAATTTGAACCCAAGTTCTGTGATTCCAGATCTAGTATTCTTTCTGTCATCTTTGTGATTTCCCCCTTCAGTCCTGTTTCCAGTCACCTTGATTACTATTTGAATGGCCTACTGTTACTGCAAACTCCATGTTTGAACAAAGGTTGAACAAAGGCACAGATCCTCCAAATAGCTTCCTTCACTCTCGCACTTCCCCATTTCTGTTTACTGTTATCACTAGTATTGAGAGAGTTTCTCTAGATTTGGCACTTTGCAGTACTTCACCCTCTGGATTCAATACTTGCCCACTCCCACTCCCCTTATCTTTGTCCCTGTGTTTGCATTTTAGGTGATCTTGCTTCTGCAACACATAAAATCAGTTTAGTCTTGCTGAAACACAGAACCGCCTGTTTTTATTTCCTATCTTAAGCACTGACAGCTCTAATGCAGTGGAAAGAACACTGGATTTGGAGACACAGAGTTTGGCTGCTCACTTAAGTTTTATGACAGATCACTTCACCTTGCAGTCTGTTTCTTCTGTAAAATGAAGGTAATGGTCATAATAATAACTGACATTCAATTTAAGCTTTACACAACACCCTTGGAAGCAGGTGCTGTTATCATTTTACAAATGAGGAAACTGAGGCTGAGGGAGATAAAATGACTTGCCTAAGGTGATGCAGCTACTAAGTATCTGAGGTAGGATTCAGAATCAGCCTAGGGCTCTCTCTCCAGTTCACTGTGACTCTTCTTGCTGTGAGGACCAAAGGGAAGAATGTGTGTGAAAGCATTTGTGAAGTGTAAAGTGCTCTACAAAGGTAAAATAGTATCATCGTTGTCTACCAGATCGAGTCACTTCAGTTTAGCAAACATTTAAATGTCTTCTCTGTACAAAGCACTTACGTGAAGTCCTAAAGGGGGAGGCATAAACACAAATGAGGCATTGTTGTCTTTGCTATTAAAGAATTTACAGTTTAGGAGTCCAGGTTCCTTGGTTTGACTTTCTAGGCCCTATAAAATCTGCCCCTACCTTTAGCTCTAGTTCATATACATATACAAAGTCTTTAAGTTTAACACTTAAAACTGACTGAGACTTTTGAGACATTCCATGTAACTTTACTTACTATAGTTACTGTTTTCCTCCTGGTGCCAGCACAGTTCATGCTGTCTGACCCTGTGACTTTGTTCATATTTTAGTCTTTCCCTGATTAGGTTAGTGAGGCTATTGAGGAAAGAAACTGGGTCATGTACCACTTTCATATTCTGCACAGAGTTTAGCACAAGTTGGGTATGTAGTAGGAAATTGATGAGTGCCTGATTTGAATTGCCTTCTGCCCTGGTCAAGACTACATCTGGAATATTGGATATCTGAGCATTATGGGATCATAGGATGATACATTTAGAGCCAGAAGAGACTTGAGAAACTATTCTAGCCCATCCACCTCAACTGGGGTGCAGGAAGAGAAATGCCTTGTTTACTAATCTCGGAGGTGGGATTTGAACCCAGGCCTGGCTTTAGAGCTAGTGCTCCTGGCATTTTGCCACTCGATCTCACAAAATGTCAGACTTTGAAAGACTCTTGGAAACCATGTAGTCCAACTCATACCCGGATAAGAATTCCCTCTCTAATGACCCATGTCCTTCAGCTGGCCAACTGACCAGAAGACCTTCACTGAGGGAAAACACATTTCTGGGGGCAGCCCATTCTACATTTAGACAGCTCTAATCCTTAGGAAGTTTGTTGCTTACAGAGAACCCAGATCTTTTTGTAACTCCATTCTTGGGGCAGCCAGACTAAATCTAATACTTTTTCAAGTGATAGCCCTTTAAATACTTGGAGACCTCTATGCTGTCTCTTCCCCTCCCATCTATAAGTGTTTTGTTTTTTTTTTAGGCTGAACTTAACCAGTTTCTTCAGCTAGCTCTCATATGGCATGAACTTGAGGCCTTTACTCTAGATTATCAATGTTCTTCTAAAAATGGGATACTCAGAATTGAACATAGTATTGTAGATGTTGCCTGAAAGGTCAGAGTACAATGGAATGAATACTCCTAAGTCTTGGACACTATGCCTCTCAAGATAGCCTTTAAATAAGCATTCACATTTTTGATGCTGTATCACTGTTGTCTCATTGAGCTTTGAAGTGGAGCTATTCCCCAGATCTCTTTCAGATGTGCTAACCTGTCTTCCACAGCATCGAAGGACCCCAACAAATTGGAGCCTGTTCAAAGGAAGGCAGCCAAGAACAGGGAGAATAGAAGCTTTGACCTATGCGGGGCAGTTAAAGGTCCTAGGAATGTTTAATCTGGAGAGAAGGAGAGGGAATAGCATAGCTTTATTCAAATGTTGGAAGGACTGTAATGTGGAAGAGGAATGAAGCTTGTTGTTCTTGGCTCCAGAGAGAGCTAGGAGCAAGAAGGAGAAGTTCTAGTTTTCCCACTTACTAGTTGTGTGATGCAGGGCAAGCAGCCAAGTTCCCTGAGTTAGTTGCCTTATGCTGTAAAGTGGATTTAATATCTTTCCTCCCTTATTCCCAGGGTTTCGAAGATCAATTGCAGTAATGGATGTGAAAGTAATTAGGTCATAGATTAATTATCTGTTCTAATTATTATAATTTTCTTCATTTTATAGGGTGAAGACATCAGATCAGAGACATTGTCTGATTTGCCCAGGATCACACAGCTAGTAAGTTAAAGAGAAGTTGTTGTCATCTCAATGTAAAGAAAAACTTCCCAACAATTAGAACTCTTCAGAAGTGGAGTGGCTGGCCCGCTTTGGTGGCAGAAGGTACCCACCACTTGAGATCTCCAGAAGAGCCTGGATGACTAATTTTGGGGATGTTTTGTAGAGAGAGATTCCAGTTCAAGTATGAATTGGACTAGCTGAGCCCTAAAATCCCTCCCAGATCCCAGTTTTTGTACTTCGTTTTGTTTTGTTTTTACCTTCAAGGCACTTGTCTAACTATCCCCTGATGATGGGTAAGGGAAGGCATTACCATCCCCATTCCGGATATGCAGGAGTAGAGAGGTCCATGACATTAAGCTGGCTTTGCAAGTTTTATGGATGCAGAGAAGTCAAGGCCAAGTAAGTTCAATTAGCTAGTTAGGGGCAGGGCCAGGACTAGGATCTAGGTTTTCTGACTCCCAGCTCATGTTCTTTTCCATAGGATTTTACTGGCTAAGGCTATTCCCTTTACATTATAAAAGTGTGAAAGGCAAGTATGTGAAGGAATTATTCTCTCTTTTCTGGGAACAACTGAGGCCCTATCGTTCTCTTTCTGACTTCCAGGGGTAGATACAGTCAATTTGCAAAGTGAAAAGTTTCTTTAGTGGTGTGCATACAAGTTGGGTTTCCAAGCAAAAGTTTGCAGAGGAGCCCTCCTCTTGTCAACTGTGTCTCAAAACACCTTCACCAGCCTAGCCCCTCCCTCTTGTTATTGCAAGTGCTGCTTGGGCAAGAGATATAGCTCTTTCTTAATCCAAATCTTTCTGAGATGCAAACCATACTGGGTGCAGTGCTCTTGAGCTCCTGTGCTTGGCTTAAAATTTACAGTGGACACTGGGGTGAAGTAGCTTCTTTTAATTTTTGTGTATAGTGCTGATAAATATGTGTTGAGGTTAGAGAACTGGGAATCATCATCTGTTTACTTCCCAGGGTTATGGTATATTTGTATCTGCTGGTTATCTGGCATTCTAGGGAAAGGCAAACACCAAACAGCAGGATTCTGGAGCTGAGGCAATGTTTTCAGTGACAAAGGGTTCACTTGCGGCCTGGTTAATGCACCAAACAATAGATTTTCCTGTTACAGTCTTTGCTGTGTAATCTAGCATAAGGAATTTGACCTACTATTCCTCAATCCCTACTGTTATCTGTGTCCATTCAGTTCATCAAGTATTTATTGAGTTCCTGCTGTCCTAAGCATTATAGTGGGTTGGGAAGAATTCTAGCATATGGGTCGATTCTGGGAACTTGGAATCTGGTTGTGGAGACCAGAGAGACACATGAAACAATTGCTTAACAATGTGAATGCACATATTATCCACGGTATAGTGTGGACCTAGCACTGGACTTAGAGTCAGGAGAGATCTGGGTTCAAATCCTGATTGCCACTTGTATGACCCTAGGCTCTGACCTCTATGCGCTTCAGTTCCATCAACTGCAAAATAGATTATAGAATCATAGCTTTACATCTGGAAGTGACCTTAGAGATTGTCTAGGTCAACTATGCTTTTTCCTTCCTTTTAAAGGTGAGGAAAATGAGACTGAGAGACATTAGCATACTTGCCCAGGGGCACACATAGAAACATAATTTTATTGAGTTGGAAGGGAAGGAATCTTAGGGATCAGATACTGCTGTTTTACAGATGAAGAAACTGAAACCCATGTAGAAGTGACTTGCCAAAGTAGAACTCAGCTCTTTCTAACTTCAAATCTGATGCCCTCTTCATTATACTGTTCTACCAGGACCTTATACTGTTCTACCAAGACCTTATACTGTGGAAATGGGAATTATTATTGTGATACATTGCATGATTAGAAGCTTTATTTTCTTTGATTTTTATTAGTATTGTGTACTTGTCTCCCATACTAGACCTGGAACAATACCTGTCTCTATCTCACAGGATTATTCTGAAACTCAAAGTAGTATATGTAAAGCTCTTGTTAAAATTAGTTATTATCAAGAGGCAGTACTGCATAGAGAAAAATGTGCTGGATTGGAGTCTGGAAGACCTAGGTTTGAATCTTAGACACTTAATAGCTGTTTCGCCCTGGGGAAACCACTTAAAGTATTAATCTCTTTCAGTCTCAGTTTCTTCATTTGCAAAATGTTGACAATAATAGCACCTATCTTACAACTATTATTAAAGATAAGATAGAGACTAGACTTATGATTTCATTGACATAAAGACCCTCCCAGCTGAGGAAACTCCTTTTACCACCTGCTTTTCTTATAGTCTAGTGTTGGCTAGAGCAGTGAGAGGTGAAGTAGGTTTTCCTGACTTTAAGACTACTCCATTCTGCCTTCGTTATTATTAATTAATGCCAGACATTGTGATTCTTATCCTCTTCTGTGGATAATTAGCTTTTTTCACCTTATCTGGTAGTTTCCTGTTCTGTTATAAACAATCCCTTGAGTCCCCAGTTTCTCCTAGACACCTTCTGCCTTTTTGAGTTAACTGCAATTTGGCTTGGTCCCTAGGTCCATATCCCTTGCAGCTCAGCTCAGGATTAATTACTCTTTCCCTCTGGTGTCTCCCTCCCCTCACTCCTAAAGTGATGATCCATCATTATCGTTTAGTAGGTCCTATTCTCTTAAATTCCAAGCCGTCTCACTTTTTTTATGTACTGATATCTAAGATTCTCCCCCTTCTTCATTGACTTCAGCGTCTAGTTTATAATCTTCCCACTTTTCCCATCTCCTACTATCATCTTTATCGACATTAGTATTTGCATTGATTAATAGCTTTATACTTGCCTCCACTTTCATCTCTACTCAGCTGCTCACCAGAATGGCCACACATTAGACCTTACTATTATCTAAATGAAAAACTCCAAGGTCTACTCTCCAACCATAATATTCTGTTCTTGTACCTTTCTTACTCCCCAACTCCTCCTGAAACTGTTCATGTCCTCCTTTTTGTGGCCTTGCTCTTTCCCTTTTCTCCCAGTCCATTACTCCTTTCTGGCTTGGCTTCCACTAGTTAGCACTGTGACCTTAAGGCCATTAATTTCTTTTTTTTTTTTTCTGGTCTTCCAGTACAACTTTAATGGTTTTGAAGCTAAATATAGATGAACTGGATAAGGGAAGAATACTGTATTACCTGAGACAGACTGGAAAATAAGAGTCCTACTCAACTCTCATATACCCATATAGTACACAATGGCCATATTAACACGCAAGATTGAGGACCTTCTTTCCATGCCTCAGTGGAGAGGTCTGTTGTATAAGTAGAGTTTTGTTCATTACAGGTTCTGACACAGGTTGGACCAATGGTGAAGCATCTCAACATAAATCCTGTTTAATAATCCAACAGTGAGGCAACACTTGACCCAAAAGATCAGAATGGATTTGGTAAACATTCAGCACTTAGCACCATATACCCATGAGAACCAAACATATGAGCACCTATATGATGCTATTACAACTTTTTTCAAGGTTCAAAACCACTGACTGGAAGCACCACAGTCCACTGGAGCATTTT
>CM053625.1:253511455-253534345 GCA_028646595.1 Phalanger gymnotis
TGCTGCAGACATCAGAGATGACACTTGTTACTGGGTGAGACAGATGGGAGGAGAGAGCATCAGAACTCAGATAGCCAGGGCCACCTTTAAAGATATTCTTTAAAAACAAATGTTTGAGTTATATATACTTAAATAATCTTGACAGCTTGTTAATAATGCTTCTGGCTTCCCTCCTTTTTTAATTCCTCCTAGGTTTATTGTCCCCATTTCATGTGTGATCTGTAATGACATCATGGCCTATATGTTTGGCTTTTTCTTTGGTCGGACCCCACTCATCAAGGTGAGAGAATTTTCCTTGACATGAAATATCACAGGGCAATTCTTTCAGTGGGAAAAAGTTGTGTTGGGAGACAGAGAAACCTAATTGATTTTTTAAAATCTATTTTTTATTCTGAACTTAGCAAAGACTAAATAAAATTAGCATTTCCATATAAAGTACAAAGTAGGATGGAAAAAGAGAATTGTGCATGAAACTGAATCTATATTACATACAGCCTCCTTTTTCCTGTTAAAAATATAATAAATTTAACATGTAACTTTCAGTTATCTTGCTTGTCTTTGTTTCCTTCTGTTCTCTCCTTTGTGTTTAGAAAAATATTTCAGTGATCCTCTTTCACTTTTTTTTTCTTTTGGGTAACACTATTAGGTTTAAAGCTGAAAGGGACATTATAAAATCACATTTATTCCAATCCTTTAATTTAAAAAAAATTGCTGTTATTGTATAAATTGTTCTTTTGGTTCTGCTTATTTCACTCATACAAGTTTTCCCAAGCTTCTTGGATATCTTCCCTTTTATAATTTTTTTTCTATAACATTACAATATTCTCTTCCATTCACATGCCATAGATTTTTTTTAATCCATTCCCCAGTTGATGGGTATGGCCTTAGTTTGCAGGGGTTTTTTTTACCATGAAAAATGCTTATATAAATACTTTTGTACATATGAGTCCTTGTCTTCCTTGATCCCTTTAGGGTATAGATCTAGGATTGGTACTGAAGGATAGCTTTGGGGGCGTAGTTCCAAATTGTTTTCCAGAGTAGTTGGACCAATTCATAGCTTCTCCAGTGTGTATTAGTGTATATTTTTTCGGGCAGCTCTCTTGCAGTAGTTACTTTCCTTTTTTGTCATCTTTGCCAATTTTATAGGCATGAGGTAGAACTTTAGAATTGTTTTCATTTCATATCTCTCTAATTATTAATGATTTAGGACCATTTTTTCATATGGTGGTCAATAGCTTAGACTTCCTCCTTTGATAACTCATACCATTTGGCCATTTATCTAAAGGGGAACAGCTCTCATTCTTAAATTAAAATATTGCCATGTATATTAAATGTATACACATATACACACATATGTTAGTATCAGACTTTTGTTACAGAAATTATAAAGATTTTTTCCTAGTTAACTGTTTCTTTTCTAATTTAAACTGTATTAGTTATGTTTGTGTAAAAATGCTTTAATTTTATGTAATCAAAATGGTCCATTTTATCTTTTGATATCTTTTTTATCCTTTTTTTGGTCATGAACTCTTTTCTGTTCATAGTTGTGAAAGGTATTTCCTTGTTACTCTAATTCGTGATGTGATGTTTTTAATCTAAGTTATGTATCTGTTTGGAGCTCAGAAGAGATTTCATGAGAACTAGAGAAAGCTTTCTGAGTTATCTGCATAGAGGTGCTTTCATCCTTGAGTGGATGAAATGGTCCAGGGAGATGGTGTATAGAGAAAAGAGAGGAGGGCCAAGGAGAGCCCTAGTTGAACACATGTCCATTTAAAAATAGCAAGGGTTAAGGAGCTAGTGAAGAGCTGGATGGTCACAGAGGTGGAGGAGCTATGAAAGCAGTGTTATAGACACCAAGGGAAAAGAGAATGTGCCAAGGGAAGCTCACAGTGTTAGGTGATATGGGACTGAGAAAAGACCATTGGGTTCGTTAATTAGGATTTAGTGCCCTTGAAGCAGTTTCTCTAGTGTGAGGGGGACAGAAGCCAGATTACAGCAGTTTGAGTGGGCAATAACAAAATGTAAGGACTTTTCTTTATAGAAATTTGACATTGAAGTAGGGGCAGGGGGGAGGAAGGGAGGGAGTAAAGAAATCAGATGGTAGTTTAAAAGGCTAGTAGGAATAAGGGTTTTCTGAGCACATATTTAAATAAAGAGGAAGCAGCCTTTGGAAAAGGATTAATTAAAGGTATAGAAGAAATCAAGCTTATAGTAGGATACATGCAGGATAACAAATAACAATGTCAGTCAAATTCTATACTCTTGGTTTTGTTTTTGTTTTTTGTTTTCCTTCCCACAGCTTTCTCCAAAGAAGACATGGGAAGGCTTCATTGGAGGATTCTTTGCCACTGTGGTGTTTGGGCTTCTGGTAGGTTGTTGACAATCCCAAGTGTGAAAATGTTTGTTGTTAAATTATTGCCAGTTACGTGGTTGGTGATCCATGAGCGTGTGCGTGTCAGTGAAGTGGGAGAGGTAGTGAGTGTTCACCTCCAGGTTCAGAGGTGTGTGGTGGAGAGAGAAGTGGACTGAGAGTCAGGAAGACCAAAGTGTTTGATTCTTCCCTCTGATGTTTGCTTACCCACCTGTCTCTAAAATGGAGATAATTACAGCACTCATTTGATAGGGTCGTTGTGAAGATCAAATGAGATAACGTATTCAAAGTAATTTGCAAACCCTAAGACACTGTATAAGCATGAATCATTTGTCTGTCTTTAAATTTTACATTTTGCAGGCAAATCAATTTATGAAACATTTCTCAACTTTGTAGCTGCCTGAGTCTGTGTCATTGAATTAGCTGGGACCAGCTGGGAAGCAGTTGGCTAAAGAAGGAGAGAACCTGGGGATCCATTCGAGTTTTCTTTTAAGGCGACAGTTGTCACATCCCATTGCCACAATGTCAATATTTTAAGACATTGAGAGAGCTCCTACAGTCACCAACTCCTAATGACTCGTAGGCGCTAAGCATTTTCTTTTGTGTTCTACTTTCCTGCTCCTGAGTGTGGCATATTTCCTTACCTCCTTAAATTCTTTGCTCCAACCTTCTTGTGACCAGGCAAAGCAATCTATATCCTTAGGTAGTCAGCTTTTTGAAAGGGAGGAGGATTTGGGGGAGGAATATGTAGGTGTGCTGAGTTATTAAAAAGAAGTGGATGGGAGATTGTGGCATAGGTAGGCGGGAGTATCCCAATGTTGCCCTCTGCTGGCCCTATGTAAAAATGCATTCCATAGCCTGTATTTCTGTATTTAACCTCTTAACGAGCAAGGTTACACTTCTGAGAAATACCTTGACCAAACTGCCATGGTTGGGAAGAGTGTCCTCCCAAAAATGTCCCCAAGTAGGGAAGATTCCATCTTTTAGGGGCAACTCTAAATCCCTCTTTCAAGTCAGTAATTTTGATGAACCCACACACGTAACAGTATTACCTTGTTTGTGTGCATACACGAGTGTGTGTGTGTGTGTGTGTGTGTGTGTGTGTGTGTGTGTGTGTGTGTGAGAGGGAGGGAGAGAGAGAGAGAGAGAGAGAGAGAGAGAGAGATTTCATCAGTGTAGGGAACTCCTGGTATAGACGTTCTATCCAGAGCTGTAGGTCATCTCCTCTTTCAGACCAGAAGTTGTGGTATTAGATGAGGACCTTAGTAGACATTTCAGTAACTGAGATAAAGTCAAGCGTGAAGCAGCACCTGGTGCTTTGTTACCGAGAAGCCCCCGCTCCTCCCTGCTCAGTTCAAGCCCACTGGCCTGTCAGCCTGTGAACTCCTAGGGGCACTGACAAATTTCAAGGCAGGGAAAGAAACGGATAATAACTATTACTATTCCCATTTTACATAAGAGGAAACCAAAGCAGAGGGAGGTGAGCCGATCTGCCTGGGGCCATAAAACTAGTCAGTATGCGAGGCAAGATCTGAACTCTGGTCTGCTTGACTGCTTGCCCATTGCTTTATCCACCATGTCCCCTTAAAAGCCACATTCTGGGTACGGATAGCATCCCAATCTCAGTGGCAACTGTGAGGTTCAATTTGCCACTTTGTGTTAAGACTTCTAGTTCATCTTGTTGCCTAGACCTTGGATCTCATCAGCTCCCATGGATGCAGTTCTCATCTTGGTGCTAATGAATCTCAAATCTACTTATCCAGCCCTGACCTCGAGTGTCTTATATCTCTAGCTTCCTATTGGACATCTTGAACTGGATATCCCCTATACATCTTAAACTCTATATGTCCAAAACAGAATTCATTATTCCCTGCCTCCCCCACCTCCCAAGCTCTCCCTTCTTAATTTTCCTATTATTTCAGAGGGTTACCCCATGCTCTCAGTCCCCCCAGGCCCACAGCCTAGGTATCATCCTTAACTCCTCTCTTTCCATGTCCAATTGAAGAGGTATAAGGAAAAATGATGATTGTTAATGAAACATATGTTTCTAGGAGTGCTCGAGACCCCAAAATACGACACGCCGGGTCCTGCCGAAAGAATTCGACTCAAGCCTTCTCAGCCAAGGGAAAAGAGAAAGTTTATTAGGGATTCACCATAATGGGTTGTCTTAAGAAATCCCACCCTTTGTGACGCCTGTTTTCACAAGCGGGCCAGATTCAATCTGAGCTGAGCTAGATTGAATCTGAGCACCTTCGTGGAAGCAAGATGGAGATTATATACACAAAGATTATAGGAGGGATTGAGGGGTGGTCTGGAGTGACTAGAGGAAGGGTTTAGGGAGGGTCTTGAGGAGGAATCTAAGGAAGACCAGGTGAGGTCAGAGTCCAGGGACCAAGAGAATGGAATTAAGGGTTGGAAGTAGCTGAAGGCATGCATATCTATAGTAACAATAGAGGGCAAGGTTTAGGTAGAGATTTGGGCCTAATGAGAATGTGAGGCTTGTGGCCTTAGGGGAAGGCCAGATCTAGTTGGAAGACTCAAGGACAGTTCAAGGGGGTTCCCAGAGACTGTGCCCTCATCACAATCTGTTATTAATGCCTGTCAGTTTTACCTAAGCAATATCTCTCAAATATGCCCCCTTCTCTCCTCTGACACTGACACCACCCTGGTGCTGACTCATCCCCTCATGTGCTTGCCACAAGTACTCTCCCCATTCCAGTCCATCCTCAGCTGTTAAAGTAATCTTCCTAAAGTACAGGTCTGATCATGTTACACCACGCACAACACACATACAAGGCACATACACACAACACATACCACATACACACACACACAATTCAGTAAGCATCAGTGGTTCTGCATCATTTTCTAAGATCAGATGTAAAATCATTTGTTTGGCATTCAGAATTCTTTACAACTTAGCTCCATCCTACCTTTCCTTTCCACCTTCCTCGCCGCTCTATATCCTGCAATCCAGTGAGGCTGGCATCCTTGCTGTTCTTTAAAAAAGATCTCCTTTCTCCAACCGTGGACATTCTCACTGGTTTTCCCACATGCCTGGAATGCTCTCCCTTCTCGTGCTCCCATGGCTGCCTTCAAGTCCCTGCTAAAGTCTCACCTTATACAGGAAATCTTTCCTGATCCTACTTAATTTTAGTACCTTCT
This sequence comes from Phalanger gymnotis, assembly GCA_028646595.1. Taxonomy (NCBI): domain Eukaryota; kingdom Metazoa; phylum Chordata; class Mammalia; order Diprotodontia; family Phalangeridae; genus Phalanger; species Phalanger gymnotis. Next base: position 253,516,992 of record CM053625.1, read on the forward strand.
CTCTGTTGATTATTCTCAATTTATATAGCTAGTTTATGCTTATTTGTTTACATGTCGTATTCCTCATTAGAATGTGAGCTCCTTGAGAATGAGAACCGTCACTGTCTTTTGCTTTTCATTGTATTTCTAGCACCATGCCTAGCACGTAGTATATGCTCGATAAATGTTTACTGACTGACTGACATAAGTTTGATTTTTAGGGCTGGTTTTTCTCCTGATTTTTTTAGAGAGGGAAGAATCTTTTCAGGTTTCTGAGATCATGTCCTTATGGGCAGTGAATTATTGCCTGCCTCATGACACTCCTTCAGGCAGACCAGGGGTTAATCAGGTTCACTGGATCACTGTCTACAGACAGCATTTCTCAGAACATACACTTAGCAGGTAGCTTTCTTGTCCAGATGGTAAGTGTTTTGGAGGGAACTTAAGTGGCCTACCCCTCTATTAAAGCCTACTTCAGTACTTTATCATGATGTGGAGGTGACCTTGCATTTTAGAGAATAAGATCATTCTCCTCACCCCTTCCATTTTGTGTGGGATAAGCGAGGATGCTTAGGGTATGATCTACAGATTTCATTACATTAGCCTTCTCTCCAAACCCATCTTTCCTCCAGACTTCCTTATTTCTGTTAAGGACACCAAAGTCCTTCTAGTCACCTAGGTTCACAGCCTGTCATCCTGGACTTCTGACTGTCACATCTATCCAAGCAGGTGTTGTCATTTCTACCTATAGTCAGTATCCCTTGCATCTGTCTCCTCACTACTCACACAGTTACCACCTTAGTTCAGACCCCTGTTATTTCTCACATGGATTATTCCTAAAGTGGTCTCCTAATTGGTCTTCCTGCCTCAGGTCTCTTCTCCTTCTCAGTTCATCATCCACACAGATGCCAAAGTTATTTTCCTAAAGTTCAAGTCTCACTGTCACTCCCCTGTTAAAACTCCATTGGTTCTCTATTTGCTCCATGATGATTTCATCTGTTTAATGTCTGTTTTATGTGTGTTTATGGCCATAATTACAAGTAAAGTAGTACATATATCTTATAATAAGCAAAAATGCACGGGATGTGTACTCAAAACAATTTTTGTTTGTAAAGGTGTTCAGTCGAAAAAAGTTTGGAGACTACTAGCTTAAAGAATCAGCTTAACGAGGTTATCCCAAATGGTTGGCCTCCAGGTGATGAACTCTTTTTGCTGAAGCACTTCAGGAAGGCCATCTCTCAAGACAAAGCTGAGTGACTGTCTGCATTCCTGGAGGGAGTATCTACCCTGGTGACGTTATAGAGTCTTAAAGCAGCCCTTAAGATCAAGAAACATTCTGTTGTATATAATCTCAGAGTATCCTCTCAGAGATACAGAAGGGAAGCTTTGATCCTAAAGCATGGGGTGGCACAGTGATTGAGCCCTGGCCTGGGGCAGGACGACTTGACCTAAATTCTCATCCAACCTCAGACACTTTTAGCTGTGTAACCCTGGGCAGATCATTTAACCTCTGTCTGCCTCAGTTTCCTCAACTGTAAAACAAGGATAATAACAAAACCTACCTTTGCTCTTTTCTCTTCCCCTTTCTTTCCCTCCCTTCTCTTTTTTCTTACCCATCTCCTTCCTTTTTCCTACTCTCCTTCCTTCCTTCCTTCTTCTCTCTCCTTCCCTCCTTCCCTTTGTTCAGTGTGTATGAACACCATGTTTATTGGGATGAAGGATTTTGTGTGAAAAGAAGACCTGTTGTTGCCACTGTTGTGGAATTCTTTTAGGTCCTGGTCATGAGAGGTGTCGTGGTCTGGTGGACAGATTAATGGATTGGAAATTGGAGGAACTAGTTTAGATTTCACCTCTGTCCTTTACTCTCTGTGGGAACTCAGGACATCACTTAACTTTTCTGTGCCTCAGTTTCCTATTTGTGAAGTGAGGTTTTTGGACTAGAGGGTCTCTGAGCTTCCTTTGAGCTCTAACTCTGTGACCTTTTGTTTTCATTTGGGGGCTGGATGCCCTTTTCAACAAGCACTTAGTGCCACCCCTGTGCTATACGCAGCAGCGGCAGTGTTAGGGAGGTTACCAAAGATGAGGACATAGCCTGTGTCTGTTTGAGATGACAAGATGTGTGTCATGGGTAGTGAGTGTCTTACAATGTCAGTACAAACTGAAGTCACCAGGGATGTTTTCCAGAGGAGGAAAAACTTAAGGTAGTCCCTGAAGGACTGGTTGCATGTGGAGAGGAGGTGGGGAGGCCCTTCTTGTACACGGACTTGACGATGAGTAAGAACAGCCGTGCTATGAGGAGAGTGTGGAAGTGTGTGTGTATTTTGGGGAGTGACTTTGGAAGCCTAGAGGAAAGAAAAATTATTATATCTATCATTAACCTGGTGTTCTTTTTCTCTCCAAATAGCTCTCCTATTTAATGTCAGGATACAGATGCTTCATCTGCCCTGTGGAGTTCAACAATGACACCAACAGCTTCACTGTGGATTGTGAGCCCTCAGATCTCTTCAGACTTCAGGAATACAACATCCCTTTGGTGATTCAGTCCATCATTAGCTGGGTGTGTACCTTTTGACTTGGCATAGATCAGGCCCAGCTAAGGTCATGTATTGGTTCAGACTAAGAGTAAGGGTCTTCTCCACAAAAATTTTCCAAAAGGTATGAAGATACCAAACCAAACTAACTACAGAGTCAGAGCAGGTTCATAGTGAGGGTAAATTTCTCTCTCTGCTACTCCCACCATAATTATTTAAAGTGATATGGAAGTGTCTTACATGTAGTAGGCACTTAAAAATAGTTTTTGAATCAAATTTTGGAAGTCCTGTAGCTGAGGAATAAAAAGTCACCTTGGGACTATTTGTCAGTTTATGTCAAGAAATAATCTTTTAGTAATTCCCAATTAATGGTTATTCCTTGCTCAAGGTCTTTAATGTTTGAAGCAAAACTAGGCCAAATATGTTTATTTCTCTTACAAAAGAAAAAAATTCCAAGAAACAGTTTTGGGATTTTATTTTTTTTGTGTTGTGTGTTTTTTTTTTTTGTATGTTGGTGAACTTTACACATTGAGAGAAACTGCAGACCTGACAAAGTTAATTTCTTTTAGGAATGTTATCAAAGAAATAAAAATGGAAGGCAACCTCAACTTTTATTTTTTGCTCTATCTTTTGCAGAAAACAGTCCGGATGTATCCTTTCCAGATCCACAGCATTGCTCTCTCCACCTTTGCCTCCCTCATTGGCCCTTTTGGAGGTTTTTTTGCAAGTGGATTCAAACGGGCCTTTAAAATCAAGGTAGGAAAATCTCCCTTACTTTTTCCGTCTTTCCTCTCCCCAAAGATGAGGCCAGTCAGGCTTTCTGAATTCATTTGGCCTTCATATTATGTATGTTGAATTTAACTGAGATCGTTCAAAGTAAGCTTACAGTTGTTCAGGAAATGGAGTTTTGTTGGCTGGCCACCTAATTTCTCTGTATTTTTAAAAGTTGCTTTTTCACAAGCCACATTATGTCCATCTGTCGTTTATATTTGCTGTCTGCTGGGGATGAGGACAAATACTTAGTTTTTTCTGTATTGGGGACTAGTTGGGCATATGATTAGGACTTTTAGATGGGTCTGTGATTACTGTGTTGAGTTTAAATTCACAGATTCTCTCCTTAACTCTGGTAGGACTTTGCCAACACCATCCCTGGCCATGGAGGTATTATGGACCGCTTCGACTGCCAGTACCTGATGGCTACTTTTGTTAATGTCTACATTGCCAGTTTTATCAGGTAACACAGCTTTCCTCCTGCATCCAATCAAAGTTCTTTGAATTGGTTGTCTAGTCTGCTTTTGCAGCATTGAGTTTTTAGGAGGTCAGATATTTCCCCATTTAACTGTAAGCACAAAAACATGTCCTGTAGCCATATATAATGAATTTTGGGGTTCACCATGCTATTCTGCTCCCATGCCATTTGTGTGATGAGTATTGAATTTACTGCAAGGCATATTTGGTGCAAGAAACAATAAGCCATTGGGCATAATCAGCTTATAAAAGTACCTTTGACCCTGATTTAATTTCTTTTTTTTCTCATTTCTCTTTCAGGGGGCCTAACCCAAGCAAGCTGATTCAGCAGTTTTTGACTTTGCGTCCAGACCAGCAGCTTCACATCTTCAACACATTAAAGGCTCACCTTATTGACAAGGGGATGTTGACCGCCAGTGCTGAAGACCAGGGGGCAACCTAGAAAGAGGACAGTGGGATCAGAACTGAGCTCTAGGGCAAGTCTTCAAGTCAATCCCAGCTTGTGTGACTTTTAAGACCATTATAAGACCTCATTTCACTGTTTTCCTTTTTTTGTAGATTATTTTTGTGCTGTGGGTTTTAAAGAACAAATATCTATCTATATGTACACATATACTGTATATGTGTACTTATATGATGTGACCAAGTGCATAAATCAGAGCTTTGAGTTGGAAAGAAATCACAGGAGTTAAACCTATGTGGGTTTAAACAAAATAAAACACAACACTCAGAACACCGGGGACTTCTGTTCCAAGGGCTGTTCTGGTGGATCCAGGCCCTCTGTGCTGTCTGTTTGGAGAGCAGAGCTGCCAAGTATGGGCTGGTGGCCAGGCCAGAGAGTAAACTTTACACACTGCCTACAGCCTTTTTAGCTAGCCTAAAAGTTGTGCACAACCCAAATTACTTCACAGTCACAGAAAGCTTTTTACCACAAACAAGTTCCAGCATCCAACTCTGGAAGGAAAGCAAAGTTGTTTTTTACTATGGAAGGAAAACATGGTGTCTGACAAATACTTATTTATTGAAAAAGCATCTTAACGAGATGACATTTCATGTAAGAAATTCCATTTTGAGTGAGCATTACCATAATTTGATTTTCACCTTAGAAGATGTCTTTTGGTTTTAATTAAAAGCAAACAAGAAACCATGGTGCATGAAAAGTGATTTAAAAATAAAGTCTGGGGGGTGGGGGAAATGCCCACACAGTAGTATTTCACCTGTCTACAGGAGAGCATCCCTGGCCTGTTAGAGTTCTCACATTATTAGTCACAAGCCCTCACTGGAATAGCATAGCTGGTTCTGTCACTCTTCAGGGATCATGTCACTCATGTCTGTCTGCTGTATTTAAGCTGGAGACTTGATGCTGCTGAATCATTTCTGTTGATTTTGTGTTTTTTGAGCAAAGAGTAGGGAGGGATTGGCTTTTAGCCTATGGGCTCTTTGCTCTATCTTTTACTTGGTTAACTTAAATTGTACTTGTTGCACTGGTGGTGTCTATGAATATTCACCTATTTGTTAACTACTATGTTTCTTATCTAAATGGAATCCTGCTGCAAACCCAGTCTGAGTCCTTGAGAACCTTTGTATAGTTCTAAATACCTTGATGGTTAAATGCATAATCAGTCTCTGACATTGCTAATGTCAACCTGTTTTGTCTTTTCCCAGGCGTCTTTGGAAAAAAAGGGAAAAAAGTTGTGACATTTTTTTTTTCTCCCCGAGTATAGGATGAAATTGACAGAGGAGACAAGCTCTCCACCTCCCTGGAGATACATCCGGGGTGATTCTGAAGAGAGAGAACTTGGTAGCCTGATGGAGATTGTTTAGATCACACTGTGCCAGTGCAATCTGCTTTCTCTGTTGAAAATGAAAATGTGTAATCTAATATGATGTAATTTCCTCGGCACCTTGGTCTGTTTAGCTGTTTCTTTTACTAGCTTTGTTACCTTTCTGTACTCAATAGGCCAGAACCTCTGGGCCTTGGTACAGGCCAAACCTCTTACTGAAGGACAAGTGGATATTGGCTGGGGGGAAGCAGAGCTTAGTTACAGCCTTAACCCCTTCATGTATGTGAATAGAAGCAAATTTATTGTTGGTGTGTGTGTGTGTGTGTGTGTGTGTGTGTGTGTATGAATGAGAGAGAGAGCACATCAGTACGTTTTGGTGGTTGTTACATTTGTCTCTCCTTTTTTCTTTAGGACCAAGTCCTCCTTGTGAGGGTAGCCTAGTGGAGTGGAAGGGGTTTTTGGAGTCTGAAGATCTGTGTTCTAGTCCTAACTTTACCACTTACTAGTGTCTAATTTGTAGAAAATAATTTAGCTTGCCTGTGATTCAGTTTCTTTACTTGTAAAATGAGAGGCTTGGAGGAGGTGATTTCTAAGGTTCCTTCTAGCTCTAAAATGCTCTGCTTCGGGCTGGGCAGGAATAAAATACCAAAGGTCACTTTTGTTATTGAGTTATTTCCTGGCAACCCCAAATAAACTTATTCAGAGCCTAAAACCCTAAGAGAAAATCAACAGTGAATGCTTGGCTTTCACATTAAAATGATAGAACTATATATCTAGTCAGAGATTCAGATTTAAGTCATTCCAGATTTGGTGTATTGGCTGGCTTTCCTTCCGCGATGGAGGCTCATTTGCAATTCAGAGAAGGAAACTGGAATAAGAGAAGGGTATCAACAACCTAAGTGATGCTGGCACAGTTAAGTGAGTTTTTCCTTTGTCAGTAAAATCACAGTCTAGCTTGAACGAGGAGGCCATTTTGACTGTACTTAGGAATCATTGTAGGGCTTGGTATGGGAAGTGCCACCTCTTAGATGAAAATTAAGGTCACGGCATAGCTTCTGAGGATTGCAAAAGCATAGGTAATAAACTTCTGACCAAAATGAAACTTAAAGATTTTCTGTACAAACATTTTGGTTTTTCCTTCTGTTCTCACCCCTTCTATCAGAGTTACTAGCAAGCAGCTTGGTTTGAGTTTCATATTTATCTTCAAAAGATATGTGATTTCTGTACTGTGAATGTACACCCCTCATCACCACAGATCCCAACTCTTCATCTTAGAAGGTGAATATTTTCAGCCAAGGCAACTCATATAGCACCTGACCTCTTGGCCAGCCTTGGGTGGAGTCTCATTGAACTTAGCTGGTCTTGAACTTCGTTGGTCTTGGGATGATTGCTGTGTATTCCGTGGCTAGATCTTTATTCAAAGATTTTTCAGCCTTATGTAGGACCTACCTGAGTTTACAATGCACTGGCATAGTGCTGGAGAGCCCTATGAATGGGTTATTACACACCATGGAGCTTCCAGGAGCTAAGCATTAAAAACGTGGGCTGGGCACATCCCTCCTGAAGCCATAAGTAACATCTGACAGCATATTAACATCTGTAAATTTCTCTCGCTAAGTGTGACTTTGTAACCTTCACATTCTGTGTACATAACTCTACCATTTCCATTCCTTCCTCCTGACTGCAGATATCTAAATGGTCTGGGAAAGGCACATTTCCATTTCAAGACAGTAAATATTGCTTTAAGAAAAATAATACCAAGGCATATTTATAGGAGTTATTTTTTGCTTGTCTACAGATTTCAGGCATTTTCAGAGGCTACTGAGGGGGACTGTAGGTGGAGGTTGAACTTGGAGCCAGGAAGGCCCAAGTTTAAACCTTGCCTCAGACACTTCCTAGCTGTGTGACTCTGGCCAAGTCACTTCACATCTCTGAGTCTCAGCTTCCCATCTGTAACATGGGGATAATAATAGTACCTACTTTGCAAGGTTGTTGTGAAGATCAAATGAGATGATATTTTTTAAGTGCTTTGCAAACCTTAAAGTGCTGTAAAATTGCTATCTATTACTAATAGTGTGGCCATATTTAAATATATCTATTTCTGGTATTAATACAGTATATCTTACAGGTTTTCTTAAAATAAAAAGTGGATCTTTTATTTTTAAAAATTTATTTTGAATAAGCATTTATTTTCTCTTCTTCTCCTTCCTCCCTCATTGCAAAAATGGAAAACAAAACTCTTGCCACAAATATGTGTAGTCAAACGAAACAAACCCCAACGTTGTCAGTATCTAAGAAATGTATGTCTCATACTGCATCTGGATTCATAGATACTGTTAAAGAGCATTTTTAGCTTTGAGACAGACTTGTCTGTTCACCTGAGAACAAACTTAAGTCTAAGGTTGGCCACAGAATGATGAACTTTTCAATCACAGTGTCTCAGGAGGACAATTTACTATGGTGTGAAGAGAGGTGGTAATTTGCATCAGTGGAGGGATTTTCCACACCAAAGAAGTATATTTATTGTACCCTTCTCATTGGTATCAACCTACTTTTTTTTTCACCTTTCTGTCCTTCATGCTGTAATTGACTATAGTTGAGCAAGAGAAAAAAAAAACCCACCAACTGAAAGCATCTAAAATGTATTAAAATAAAAGTTTGTGAAACTGTGATACGATTCAGAGGTTGTTATAGCTTTGTTGGCTGGAGTACCATTGGATCAAGGCCACACACCCTCCCTAATCATAGCTTTTGTTTACAGCAGGCAAGAAGTTGTAGAGGACCCTATCCAAACCCATCGTCACTACTTTAAAACTAATCCAAATATATTTGCTCTATCGAGGGTATACAGACAATATTATCTTATAATGATGACAAGGCTGCATTTCTACAATACTTTCAGGCTTACCTCATGTTAACTCCACAGGGTGAGTAGTACAAGTATTATTACCTTCATTTTATATATAAAGAGACTGATGCTCAGGGGTGAAGTGACTTGTTTTTGGTTAGATAAAAACAGAAGTAGAGTTCATACCTAATCAAAGCAGAAAGGACTACAAATGGAGGTTTGGAAAGAAGAGATGAGTTGGTCTGGCTCGGGCAGGAAGAAAAAGAAAGGGGGGAGGCTTCTAGGTGTTAGTAAAGAGCTTTGCACATTGAAATTTGCATAAATAGCATGCTGATTTTGTTCCTCAAACAGCTTGATTTTATATATACTTATATATCTATATCTATATATATAGACATATATAGATATATATATCTATATATAGATATATATCTTCTGAGATACTGTTAACTGCAGATACAAATAACTTGGTCAGTTGTAGGAATACAGCAGCAATTCCGTAGCCTGTTGGTTCCACATCAAGGGTAGTGTACTCAGCGATCCTCTTTGAAAGCTGAAGTTCCTCATTGTGTGAGAAATGAGAGGAATGCTTAACTGATTCTCTCTGCTCAGCAAAATCAATTTCAAACATCAGGGTGGTCAAACTGGGAGTGGATAGAGTGGACTACAAGATAGGATGCCCTGCATTCACATCTAGTTGTGTGAGCCCTAGACTGTTCACATCACCTCTCAGTGCCCCAGACGGCTCTGTAAATTGCAGGGAAAGTGTCACTTCCTATTGGTAGAGGGAGTTTTCTTACCCTGGCATTTCCTATACCAAGGAGATCACTGCTTCCATCCCTACCTGCTGTTATAGCACACTTAGACATGTGCATGTGTGATCGGATGGAGAAAAGTCTCAGCCTGTTAGGCAAGAGACATTCTTGTCCAGGCCCTGCTGTAGACGCTGTGGCCTTGGGTAAGGCACTTAACTTGATATGGCTTCTTCCTTTATAAAGTGGTAATACCTGCCCTATGTATTTCATAGGTTTTAGTAAGCTAAAAGATGAAAAGGCTGATTTGAAAACTGTTTGTAGGGTTCTATGAAGGAAAGAAATTATTTGACAATTTTTAATTAAAAGGGTTCATTTACAGAAGAATAAAGTGTTGTCACACGCAAACAGAGTATTTGCGCCTTTAGAGATCCTTAGTCAATTCTCTTATTGGCCTAAACCTTGAATCTGGGCCATTAAAAAAAAAAAAACATTTGTAAAGCGACTAGAGGTGCCAGGCACTTTACAGATCTGCCAGTAGTTAGATTTGTATTTATCCTATTCCTTAGCATGTTCTCAGAATTGGGACCATGATATTGGTCTGACCTGTTGTGACATTTTTTGAGCTGTAAAAGATACATATTTTCCTCAGCATAGAGGGTTTCTCCCCCAATTCCAGTCATGCCCTTTCTGCACCTTAGCAGAGTCTCTTCATCAACTGCTGTGACTAGTTCATTGTCCTAAGGCCAAGCTTCTGGTGATAAGCATTGTGGGGCCTAGACAGACTGGCCTTCAGACAACAGGCATCTGATCCATTGCTGAGACTATCCGGCTTAGCCAGACCTGCCGAGCAAAGCTTGTACTGTGCTGACATGGTCTCAGGGTACCCACAACCACTTCCACACTGTAGTGAGGAGGACTTCAGTGGAGTGTGCTTGCTGTCTGTGTTTGAAAATTTTGCCACTCTTACATCATCCAGTAGAAACCCTGAGCTTTCACAGTCACACCTGCATCTTGGGACCATTACAAAATGTCTTTGGGGAAACATTGCTCTCTGGCAGTAAAAAATAGTCCTTGTGCCTCACTCTGTTAGGGGTTCTAAATCACCTTCCTCTTATTCCCACCCTCTACAATTTAGACAGTTGGCAGAGAAAGGAAATCTATAACAAACATTTATGTTATGCTTTCAAGTTAGCAGAGCCCTCGACATAATTATATTATTTGATCCTCACTACAACCTTGTGAGGCAGGTGCTGTTTGTTGTTATTATCTCCAGATGGGATAACAGGCTGAGAAGTTCAGCTAGTAAATGTTTGAGGCAGAATTTGAGCCCGAGTCTTCCTGACTCAAAGAATAGGGCTTTTGTCACTACACTGTTGCTGCCTGTGTTGGTTAGGAAATTGACCCTGGGAACAGCTTCTGACAATATGAAGCCAGGCCACTGTTCTGAAACTCTTGCTGTAATTCCTTCCAGTAGTGATACTTCTGAACGCTTGGCCAGAGTTATTAACATCTTTTTAGTCACAACCATTTGTCAGCCTCCCTCTTGAGCTACTGACAAGTCTTCAGAATTATTTTCATTTTTACCACCAGGCAAAAAGGAGTCAAGACCAAAAAAAAATTATTGGGGAAAATGTCAGTAATTAGTGTAGACACTTGAAGAGCTACTTGGCAAAATTTCACGGGCTTTATTATCAGATGAATTAATCTTATCAGATTAATTAGTGAGAAAAGGCTGGGAAATGTGTTCTTGGTTGCCATTAGGCAAGAGATCTGATGTTTGGATTTGTCTTTGTTTTGGGGAACTTTTCTTGGGGCAAGCAAACCTTCTCTTATGCAAATAAGACATGGTGGTGATCCATTCTTATGATCTAACATCGCAACTCCCAGAAACATCCAGGTTTCACCTGCTAACAGGGAACCCCAGGCAGACATGCATTTTCAACTACAGGGTTTGAGACACAATTGTATATATCCAACATAGTTGATGAGTTTCCTATGGCCATTTCCATATTTCCTAGTTAAAGGTTCTTTCACCTTTTCCCTACCCTTAGTACTTGGAACTCACCAACCACCAATGGATGCACTGATTTACTCACTAGTCTTTAGTTGCCACTTTGTCCACTACCAGGAATGGTACAGTCTTAGTTCAATGCAGTGGACGTTAAGTATCTACTATGTGCCAGGATCTGGAGATGACCCAAGGACAGAAAATGATTCTTGCCTTCAAAGAGCTTATATTCTACCAGAGAAAAAGGGATATGACAAGTTAGCAAACAAGCATAAAACAAAGTAAAATGCTGTCAGGGTGAGAGGTTTAGACGAGGACTTCTTAAACTTTCTCCATTCGCTACCCCTTCAGTGCTTAAACTCCAGGGTCGCAACCAACGGTTTAAGAAGTGCTGGTCTCTAGACAAAATGCTTTGAGGAAATCTGGCTATGGGAAGAACACTTTCAAATGGAGAGTTGATGGAAGGTGCCTGAGCTGTTCATCCATTCTTAATCACCCCATTCTTAAAATGGAGCTTGTTGCTACAAGACCTTCATTTCTTGGATGTTTGAGGCCTTGACAGATGAATGAGATCAGCCCTTTGCCCCGCTCCATCCTGTTTGACTTCCCCTTTTCCTTTGATTCCCAGGAAGATATGAAGCCAATAGTACTTTTATGGATACTTATTTATTGAATACTATGTTTTTTTACTAGCCTACTCCATCCAACAATCTCTTTAAGGGTGAAGAGTCGAATCATTGACCTCCTTACAGATTCAAAGAAGGGAAAGGAACTTGGTCATTTAGTCCAACCTCTTCATTTGGTAGAAGAGGAAATTGAGAACCCAAGCAGGGGAATGATTCGATTAAGATTGCCCAAGACGTTAGTGTCAGAGCCAAGTCTGACTTGCATTCCAGTCTTCTTCTCATTACAGTGCACTGTGCTCTTTAGTGTCAAGGCGGATGCTTTGTGTCTCGGCTGAAATGCCAGTTCAGTAAAGTGGAAATGAAGAAGACATTCTTCAGCAATTAACTCCTCCAGATTATTCTTGGTATAAAGTTTGGACAGAAGCTTAACCGTTTTCTGTTTCTGTCCTCTGATCAGATTTAGACTTGGCTTTGCTGAAGTAGTGTTCTCTGTGTTTAAACCAACCTTTCTTTTCATTTGACTTATACCAAATCACCCTGTTCTAAGGAGACAGCTTTAGTTTTTACAAGAGGTTGGGGACCGAATGCACGCTGGGGCAAACTTTTTTCTTTGAAGCCAGAAGAAGGAGCTGACATAGTTGGGCTTTACCTTGAGTTTTAATGTTAAATTTCAGTAGCTTAGTGCAAGAAGGGCCCAAGGAATGCTTGCCCCAGCAGACCCTTGTATAAACTAGATCAAATTGGGAACATGAAATTCTGACCAGATAGACTCTAGCAAGGTAGTGTATTTTATTCAGGCTCTGGCCAAAAACACCCTCTACGTGCTGTTCTAAGATGCTCCAGCAATATAGCACTGGCAATTCCTGGTTTTTGGTCTTTTAGTTGCATTTTGGCATTTTGGAGCATCATGGGGTGGAGGCAGCAGGACTTGATCCGAATAGTGTTGGGCTTTGAATCAAAAGGGAAAAGCTCCTTTGCACCCCAAAAAGACCTTCTTTCCTTATCTCCACCAAACCCCACGCCAGCAAGAACCTCCTCCCCCAACCATTTCTTTCCTTCACTACTTCAATGGAGCCACAACCCTTTCTGTATTGGGACTGTTTTTGCCAGTTATAGATCATAGTCCATCTTTGCAGTATGGTGTAATGTATAATGTTGGACTTAAAGAGTCAGAAAGACGGGTTCAAATCCCACCTTAGACACTCACTAGCTCGGTGACCATGGGCAACCTCTATAGCCTTAGTTTCCTCATTTATAAAATAAGGAGATTGGATTCACGACCCCTAATATCCCTTCCAACTCTAAACTTAGGATCCGGTATAAGACATTTTTGTCCATTTTTAACGGGTGTGGTGGGAAGAAGTGGGGGGGGCGGAGATAGCTCAATCTTCCATAGGGGATCTGGCCCTGTGAAGTATACATGTATGTATTTTTAAAAATAAAAACTAAGTATTTCAGCTTCTTGAAACCTTATCTTTAAGAGAGTAACTCGCATTTCTGTAGCACTGTTTGATTTCATGAAGTGCTTTCTTCCCGACAATAGGGGTGAGGGAAGTAGGTTTCTTTTTCCAGTAGATATCTTGCCTAAGAAAAACATTATGGGGATTTTGACTTTGTACCCTTTGATTTGATTCTTGTCAAGAAGAGCAGATGGTTAGTCCTGGGGCAGAGAAGAGGTTCCTCTTTGACTTCAGAGGATAAAACAAAGCATCTGGGTGATTCCTCAATGAGGGGTGGTAGAAGAGTGCATGGGGAGAGCAGTGAGGATGATGCTTTTCACCTGGTGTTCTCAGCAGCCCTCTGAACAGCACCTGATAAAAGTCATGGATTTTGGAGCAGCTGTTGGACAAGAGGCTCTATCAAGTCCCCAAGCAAGCCAAAGTATTCAAATCACCCTCCAGGGATGAATGGTAATTGGCCATCAGTGGTGATTGATAGGTAGGAGCCCAACCAGACTTCATCTTCATTATTACTTAGAAGAGTGTGATGATTTTAGAGTGAATGAGGAGAAGAAAATGTGAATGAGGATCTCTTTTCAAAGAAGTGGTTAGTAAGACTAGGATTTGGGGAGTTGGAGCTGAATGCCAAGGACTTTTGCCAAGATTGCACAAATTCTTTGTATATTCCATCTGATTAGAGGAAAAACATTTTAGAAGTCTTGTTTTAGAAATATCTTAATTTAAAGACCCCTGATCTAGGTGGTTCTGAGCCCTGTGCCTGGGAAATGTTTCTACAGTGGCCTTGAAGGGAGATTATACTGAAATTCCTTAGCCTTCATCTTCCCAAGAAGATACTCTAAATGGGAAATATTATCACCTTAACAACACCCAAAGGATTGAGGTCAGCTTCCCTGCTCCAAATAATAAGCTACACTCACTCAGCAGGTCATTTGCCAGACTTGAAATTTTTGTTTTTTGAGATGGACCGTGGAGCAGTTTTGTGCTTTAGTCGTGTGTTCCCCCCCCACATTCCTTTCTCTGGCACCCTTCAAAAAGAGTGGTTCAAGCCAGGCCCTTTTTTGTTTTTACAGAGAGGGCAGATTAGAAGGCTAGCAGACTGGTAAATATCCCGAATCTGGTTTACACTTACTCCTTTGATGTTATGTGTTTTGTGGGATGGTTCTCAAACACCATATGAAAAAGAGCCAGATTGCTTCGGTAAATTTTATGTAATGCTGATTTGTCATAGCTGAGAATGGGTAGAGGTAAATCCCAAATGGGACCAGAATAAGGAGGAAGCCAGGCAGTTGAGTGTAGTAGGAAAAACATGACCTTGCTGGCTCTGATTCCAGGATGTTTACTCTTTGTTTGAAGGGCCTTCCTGTTGGGGTAGGAAGTTGTCTCAGGGACCAGGCCGACAGGTATGTGGAAAGTGGATACCATTTGTCAGTAAGAGAATGTTGGGAGCTGTAGCTGAAAATAGGCTCCTGATTAACTGGCCTTATTTCAGAGAGATGGATTGGAACGCTATAGATTATCTCTTCCAAGAATCAAGGCAGATACTAAACCTTTGTTTAATGCCGATTATCTCCTAGCCCATTCCAAAGCAAGTATGGAACAAGAAATGAACCTATACTATTTTGAAACATACTTAAACTGGGCAGACAATCCCTGATATAACCTACTTTCAGCCTTGGTAACAAGAGCATAACTGGAAGGTGCCATCCAGTGCTGTGGATATGATCTTGCTTCCTTGGGATGACAGCTTTTCAATGAAAGAGGTTTTGCGAAAAGTGGGACCCTGAAATCTTGAATGATCTCACAGTCATTAAATTTGGCCATGGGGAACAAAAGGTACTCTGTGGGGCCTCTGGGGTCCGTGCTTTAGCTCTTCTGCTCTTGCCTCTCCCTCCCTGGTATGGGCAGATGACCTCCAATCTGAAGACTGCTGTTTCTGCCTTTTTCATGTGGGGGTGGGCCTGTCCTTCCTCAGCATGGTGGTGTGAGATTTAATTTGGTAGTTTCCTGAATTACACTTTCCTCTGCATGAAAACGTTAGGTTTCATCTAGGCCTCCCCCTTGTATAACTCTGCAGCAGCTCTTGTGTTCCCGTGAAGACCAAATGGCTTCGGAGCCATCCCTTGTAGATGCTGCTGTTTGGTTGTCTAACTTGTCATTCTTCCAGACTGATGCGTTTGGTACCCCAGCTTATCTTTCTCTGTGCACTGTTTGATCAATGTTTAATAAGCCCTGTAAAGAGTCATTTCTAATTTTTTTTAACTGAGTGTCAGAATGTGATATATTGTATATTTTAAAGTACTTACCCTATTTATGTACCTGTATGTTACTGTTATATAAATAAATATCTCTATCTATTACATTTTGGGTCCTGTCCTTTATGTGGTAGGAGTGAGGAGCAGGGCAAAGGGCAACATACACTAGGCCAGACATACCAAATTCTGTCGTGTTATTGATTCTTTTGAGGAATCCATTAGAAGTGTCATTTTGGGCAAGCTTCTCATCCCATCCGGCTGTTTATTGGGAAACCAAGGCCTGCCGATTGTGGGCATCTTGCTATCTGTCCTACTGCCATTCATGAAACATCTCCTCATATCCTCCCCTCTTCCCTACTTGGACTTCCCACTTCGCCCTTGCTCTGGAAATGGGAATCAGTATTATAAATTACTCTTGGAAAGGGTGAGACAGTTGCTGTCCTATAGCTCCCCTCACCTTGTAGATCAGGACTCCCTTCCCTGGGCCCCATTCCCTAATGTGTTGTATCCTACTATTGGAATGTCAGCTTCTTAAAGCTAAGGACTATCTGTGTATCCCTAGCGTCTAGCATAGCTCTTGGCATGTGGTAGGTGCCTAATAAATGATTTCAATTAATTCATTCTCTCCAGATCTCAGTCTGCCCCTCTATACAGGCACATAGTAGGCACTTAAGAATAGTTATGGATTGATTATAAGAAAATGAAAATATTCTCTGCCTCTTCACAGGGATGGGATGGGGATGGGGGTGGAGAGGGAAGGAAGTTGAGATGGAGACAGCCTGGTGTGGATGGAGAAGAGCCTTGGGCAGGGAATCAGGACATGTGGTCCAATCCCATTTGAAGATGTTAGTAACTCAAATTTCTCTAGCACTTTTTTTTTTATTGTTCTTCTTCATTCATTTTAGTCCAGTTCAGCTCTCCATGACCACACTTGGCATTTTCTTGGCAGAGATACTGGAGTGGTTTGCCATTTCCTTCTCCAGGTCATTTTACAGATGAGGAAACTGAGGCAAACAGGGTTAAATGACTTGCCCAGGGTCACACAGCTAATAAGTGTGTCTGAGGCTGGATTTGAACTCAGGAACATGAACCTTCTTGACTCCTGGCACTCTATCCACTGAGCCACCTGGATGCCCAACTGGCATGATGCTTACTAATAAGCAAGTGCTTAATAAATGTTTATTGATTAATTACTTGAAGTGCAATATAGTCAGGCTTTAAATTACAAAGAGGCATAAGACTACTTGCTGGAGATAGTTTTATAGGATTTAGAGTAGGGAGAGGCCCTTAGAGATCCCATAATTATTGCTAGCATTTATATAATGCTCTAACATTTACAAAGCATTTTACAAATATTATCTCCTTTTATGCTCACAACAATCCTGGGAAGTAGAGCTGTTATTATCCTCATTTTATAGATGAGGAAACTGAGGCATAAGGGAGCTAAGTGACTTACCCAGAATCACACAGCTGGTAAGTATCTGAGGCAGGATTTGAACTCAGGATTTCCCAACTGATGTCCAATATTCTATCCACTGTGCCCCTTAGCAGCCTAACTAGCACAACCCTGCTCCCTCCCTTTCTTTTTACAGGTGAGGTAAACTGAGAGTGATGTTGTATATTGTGAGGTGCAGTGGGTGGAAAGCTGGAACTGTAGTCAGGATGGTCTAGATTGGACTCTGGTGTCTAGTGATTCTGGGGAAGAGTAATGCCCTGAGCTTGGTGTCCTCATCTGTTAAATGGAGATAATGTCCTTTGGGCCTTCCCTTCACAAGGAGTGGAAAGGAGGGAGAGAAGGGAAGGGGGGGAAGGGAGAGAAACGGAGGAAGGAGAAAGGAATGGAAAAGAGGGGAAGGGAAAATA
>CM053625.1:253534845-253553537 GCA_028646595.1 Phalanger gymnotis
TCTCTCATACCTTGCGATTTCGGACCATTCAAACATATACATGATTATATTTGAGATCATAAATTCGGCCTTCCTACTACAGGGAGTGAGAAGAATGATCCAAGATGATTATGAAGTTTTGAGCCTGAGTGACTAGGAGGCTGGTGATGGTATCAACAGAAATAAAGACCTTAGGGCAGTGGTGGGATTTAGCCAGTTAGTATTGGTTCTGTAGAAACAGTACCTAATTTTAGGTTTAGTTCAGGCAACCAGTTGTTAGCGGGGGCAGCACCAGCATCAATCAGCACCCACCACATCAGCAGTGAGGGCAGCGCCTCAGCTTGGTTCTGTGGAGCACCCGTTGTTAATTCTTTTGAATCCCACCACTGCTTAGGGAAAGGAGCACATTTGGAGTAGGTGGAGTTATCCAGAAAACAGATTGAAGTACAGGACTGGAGGTCTGGGGAGACAATAGGGATAAAGATAAATATTTAAGATTGATATCTACATTGCGCAAGGCACCATGGTAGGCATGGACACAAATGACTGAGAGAATGTAAAAAATATTTAACTCTTATCTTGCTTAAGTCTTGTAAGCTTTTCTCTCTTCTCCCCATCTTGACTATTTAGTCAACCAATTAAACTGTACACTTTCCTCCTCTTTTGAATCCCTAGCCCTCATATATATACATATGCATATATATGCATATACATATGCATGTATACATACATATACATATCACCAATTATGCCCAGCTAAGTCTCAACATCGGATTATTCTCACCATTCTTACCTTTGTTCCTATACACATGCTGCTGAATAAAGGGGGAGAAAATCATGCAACTGTTCTGACTGGGTCCTATTTATGTTATCCAACCGCACCTGAGTCCTCACTGCTGCCAGGCAATTCTACTCCCTTATCAATTCACAATTCCCATCTTTCAAACCTTTTCATCCCTCCTCAAACCTCCCCAGGCTCTCCCTCCTCAAAGCTGAGAATGTTGCCTCATATTTTACAGAAGAAAAATTGAGATTATTTGCCATGAGCTCCCCCTTTTCCCCTTTTCCTCATCTCAGTATCACTTATATGCCACTTTCCTCATTCATTCCTGACTCACATGATGAGATGTCCTTACTCCTTATCAAGGCAGACACTTCTACTTGTTCAAGTAATCCCATTCCATTCGATCTCCTCCAACAGATTGTCCCCTCTATCGTCCCCACTTTCTCATTTGTTTTCAATCTCTCCCTTTCTACTGCCTCATTCTCATGTCTCCCCCATCGTGAAAAAAAAACCTTCACTTGATCCTTCCATCCCCAACTATCAACCTTGTATCCATGGATGTAAATAGTCTGTGTCTATTATAAAGGTTCATGTTGTCTCCCCACTTAGAATGTAACCACTTTGAGGGCAGGGACTTTTGTCTTTGTATCCCCAGTGATTCTCTAGCCTCATTTCCCCCACCCTTCTCCAAGAGAGACTTTCATTCTTGCCAGATGCTTTTTCATCAGGGCTAGTACTGGGGGTCTGAAAGCCCTCAGTTCTTCCAAAGTGGCATGATACAAGGAGAGGTGTGTTCACCATTCTCCTGGCTTGTGCTCTACTTCACTTAAATGCAATTTACAAGCAAGCCAAGACATCACCTTCATGATATCATTGTCACAATCTCTTTGAGACCGAAGGACGAACAACATCCCCAATGATTAGCAAAGTCTGTAGTGCTCAATAAATGCTTATCGATCAATTCCTCGCCACATGTTCAGCCCTGTGTTAGCCTTCCGGTCACCCAGAGTCACACCCTGAAAATCAACCCTAATTCATTCCCCTCCCGCTTCCCGCACTTACAAACTGTTTTCTGATCTTCATGCTACCTCCACAATATGTCTCATCTCTCTGTTCTCTTTGCTCCTCTCATTCAACAGTCTCTCTAGTTCAAGCCCTTGTAACCAACTTCTTGCCTGGATTATTGCAATAGCATCCTAATCAGTCTCCTAGCTTCAGGTACCACCAGTTGACATGCCAAAAGCACAGGTCTGACCATGCCACTCCCCTGATCATTAATCTCCAATAGCTCCTTATTGCCCCTGCACAAAAACATTCCTCCATTCGACATTTAAATCCCATCATGATCTGGCTCCAGCCTACCTTTCCAGGCTTATAATCAGGTTTATATAGATCAGTATAGATCTCCTTCACCCAACATAGCAGAGACAAACTTACCTACTTGCTATTCCTCACACACAATATTCCATCTCCCATCTCTTTGCCCAAGATGTGCCTCAAACCTGGAATGCACTCCATCCCCACTTACACCTCCTGGAATCCCTGGCTTCCTCTAATCCAGCTCCAAAACTACTTCCTCCTTTCTTGTTTTTCCCACTGCTGCTTCTCTCACCTCCAGCTATTAGTGCTTCACACACACACAAGCTATATTACTTTGCACGTACTTGATACACATATTATAATGGCTTGCCTCATTCACATAGTATCCCTCAAAAGAATATAAGCTCCTCAAGGGCAAGGATGGTTTCACTTTAATTTTTCATCTCTTAATTATTAAGCACTTAACACCTGGCACGGAGTAAGTGCTAAAAGCTTTTTGATTTATTAGTTGGGAGGAACCTACTTCTCCAGAGCATGAAGTAAAATATTTTGCACTAGCCTAGTGATGTAACAATCCAAGGATTCTTCTAACCCACAGAAGGAAAAGGGGGACTGGATAGTGTGAATAGCAAGTAGGTAAGCCTTCAAAGTTCCCTTTTATTATTTATAGCAACCCTTTTCATGGCAGCAAAATATTGGAAATTGAGGGGATGCCCATCAATTGGGGAATGGCTGAACAAGCTGTGGAATATGAATGTAATAGAATACTATTGCGCTCTAAGAAATAATGAACAAGCAGATTTCAGAAAATCCTGGAAAAACTTGTATAAACTGATGCAAAGAGAAATGAGCAGAACCAGGAAAACGCTGCATGCAGTATCGGCAACATTGTGTGATGATCAACTATGAGTGACTCAGCTCTTCTCAGCAACACAATCATCTAAGACAAATACAAAGGACTCATGAAGGAAATGCTATCCATATTCAGATAAGAAAACTGATGGACTCTGAATGCAAATCAAAGCATATTTTTTTTACCTTATTCTTCCCTGTGTTTTTTTAAAATCTGTTTCTTCTTTCATGACTAATATGGGAATATTTTTACATGATAGCACATGTATAAACTATATCAAACTGCCTAGCATTTTCAGAAGAGGGGAGGAAAGAAGAGAGAAAAATGTGGAATTCAAAATCTTGTAAAAGTGAATGCTAAAAATTTTCTTGACATGTAACTGTGGAAAAACTAAAATACTACAAGAGTTTCCTTTTGACACAGCTTAGTAGATACAGCTCAGGAGATGGTAGCAGGAAGACTTGGGTTCAAATCCTACTTCCAATATTTAGCACATGGATGACCATGTAAGTTGTTTAACCTCTTGGGTCCTCAATTTCCTTATCTGTAAAAATAGGAATAGCAATAGATGCCATACCTATCTCACAGGATTGTTGCGAAGCTCAAAGAAAAAAAGTAGAGAAAGCAGTTTTCAAGCCCACAAGCACTGCATAAATGTCTATTATTATAATTTTGTCCCATTGAGTCAAACACAATATGTCAATGTGGAAACTCTTTCCAAAGCCGATCTTAACTTGTCTATAGTGTATATTCATGGCATAGTGGATATTCAGGGAAGATTAGCACCTCTGGTGTGAGGGCTTGCCAAACCCTTTGCAGGGCTATTCATTCTCCTTTGGCATCCACCTGATTCACCCAACTCTCGCCTGTGACTCCAAGAAGCATGTGCAGCAGCCACACCCTGGTAAAACCCTCTCAGAAGACCAGCCAAACCCCAGGTTGAGGGTAACCAGCAAGCCCAAACCCATCAGTAAGTTATGGAGATATCTACCCCAAGCATGTGAAGTCTTCCCCTGGCAGAACGGGCAAATAAGAATAACTTGTTCCAATGGCCATGAAGGCGGCTAAAGCAGGTGCTTAGAGCTTGGTCAAACATCAAAGATGCCAAGGTCATCCACTGCATGCCCGTCTATCACCAATCATCTTGACTTTTGTCCTGCCACTGGACTTCAGTGACTCTGGAATACAGAGTGAGGCTGACAACTTTGTACAACTCTGCCTCACTTAAATCCAATTCACATATAAGTCAAGAAATCATCCCATAATGTCCTTGGTCCTCATCCAAAACAAAGGACGAACAAAAATGTCTACTTGTTGCCTTACTAGTCCACAGTAACATAGCTAGTAAGTATCTGAGGCAGGATTTGAACCCAGGCCTCTCCTAATTCCAAATACAGCAATCTTTCCACATGATTTTTATCAATTCAAATGCTTTCTTAACATAAACATATAATAAGTACAATATCATCTTATACTTTTTACGACTTTGAACTAGGTATACAACCCTGAATATATAAAATTATTTGCAGAAGTCTGCCTCTTTTCATCTCATGTTTTCATCATGTTTTACATTTAATTTGTATATAGACAATTCTCATGAAGAATGGAATACTGAAGAGGCAGACATATCGGTTACTATTCAATGAGGTCACTTCTTTTCCCTTTGATTAAGTTCTGTCTGGGGAATTTTTCATTCCTTCAGTATCTTCCCCATTTGAGACATAGTATCTTTAAAACTTGTCCCTAGGTGCCTTTAAAATCATATCACAAACACTTGAAAACATAAATATAAATGGATTTTTCCTTAAAATGATAAGAAACATCTACCTAAAACCATCAGCAAGCATTATTTGTAATGAGGATAAACTAGAAGCCATCCCAATAAGATCAGGAGTGAAATAAGGATGCCCATTATCACCGATATTGTCCAATACTGTATTAGAAATACTATCAATAGCAATAAGAGAAAAAAATGGAAACCGAAAGAATCAGAACGGGCAATGATGTAACAAAACTATCTCTTTTTGCAGATGATGTTTGGAAAATCCTAAAGATTCAGCTAAGTGGTACAGTGGATAGAGCACCAGCCCTGGAATCAGGAGCACCTGAGTTCAAATCTAGCCTCAGACACTTGACACTTACTAGCTGTGTTAACCAGGCAAGTCACTTAACCTCAATTACCTAGACAAGAAAAAAGATTCAACCAAAAAGTCAGTCGAAACAATAATTTTAGTAGAGTAGCAGGATAGAAAATAAGCCCACATAAATCATCAACATTTTTATATATCACCAACAAAACCTTGCAAGAAGAGATAGTAAGAGATACCCTATTTAAAAATAACTATAAAATACCTGGGAGTATATCTGCCAAGACAAACCCAGGAACTACATGAAAATAAGTATAAGACACTTTTTTACACAAATAGTGTCAGATTCAATAATTGGAGAAATATTAATTGTTCATGGATAAGCAGAGTCAATATAATTAAAATGACAATTCTACCTAAACTAATCCATTTATTCAATGCCATCCCAATTAAATTACCAAAAAAATTATTTTTTGAGCTAGAAAAAATAACAAAATTCATTTGGAAGAACAAAAAGTCAAATGTCAAAGGAATTAATAAAAGAAATGTAAAGGAAGGAAGTTTAGCAGTACCAGATCTTAAATTATATTATACGGAAGTAATTATCAAAACTATCTGGTAAGATATAGAAAGGTGGATCAGTGGAACAGAGTAGACATACAATACACAGTAATAAGTGACTATAGTAGTCTTGTGTTAGACAAATGGAAAGATTTAAGCTTTTGGGATAAAAATGCGCTATTTGATAAAAAAAAATTGTTGGGAAAATTGGATAGCAGTCTGGCAGAAATTGGGTATAAACCAATATCTTACAACATTTACCAAGATAAGGTAAAAATGGTTACATGACCGATACAAAGGGAGATAACATAAGAAAATTAGAAGAACATGGAATATATTACCTATCAGATTTATGGATAGGAGAAGAATTTATGAAGCAACAAGATATAGAGAGCACTGTGAGATGTAAAATGGATAATTGTGATTATATTAAATTATAATGGTTTGTACAAATAAAACCAATGTAGCCAAAATTAGAAGGAAAATAGAAAAATGAAAAAAAATTAAAGTTTTTCAGATAAAAGGTCTCATATCTCAACTGTATAGAGAACTCTGTCAAATTTATAAGAAGATGAGTCATTCCTCAATTGATGAATGGCCAAAAGACATGAACAGGCAGTTTTTCAGCGAAGAAATCAAAACTATACATAGTTATATAAAAATGCTCTATATCATTATTGATTAGAGAAATGCAAATTAAAACAACTTTGAAATAATATCTCACACCTATCAGATTTGCTAAAATGATAGAAAGGGAAAACGACAGATGTTAGAGGGGATATGGAAAATTTGGGACACTGTTGGTGGAACTGTGAACTGATCCAACTGATCCAGCCATTTTGGAGAGTAATGTGGAATTATGCCCAGTTATAAAACTATGTCTACCCTTTGACACAGCAATGCCACTATTAGTTCTGTTTGCCAAGGTGATCAGCAATATTTATGGCAGCCCTCTTTGTGGTGGCAAAGAAGTGGAAATTGAGAGGATGTCCGTCAACTGGGGAATGGCAAAGCAAGTTGTGGTATATGATTGTGAAGGAATACTACTGTGCTCTAGTAGAAATGTAGAATTTAGAAAAACATGGAAAGACTTGCATAAAATAATGAAAAGTGAAATAAGCAGAACCAAGAGAACATTGTGTACAGTAACAGCAATTTTGTTCAAAGAATAATTATGAATGACTAAGTTATTCTGAGAATTATAAATACTCAAATCAACTATGGGACCTATGAAGGAAGATACAATCCACCTCCAGAGAAAAAACTGATAAATAGAAGTATGCATAGTATAGTTTTACATATATTTATAAATCTTTGTAAAACGGTGGCCTTCTCTAATGTTGGCTGGATAGGCAGTGAGGGAGACAGTTTGGAACTTAAAAATGTAACCAAAAAAAAAATTTTTTTTTAAAGAGAATGAAAACAAATCACATCTGGCATGGAATTTTTCCATGTGTATTTGGTCAGGTCCAGATGCTCTTCCCAATTTCATCTTCTTAAATTCTGTTGTTATTTCCTGCCATACAGTGCATATGAAGGTAATACAGTCCAAATGTCATGGTTCCCCTATTGCCGTTGATGAAAATAGAACAGTATAAAAACAGCAGTCCTCTTTCATTCCACATCTGTTTGTTCTCCTCCTAGTTTCATCTATAAATGGTCTTGGGATAATATGGTTTAACCGACTCTTATGCCAAACCCTTCACAAGCTCATTTTCTTCTTTGAGAATGGCTGTTCTGTGAAGCAATGCTGCTTGTAGTTTTTTGTCTTATTGCTATATACTGTTTAATAATTTTTGAATTATAGTTGGTTTAGATTAAATCATCTGGCAAGAAATAACCCAGAACTAGTTAGTTATATCCTGAATGCCTGCAGGGGTAAAGTGGTGAATGATTTAAACCAAGGTTTTTCCTATATTATTCATTAAGTAGGAAAAAACTGCCAGACCTTATCCTCTCCCTGATCCTCCAGAAATGCTTGAGTAGTCTTAGCAGCCCATTTCCTGGGACCCACCTGATTCAGAACTAGAGAATAGCAGCAATCAAGAAATCATTTTAATATTCTGATACAGCAATGTTCAGCATTGTCCACTGGGACGATCCTGACTGGTGCTACACAAGATAAGCTTGCTCATTCACATGGTCTTCCAGCACAGGGTCAGATATCTGTTTTTCATTTCTGTTCTCATGGGCTTCCTCACTGTAGGTTCTGAAAACCAAAAACCTCATCCTAAACTTGCTGTTTCATTTTTTTACACTTTGCCTTGGGTGCAAAGATAGTGGAAACCAAGTAGCCAAATGTTCTTTTGGTCCCCCGCCTACTAACACAAGGTCCCTGGGCTCCAACTGGAGTTACTTATGAGGAAGGCGCTAGTTCTGACAACTCCCTCAGAAGTCTCTTTTGAAAAGAGGGGTTTAGTCAAGTTGGAAAAAAAACATTTTAAATGAGTGCCTTAGGAAATTATCTCTAAGGAACTTCTCAACTCTTCACAGTTTATTTTTCAGAGGTTCTGACACTCTGTGTTCTAAAGTTCCTGAAAGTTCATGTTCTAAGGGTCCTGCTACCTCTGACATTCTGAGTTCTAAGGTCCATA
Organism: Phalanger gymnotis; assembly: GCA_028646595.1. NCBI lineage: Eukaryota > Metazoa > Chordata > Mammalia > Diprotodontia > Phalangeridae > Phalanger > Phalanger gymnotis. The sequence goes on from CM053625.1 coordinate 253,543,024, forward strand.
AGAATACTCCTAACATTCTGTGTTTATGGTTTTGTGATTCCTTTTGTACAATGTGGATTCTACTTTTTCTTTTCAAACTGAACCCCATGATAGTCTAAGCCTTTCTTCCAAATATGATATAATTTGCCTTGGTATTGAATGCACCAATAGAAAAGATGAATTGCTTATTCAAACCAGCTTTCTAACTTGAGGTGAATTTTGAGGCATGACCAAATTGATGAAGCAAATTATAAAATTGGGTTCTTTTTATCCTGGCTGGTAAAAATTCTGTATGTAAATATGTTTACTGCCAAGAACCGATGCACAAGAACATGACAACTGATCTAAAACAAGCCAGTGTAGAATATTACTCCATTTCAAAAGAAAAATGCTTATTTCCATTGCACACACAAAGCGTGTGAACTTCACCTGAGCAATAATATCCTGACCACAGCTACCCTGTCATCAATAAAATATCATAGCACACTCCCTTTGAGACTGGAAAAGTGTTACCTGGCAACAGCAAGCTATATATAGTCCTCCTCCACTCACTGATACCATCTGAATCCATTTACAGCCACCATTTGTATGTAAGTGCTCCCCTGGTTGAAAAAGCAGTAGACTTGCACTGTATTAGAAATGTGACTGTTTTGGTAACAGAGATGGGAAATACACAGATCCTTTTATTTGGGTGGTTAGGCTTGGTTTTTCATAAAAATTCTTAGAAGCTGATGCAAAACATCTTTGCAATAAAGAGAAATGCAGCTGACATCTAAATTCTAACGTTTTCCATCGAATACAGACAGACTATTGCGTAGCCAGAAGCATCCTACGGTTGCTAGATAGGCCGTCAGTTCAATTAAAGTTTGCAGAGGAGGTGATTGTACCCGGGAATTGGTTCTGAAAAGAAGGTGAATATTTTGCCCTTTTTGATACTCTTAGGAACAAATAATTTATATGACAAATTGTTATTTCTATATTTGTTCATGCACTACGAATGGACATCGATGTTAATGTTGTTTTTGTTTTAAGCTTTACAAACTAGAAACTAAAATACACTATATTACTATGTGAAAAAATTAATTCTAGTGCCTTTCCCTATTAATTATTTCCTATTTATCCTGTATATAGATTTCTATGTATGTATTTGTTTGCATGTTGTCTCTCCCATTCAATTGTAAGCTCCTTGAGGGGAAGGAATGTCTTTTGCTTCTTTCTGTGTCACCAGTGCTTAGTACAGTGCCTGGCACATAGTAGGTACTTAATAAATGTTTATCGATTGATTAGTAACTGAGCTTTTGCTCTAAACCAGTGGCTCTCAATATGGCCTAGGGAAAACTGGGGGCTGTAAGGCCCTTTAAATAGGTCTACAAGGTCAAAACTATTTTCATAATAAAACTAAGATATTTTGATTTCTAATACATAAATATTGATAGCTAAAACACACATAAACAAAAACTTTTGGGGGGTCCTACTAAGGGATTCTAAGGCCAAAACATTTGAGAAATGATACTCTAAAACAAGAGTGACCTCAGCTGCTGTGTCACTGTGCTTTGGCCCAGTGATGAAGTATGGCGCTGACCAGTTCAGTTGTTGTGCCTGTTTTAACACGGGTTAAATTTCTCTAGAAAATACTTGATAGTCATAGTTCGCCTGTGTTTTTGTTCATTTTCTATTTTCCAAACTTATTTTAATAAATCAAATTTTAAATTGTAATTGCATATAACCTAGATTCATCTTTATTCTTTCCTCTAACTTGGTGTTAACTTTGACCTTCACTTCGACCAGTTGTTGATGTGACTGCACACGTACAGCTGATTCTGAAATGACGACTATGCATGAAACCAATCATTTCCTGTTCGCTAAGCGACATCAATTGAATATTTTATGGTTTTGTTCAACAACTGCCATGTCTAGAGCCTTATAATTCATCTTGAAAAAAGCATTCAATCTCTGGAGAAACAAAAGTGCTGTAATTTTGAACTAATGGTCATGTGCTGATGAAAGTTATTAGGGAAAAGATGAAATACATTCATACATACTGTATTCTTTTTTAATAGCAAGAAGGAATAGAAGCTAACAAAAATGAAAATAAAAATATTCAAAGCATTCCTTAACAAATATGTGAGCAAAGGATATGAAGAGTTTTCAGAAGAAATATAAATCATCAACAACCATAATGAAAAAAATGTTCCAAATAGCTAATAATAAGAGAAATGCAAACTAAAATAACTCCAATATTTTACCTCACACCCTTAAAACTGATAGATATGACAAAAAAATGAGAGCAGCCAAGGCTGGAGAGGCTGTGGAAAAACAGGCACATTAACATAAACTTAGTTGAGTTTAGAATTGTTCTAACATAGTATCTACTTTTGCAATGAAGTTACCATATATCAAATTAGATGTTGACAATTTTGGATTTTGTCAATTTCCTCATAAAATGTCTTTATTTCCTCATCTTCTATAACAGATGTTGACACATAAGCCACAATTATTGTCATGCTAGGTTTTTTGGTTACTCTCATTGTGAACCCTGAAAGATGAGGTGAAGAATTGTCCCATTAAATGATGTTTCTTGTTGGTTTTGTGCTTTCAGTGAAACCATTGAAGGGATCTCAAAGACCATCCTTTCATTCAGCTGCAATTTCTGGTTTCACTTTTAGTGATAATATGTTCAATATGGATAAGGTTTAGTTCTTCCAATAGCATGTCAACTAATTGGTCTTTGAATTAAGATCACACTTTAAACAATGCCAATAATTAAATTTAAAGCTATAGACAGCCTAAGAACTGTGAAATTCTTAGCCTTCCAGACCCTTTTCCACTACTCCACTGCCATGACACAAAACAACACAAAACAAAATATTATCATCTAATGACCAGTCTTTTTGTAAATGAAACAGAGTTGTGCTGATTTAGGTTTTAATAGGTTAAACTGTAGAATATCTGTAGAATGTTTATTTCCTAAAGAGATCACAGACTGTTAAAAGTGAGAATAAATCACTGAGTTCACCTCATTCATTTTGCTGATAAAACCGAGACCAAGAAAGAGAAAGTGGTTTGCCCAGGGTCACACAGTAAGTTGGTGACCAATGGTTACATAAAAAAAAAAAGAAAAAGAAGAAGAAGAAACAGTAACTCCCTTGTGATCAAATGTGGGATGGCCCTAGAAAACTCTCCCACCAGAGACAGTGACCCCACATATCTCAAAGCCTCTATTGGCTGACAGCCTAGCTAGTCTTTGGCATCATGCCATGCTCTCCACTGTTAGAGCACAGTTAACAGCCGTCAGTATCAGCAGCTTGCATTCTCAACACTGCCGTCACACTCTTCTATAGGTATCTGCTACCTCAAGGTGCTGGGGGAAGGCAGAAAAGGGTACTTCATCATACAAAGTAGGTAAAGGTTCACCCTTAAATGGGCAGCTAGGTGGCACAATGGTTAGAATGCTGGGCCTGGAGTCAGGAAGACTCATCTTCCTATGTTCAGATCTGGCCTTAGACACTTCCTAGCTGTGTGACCCTGGGCAAGTCATTTAACCCTGTTTGTCTCAGTTTCCTCATCTGTAAAATGGGCTGGAGAAGGAAATGGCAAGCCAAGTGGAGTCACAAAGAGTCAGATAGGACTGAACAACAACAAAAGGTACACAACTGACACCCTCCCATCTCTCAAGTTCTACATCTCTGGGAGCCCCACTCCCTCACTTCCTTGCTCTCAGGTTACTGCTAGTGAATCTCTGATGAGGTACTCCTCTCCTAGAGCATTTTAACAGACAACCCTTAAAAAATTAAAAATCTGCAGGACCGAATTTCAGCTTCTGTGACAGGTACAACAGGGCATTTTGCTGTATGTATGTACACAGGCTTTGCTGGACCTTTGCAATTATAGCATACAGGTCAGCCCTGATTATATTGGTAAATTCCATGTTTATATTGGTAAATGGTTTGTTTGGGAGAAGCAGGAAAGGGGCATCATTGGGCATTTTTTAAGCACTCAGGCTCATTTTCTTTCTCACTGTCTCCTCTGAGGTGAGTTCTCTGTCTTAGATTTTGAAACCATTTCCTGTTACTGAAGGAAAGGATGCATATGGTAGCTATTCAGTGGGGGTGGGGAAGGGCTGTTGGAAATGTCTTCTCCGGGTCTTCTGTTCAGGGATTCTTCACATAGGGTATTATAAGAGGCCAATTCTCTCTTTCCCCATCACTACTTTCAGCAATTACAAAGTGTCCGCTGCACGACAGGCATCCTGGAAGGGAATATTTAGGCCTATCTGAAACATTTCCATCTGAAGCATGGATAAGGAGAGGGACCGGACCTGTGCTTTCTTGAGTATATGGAGCTCTCTGGATGAGGAAACTCCTCCTACCAATGTAAGACCAATGTAAGGAGGTGCTCCTCCTCTGCTGCTTACAATCCCAGAGCACTGAAGGAATGGGCCTAGGATTATGTAGCCAGCATGTGTCAGAACTAGGATTTGAACCCAGATCTTCCTGGTTCTGAGGCCTGCTCTCTAAAAGGGATACACATTTGTAACAAGTATTACCCTAACACTAATAATAATCATTTTTTGTTATTCTGGATTCAAATCTTACCTCTGACTTTTATCAATTGTGTGATAAGAAATTTAATCTCCCTAGGTTTGAGTTTTCTCATCTATAAAATGAGAGCATTGAATTATGTGATTTCTGAGGTCCCCTCAATAGATCTATAATCCTGTGATCTAGAAGCATTCCAATTTGAAAGCAAATAAAAAGGATATGAAGAGGAAAAATTACAATAATATTAATGATTTTGGTTGTTCAGTCACATCTGACTCTTCATGACCCCATTTGGGGTTTTCTGGGCAAAGATACTAGAGTGGCTTGCCATTTCCTTCCCCAATTCTACAGATGAGAAAACTGAGGCAGACAGAGTTAAGGAACTTGTCACAAAGCTAGGAAGTGTCTGAGGCCAGATGGGAACTCAAGAAGATGAATCTTCCTGACTCCAGGACCAGCGCTCCATCCACTGCTCCACCTAGCTGCCCCAATGATAACAGTACTCTTCCACTAAAGTGTTCCTGGGTGCCTCCTCACAGCATTCTGGGATTCTGGGTTCTCGAAGGCTATGGCAGTAGAGTTTACAACATGATAGGTCCTCTCAAGCTAGACAAGTCTAGGGGACAAACAGTGACAGATTGGGTGTCCATAATCCTAGAGTGAGTTTTGCTAACATTACAGATATAAAGGTGATCCATGAGGTGACGAATTCCTTTTACACCCCACACCGGCTAATTATTCATCACACCATTTGCAAAGGTAGGTAGAGGTTGTAATCTGCGTCGGTAGAGACAATGGTAAAATCATAATTCCTTGAAGTATCAAAGCATTATTCAAAAACAATCAAGACACAATTCTACAGCGCTTTGAGGTTTACAAAGAATTTCTCTGACCACATGCTGGAAGGTACGGGAAGAGTGGGCCTGAGGGAGTAGGGTGGGGGGTGGGGTTGACGTAGACCTATAATCTCAGCAGTGTAAGGGACTCCTGGTGGAGTTGAACAGTGGTTGGAAACTCCCCACACCTGTGAGGATCAGTGGCTCATCTATAATTTATACTTGGAGGATTTTCTGGGTCCCAGAGAGGTCAAATACAACACCTATAGTCACACAGAATGTATCACAAAAAGGACTTAAATCCAGGTCTTGTCTTCAAGGCCAATCGTCTATCCCAATGCTACATGCTCTCTCCGTGATAGGCTTATTCCTAACATTTTTCAGATGGGGAAACAAGCTGGGGGACAGGGGGCAGGGCGGAGTGAAGGGACTTGCACATGGTGATCCAGCTGTTCCATGGCAGACCAGGACTTAATCTCAAGTATCCTGACTTCGAATCTAGTACTCTACACAATTCGCCACATAGTCTTAGCTCTCATCTCCATAGTCAGTACCTTATATAAGGTTTAGAAAACTGCATAGATCATATCAGTCGATAAAGGGGTACATTAGAAATCATTTAGCCTGACACCTTCATTTTACACATTAGGAAAATGAGGCTCAGAGGAAGAAAGTGACTTCCCCAAAGTCACACAGCTAGTTAGTTGCAGAGTTAGAATTCAGATCCCAGGCTTCTGTATCTGAGGCCAGTACTCCTGACAACACATCCCACTGCAGGGAATGTTCAAACCCCCGCAGTGCTACTTACAAGCTCTTTTTCTCTTTTTCACCTGTTGAATTCCTACCCATCTTTGATGGACGACACAAACTCCACCTCCTCCCAGTCACTTCCCTCCTCTGGCTTCTGTTTCCTCATCTGTAAAATGAAGGAGTTTAACTAGATGTTCTTCCTGCTCAGACAAACTATGAGGATAAAGTGTGAGTGTATCTGCTTCCCCTCTCTCCCACTCCAGTCTCTCCTGTAGATCTCTCTCCATCAGAATGATTTTTTTCCCTTTTAATTCAATAATTTATCATTATGATTTTCTTCATTATGAGAGAGGGAATTATTTAAGTACATCTTCTAAATTTTTTATTCCAACCATATCAACACAACTATTGTCAGCTTTCTGTTGGGAGTATAACAGGCAGTTTAGTGCTAATAAGAAGACATTTTCGGTAAGCTCCCAGATTGATTTGCATGAACCCAGAATAGCAACCAGGGAATGGGGGTTTAAAGAAATGTAAGCAGACATAGTGAGGCAAATTGTAATCTGAGAAGGAAGTTTATGAAGAAGGAAACTAGTGACCAAGAGGATATGAGGCACAGCAGGTTAAGAAGTAGAGCCCATGAAGAGGGAGAGATATTCTGATGGGATATAAGCTAGATTACCTTTCCATAATTACTCTTTGGGGATACTTCATTCCTTTCAATTTTTCTGTTGTATTTAGTATGCAAACCCAATTTCCTTTCCTATAACTTAATAATACTTCCATATTCTTTCTCTTTTTCCTCTTCTATGCTAGGTTTCATGTAACCTGTAGCCCCTTCAGTTAGCAATGATTCTTTCTAGGAACCCTGGTGCATATAATGAAAAAATCCCAGGATTTGGAGTCAAAAGCCTGGGTTTGAGTCATGGCCCCACCATTTACTATCTACATAATCATGGGCAAATAATTTCATTTATCTGATCTTCAGTTTCCTCATCTGTAAAATGAGGGGGACGGGCTTGGTATATGTGAGAGCTGATCCAGTGTCCACAACTAAGTTTGGCATCAGTATGGTGAGCCCCTAGGAATGGGGGAGGGCATTAGATTGTCCAAGGAGGGGCGAATAGGCCCAGGTTAGAAACAGAACAGACCAAAGCTTCTCTGCCTATGAGTAGTGGGTATCAGGCCTGTGAATAGCCCTTACATTTGCAGCCTGGGAAAAATGAGGAAAACAAGTCTTTGAAATAAAATAAAATAAAGGGATGGGGTGGATAAGACGGTTTTCAAAGTCCCTTCCTGTTCTAACTCTCTAACATCTTATGATATTACCCTGTATTTGTAAAATGACTGAACTATTACAAGAGACTCATTAGTGGTCTACATTTTCTCAATCCCCATCACGAAATCGTTGAATATATAGATGACCACCACAGTTCAGATCCAAATCAAAGAGAAATCACTCTTCCCAGTCTATTCTTTGTCTCTTCATCTCCTACTTCCTGTTCAGCACAGGTGTCCCCCAAGGCTTCATCCATAGCCCTATCCATTGACAATCTCTATACAGTTGGCTCCCAGATCGGCAGCCCTATTCCCGGAATCTTCCCCAATACTACAGTCACATATTTCCAAACGCTTGATGGAGAATTCCAACCAGATGTCCTACAAGCACCTCTTAAGCCCCAAATGTCTGAAATTGGACTCATCTTCCCCCACCAGAAAAAAAACCTCAAACCTTTTGCTCTTTATCTTAACTATTTTTTGTTTTTGTTGATGGTCCCAACAGCTTTCCAGCTAGCCAGGCTTGAAACCTTAGGATCATCTCTGAGCCTGCCCTCTTCCCCAAACCTTCCTCTGACTCTCAGCCCATCCAGACAGTTGCTTAGTAGGATTGATTCTACTCCCCGGATTTCTAATCAATTGATTATCTTATTTCTACTCCAAACACAACTACATGTGTTCAGATTCTAGTTGCCTCTACATGGGCCTTATTCTCTGCGTTCTCTACCTTGTTCTGTGTATCCTTTGTGCTGCTTCCAGATTAATCTAGAACAATATGATTATTTTACTCTTCTAATCAAAACCTTCATTAATTGAAATTTTTGGGACTGAACCTGTTTTAGGGAATTCCAAGTAAGAAAACTCCCTCTACCGATACAGACATAGAGATAGAGGTAAGCCAAGCAAGTTGTGACCTTGGTGCTGAGAGGCTGGGTAACTTGAACATAGAACTGATTTGTGTCATAGGAAGGAGTTCAGCCTAGGTCTTCCTGACTCTAAGGCCTGCTCTCTGTCCACTATACCATGCTGAATCTCTCTGCATTATTTACCTAAAAATATACATAAATCCCTTATCCTGGTCTTCAAGATCCTCCACAATAGGGTTCCAATTTACTTTTCCAGCCCTATCTCACACTGTGCCCCTTCACGTATTCAACACGCCAACCAAACTAGACTTTCCATCTCAATTTCCTCATCTGTAAAATGAAAAGTTTGGACTAAAAGATGAACTCTAAAATTCCTTCCAGATCTAAATTTATAATTCTGCAGTCCTATTGTCCTTCATGTATGCCTTTGCTCAGCCAGTAGGGTAGAACCTACAGCCTGGAGGTTTATGTGGCCCTGTAGGTCCTCAAGTGCCTTTGACTGAATCCAAACTTCACAGAACAAACCCCCTTAATAAAAGGATTTGTTCTGTAAAACTTGGACTCGGTCAAAAGGCTGCACCCAAGGACCTAGAAGGCCACGTGTGGCTACAAGACTGCAGGTTCCCCACCCCTGGCTCAGCCCATCCTCCATGTGAGGAATTAAAGGTTCACCCATCCAACTGTTTGGATGGGCTGGGAGTCAGAGGAAGATTTGGGGAAGAAGGCAGGGTCAAAGATGACCCTAAGTTTTTAAGCCTGGGTAGCTGGAAAGATGCTGGTACCATCAACATCAACCATCAACAAAAATAAAAAATAATTCAGAGGAAGAGCAAAACGTGTTTTTGTTTTGTTTTGTTTTGGTGGGAGAGGATGAGTTTGATTTTGGACATTTGGGGCATGATGTGCTTGTAGGACATCTAGGTGGAATTCTCCATCAGGAATTTGGAAATATGTGACTGGAGTGCTGGGATGAATTCTGGGCTATAGTTCACCCTCATTTCTGTTAATTGAAAACCTTCAATTAAAGGCTTTTTGACATGGATTGGTAGACTCAGTATCTATTCCATCGAGCCTTCCTTAATCTTCCTAGCTAAAGGTTATCTGAGAAATCTGAAGAGGAAGAGCATGTCTGCATTTCCACATATCACCTAAATAACAGCTAGTATTTACATAAAAGTTTATAACTTACAAAATGAATATCTCACTTTTGCTTCACTAAACAAATCACATCCCCCTTAATGGAGTATAGAATATATCTTATTTCATCATTTAATTTTTACAGTGCCTTGCACACAGTAGGCACTTAATAAATGGTTTGGTGAATTAAATTGAAAACAGTAAAAAACTTTGAGGTCTAAAAAGTCATGAGACAAGACTATTGAGAAATCCTCTCTCTGTATCAGCAACTCCCTGTATATTTATTCAGTAGTCTTGAATCAAAACACAGGGTCCATGTGTGCTTGTAATGGAGTGAACATTTCTACTTATTCATGAGATGACTAGATTTATTGCTGATCTACCTGAATTCAGGCTTGAGGAACCTTAGAACAGAGCATAGAGAACATCAGAGCTGGAAAAGAAAAGAATACAGAACATGGGATATAAGATGTCTGAGCTGAAAATTAGTTTACAACAGATTTTAGAATATTTACTGTGCAAAAGGAGTTACAATGTCCAAGCTTAGAAGGAACCTTAGAATACAGAATAGCAGAGCTGAAAGGAATGTTAGCAATTATCTATCTGGTCTAAATGTTCTTAATTGGGGGTTTGTGAACTTTTTTTTAATACTTAGATAACTGCTTTTCAACATTATTGATTTCTTTTGTAATCCTGTATTATTTTGTGTATTTAAAAATGCTATCCTGGGGGCGGAGCCAAGATGGCGATTGGAAAGCAGTAACTGGCGTGAGCTCCCCACCAAGTCCCTCCAAAAACCTATAAAAAAATAGCTCTGAACCAATTCTAGAACTGCAGAACCCACAAAGTGGCAGAGGGAAGCAGGGCTCCAGCCCAGGACAGCCTGGATGGTCTTGGGGTAAGGTCTGTCCCACACGGAGCTCCTAGCCCCCAGCTGAGGGGAGCGGAGCTGAGCCAAGCAGAGCCCAGCGGCGCGGTAGACCGCGGACCGACGAGATCAGGAGTGGAGCCGAGAGTGCCCTAGCATGCTGAATTACTGGGCTGTGGCATGTACCAGACCTCACAACCCACAAACAGCAAAGACTACACAGAAGGTTAGTGAGAAAAGCTGCGGGACAGGACGCGGT
>CM053625.1:253554037-253607929 GCA_028646595.1 Phalanger gymnotis
ATATATATATATATATACACACACACATATATATATGTATACACACACACACACACACACACACACACACACACACACACACATATATATATATTGGGGGGGGGAAGGGGAAGACAGGACAATTGGGGTTAAGTGACTTGCCCAAGGCACTGAGCTAGTAAGTGTGTCAAGTGTCTGAGGTCATATTTGAACTCAGGTCCTCCTTATTTTATTTCAGGCCCCTACCTTATTTTACAGATATGAGAATTGAGGCACGTGGGTCACATATTGTAACCAGGATGTGGACGAGTCCAGTTTCAAATCCAGGCCTTCCGACTGGAAGTCTAGTGCTCTTTTCTCCAATGATACTCAAACAGATCTGTGATGTCATCAAGGTAGATGTTTCCTCTGTAAAGGCATCCTTGTCTGTCCATCCTATGTGACTTGCCCTTATCCTCCTATAAAGTTCATCACATAAGGCTCATTCCATGTACTGGAGACCTTCCTCACTTTCTCCTGATACTAGGAAGATGCCAATGGAACGCCTGACCAGCTCATTTTCTTCTTCGGTCATCTATTTCTCTGATGATATCCTTCACTCCAGTTCTTTTTTCCAAGTTCCTTTTTAGTTATATGATGCAGCCTACTCACACCCACTATAGCATATCTTTTGCCTTCTGTGTAATAATTCATGTTCAGTTCTTCTGAAACTTCTGTGTTCCATTACTCATAGTCATCAAACAGGCTAGAATCCGAGTCATTTCTTGCTAGCCCAGTTAGACACAGAGCTTGGCTCATATGGGACATTGTTCTGACCCAGTGGGTCACTTATTATGTCCTGAATAAAGAGGAGAGTTTCATTTTTAGAAGAGTAATTATTAGCTAATTTGTGCCCTGCTGAGGGTAATTAGCATTCAGCTTTCTTTTGTGGTAAGTGCTGAGGCTTTGAGTCACAGTGACCACTGGTGAGTAGTCTCTCATTGGAAACATTTCCTCCTACAATCAAATGATTGTGTATAATAATAAATAGCTCATATATTTTTAGCATTTTGAGGTTTAACAACTGCTTTCCCCACAAGAACCCTGTGAAGTACTTGATAGCACCATTGTTCCCATTTTTTAGATGAGAAAAATCAAGGCCCAGAGAAGCTATAAATGTCTGATCTGGAATTCAAACCTGGGTCTCAAACCTTCAAATTCAGTGTTCTTATTACTTATTATTACTTATTATGTAATTATTACTATAATGCTCTGCCTCTGAATGAAGAACGACTTTATTTTGTGTTCAAGAAGGACAAGTTCTCATGGACTTTTCTTGTTCAGTCATTTCAGTTGTGACCCCATTTAGGGTTTTTGTAACAAAGATACTGGAGTGGTTTGCCATTTCCTTCTCTAGCTCATTTTATAGATGAGGAAACTGAGGCAAAGGGGGCTGAGTGAATTGCCCAAGGTCACACAGCTAGTAGTAATCCTTAGGTTGGATATGAACTCAAGAAGATGAGTCTTCTGGACTTCAGGCCTGGCACTCTATCTACTGTGCCACTTAGCCGCCCTTTCTTAGACTTACTTCTCCCAAGTTTCTCTTAATATTCTTTTCCTTCCTCCATAATTTTTTAGCTCTTCAGGGTTTCCCTTATACATCTAATCCAGATTATGAAAGCTTCTTATTGAGCTCTTTTGAATTCTCTCTTCCCATCCCTACTCTACCCAAACCATTCAAAGGCCACAGACAAATGACAATTTCACTTAGGCTTTATATATATTATATAACTTTGCACATAGGCACACACATACACATGTGTTTGTGTGTGTAAAACCATCAACTCATCCATTTTCAAAATTAAGAACTGGACACAAAGCTTTATTTAATAAGTATAAATACTAAAATATATATTTATTTCCATATTATGGTCATTTAAGGGGAATTGGGAAAGTGGGAAAGTATGAAAAGATTGAAAGGATGGGGAGAAGTGGAGGTTGAAAAAGGTAGAAAGTAAGAACGAGAGAGTGGGAAGGATAAGATGTGTAAACAGAACAGTGACACACAGAAAGAGGAAGACAGAGGAGGGAAGAGGAAGACTTGGGGAGAGGAAGACAGAAAAAGAGGAAGAAAGGTTCTAGAGGTTGGACAGTGAACATTAGAGGTCACATCCTGCTGTTTCCTTGGGTTGTGGGATTCAGAGTATCACCACTTATTATTTACTGTTCTTTGATTCTGTAATTCTGAGCTGATTAACCATTATTCATAGGTCATTGCATTGCCTAACTCTTCAAACCTAGTAGGAAGGCATCGCAATCCACACTAGGTGAAAATTATGGGATGCAGTAGCAGTAACCAGAGCAACGATCACTCTGAGGACGAGAGAAAATCAAGCCTAGAGCCCTATCTGGTTCATAGGCTAGAACTTCCCTGCCTGTACTCTAAATGCTTCTTAGTTCTAAAATTACATTCCAAATCTAGTGCATTTATGGTGATGTCATAGGCTTAGAATAGAATCATTGATCCTTGGAGAGTTGTAATCCACGCAGCTGTAGCAGGGGTGAAGGTACCCCTTTCTGACGAAGCTTCATCCATGCCCGGTAATTTCCTTAAGTAGACTGGGGAACTCATTAAATTGTCTTGGGGGTAGTGTGTGCCTGCTACCTAGCCTAGAGAATCATAAATGCATGGAATCCCAAGAGTTGAAAGGGCCCTCAAAGGTCATGTATTCTAATATGAACTGAATTGGAATCCATTTCCAATGTCCCTGAGAAGTTTTGTTTCTAGCATATTTTTAAGAACATCTAAGAAAGAATATTTAAGAACATTTAAGAACAACAGATAGAGAATTCTACTATCTCTAGAGGCAGCCCAACCCACTCTCGGACAGTTCTATTTATTAGGAAGTTTTTCCTCACATCTGCTTGAAATCTGGCTTTCTGTAACTTTTGCCCATTGTCCTGCATTGCTTCTAGCCCTTCATGGCCTAATAAAGCAAGTCTAATCTGTCTTCCTAGTGATATGTCACCCTTCAGACATTTGAAAACAGCATTCTTTCTATTCTTCCCTTCTCCATCCCTCTTCCCTCTTTTCCTGGCTAAATATTTCTACTTCCTTTGACTGATTTTCCTGTTGTAGTTTCCAATATTCTCCATCTTATTTTTCTTTCTTTAGCTCATCAACATCTTTGTAAAATGTTGTAGACAGAAGACAGTATTCCAGATGGGTTCTAACCAGTAGGATTACCACCTTTCTCATCCTGGACACTATATTTTAATAGTCGTCATTCAGTCATTTTTCAATAACTCTTTGTGACCCTATCTTGGGGTTTTCTTGGCAAAGATACTGGAGCGGTTTGCCATTTCTTTCTCCAGCTCATTTTACAGTCAAGAAAACTGAGGCAAACAGGGTTAAATGACTAACCCAGGGTCATACAGCTAGTAAGTGTCTGAGGCCAGATTTGAACTCAGGAAGAGGAGTCTTCTTGACTCCAGGCCTGGTACTTTATCCACTGCTCCATCTAACTGCCCATATTTTAATTAGTATTCTACCAAATCTAAGCAAAACTGTTTCTGGTTGCCATGAGTTATTGCTGACTCACACTGAGTTTGTAGTCTATTAAAACACAAGTTTATTTCATATGACTTATGCACATGACTATGAAAATATCATCTCTGCTTATACAGTTGATTTTTTGGAACCCAAATATATCCTTCTTAGGTAACAATGCATATAAGCCTAGGGCCTTACTTGTAGTGGGCCCTTAATAAATGTTTATCAGCCTGAATTTTATCTTATTGGATTCAGATCTTAGGTTGATGAAATCTTCCTAGGTTCTGATACTGTCCTCTGATATGTTAATTATCTCTCTAAACTTTCTGTGATCCTTGTGTTTGTTGAGGATGCCATCTATACCTTTATGCAAGTTTTTGATAAAAATATGCAACAGAGAAGGGGAGGGAAGGGAAGAAACATTTACTAAGCACCTCCCACAGGTCAGGCACTTTACAGATATTATCTCATTTGATCCTCACAACAACCTGGGAGGTAGGCGATATTATCGTCCCCATTTTACAGTTAAAAAACTGAGGCAGACAGAGGTTATCTCAACTTTTTCATCTGGAAACCAGATAAGCTTGTCTGTGGTTCCTACTGTCTTTGAATCATTGAGAAGAGCTTTTGGCAATAATGCTACTCACATCAGCATCTGTACAGCGCTTTTAACTTTTTAGGATGCCTCTAAATCCTTTATCTTTTTGGATCCTTACCGTAGCTTAGTGAGGTAGATGGGGTTTGCTGTCCCCATTATACAAATGAGAAAAATGAAATTTCATCAAAATCCTGGTGAGTTAACAGGAGAACCAAGACTAAAACACAGCTTTTGGCTCTTTTTATTAGACCCTAGTGCCCCTCTGAAAGGGATAGCCTCGAAGTGTGGGTGGAAACCCATGGGATAATGCAAAGGATGGTGCAGTCTGAAGATGAGCGGGCCATGGGAAAAAGGACACAGAATTTTGAAGGCAAAGTGTCAAGACAAGGCTGAAAGCTCAATTCACCAATGCTATGATTCTACAGATGTGTTACCTGAAGATCTGACGAGCAGCTCTAGCTCTCTATGCTTTTATCCAAGTCATTGATTTAAAGAGAAACACGAAATGATCATTAAAACAACACAAGGCCAAGCACAGATTTTCTATGGCCCCAAATCCTAGAGCTATTATAGGAGTGGGTCCCCTCTCTTAGAACCTGTCTAATATATTTGGGAGATTCAGCATAACCCAGAAGCTAAACAGACTGGGTAGAGAGGAAGGGGTCACCCCAAAGGAAATGGTCAATTAGAAAGCGCAAAAAGGGAGGTTTTTGGATGCCAAAAAAGAGAGGTTTTCTTCTGGCCTAGTACTGATTTTTTTCTGGTGTCCTCATTAATCTAGATTCCCTCCTGAATGTTCACAAAGTTGAACTTTGCTTGACAGAGTGTAAGAATGATAAGCTCTGGCTGTTAGGTCAGCCACCACCATAGTGGCTTTTCCTTAGAGTCTAAGACAATAGTCTGAGGGGGAAAGAGTACAAATGGAAAATTCAAATGAGAGAGTAGCTCCATCAGCTGATCCAGGCTTATACTCCCCACATGGTTATTGACAGCATGGAATGCCCTGACAGAAGACATTTATCTGTCTCTTCATGGATCCTTCTATATTCTTCTTGTCCTTATGCTTTCCTTGCTGAGTCACCAGATTTAGATCACAATAGGATGCGCTATGTCACCCACACTGTCAGCTTTGAAGGTCAAGAGAAGGTGAGAATGGCAAGACCATGTGTGGAAACAGGGCAGTGATGATGTGTGGCAAGTCACAAGAAAGTTGGCCTCTGTCATCTGATTTCCCCAAGCTGGGGTCATTTGCAGGTGGGATAGTCAGAACACACATAATAACATTTATTGATTAAGTTTGCCATCTTATATGGGCATGGGTCATGGTGCCCCAAAACAACTATATATAAGATTACTGATCACAAGTCACCATAACAGATAAAATAATAATAAAAAGTTAGAAAACTTGTAAGAATTACCAAAATGTGACACAGAGACATGATGTGTGCACATGCTGTTGGAAAAATAGTGCTGACTGATTTGCTCAATGCAGAGTTGCTACAAGCCTTCAATTTATTTTTAAAAAAATGTAATATCTTTGAAGTATGATAAAATAAAGTATGCCTATATAGTCATTATTGTACCCATTTTACAGATGAGAAAATAAGGCTTGTCTGTGGTCTCATACCTAATAGCAGTAAGTACCAGGAGTAGAGTTTAAATCTGGATCTCTCCTGATTCTCAGGTATTCTTTCTTCTATACCATTCTACCTTTCAGTGATTAATTGAATTTGGAGTCAGAGGACCTGGGTTCAAATCTGCCATTTTCTTGGGTGTCATCAGTCCAGTCAAAGCCTCTCTGGTCCTTAGTTTCTTTGACTATAAAATGAGAGGATTAGATTAGATGGCTTCTCAGGTCCCTTCCATTTCTAATATGATGATGATGATGGGTAATGATTAACATTAGTATTTAAGATAAAAAAATTATGTGTTTGATTTATATTCCCCTTTCAAGGGGGGAATTTACATCTTGTGTGTAAATCATACAATGTTGACTACAATGGAGAGCTTCCCTATACTCTCTGTTTACACAGGTAATAACTCGTAATTTTCTAGTGTTTTAGATTTATATTTCCCTCACAACAGTCCTCTGTGGGGAATTGGTAGAAAAAGTATTATCATGCCCATACTACAGATGAGAAGACTGAAGTTTGGAGAGGTCCAATGACTTGTCCAAAGTCACACACCTTGTAAGCGTAGGAGCCGACACAAACCTATGTTTGTTGAATCCACTTCTAAACCCCTGTGTACTCTACTATGCTGCTTGAGTGTATTAGAATACGGTTCTATGCAGCTGATGAAGGCTCAGCAATTAGGGCTTTTTTCTGCTACATTCTAGCCTATTTAATATAACCCCACATTGTTCTTTTTATACAGTATGAAGATGGGGTTTAGATGTAGTCAGAGCCAGAGCCATAACAAAATGGTGTGTGTGTGTGTGTGTGTGTGTGTGTGTGTGTGTGTGTGTGTGTGTGTAGAGGGTAGTGACAGTACAGAGGACAGTCAGTCCGCTGGGGAGAGGGAATAAGCAGCATACAGTCTCAGTGCCAGGAGGGAGAGGCCTGTCCTTTCTGAAGGGTACTTGTTCCCCACTTCTTTTCAAGGTAAGTTGAGACTTTCTTTCTACACTTTCTCTAGGGAGGAATGATGGAAGCACATCCCCCTTAGAAGGTACTGGGACCTCATCAACCACATTGGTGCTTGCGGCAAAGGGCTGCTGACCCCATGCTAGTTCAGGCTCTCACTAAGGTGGTGTAGCTCAGTGGACCCCGAACTTTACAAATAGGAGTATAGCTTTTTAACATCCAAACATTTCTTTGATTCCCATGGGTCAGTACTGTTCATTTCAGTTGCTTCAGAAAAGACTCAATAACAAAAAAGTTACTCTGAATTCAATAACACTTTTAAGTGAATTTGTATTTTATCACTCGTAAGAGAATCTATACCCGTCTGAAGAAGAGTAATGTATGAATGTGTGAGATATATCCCTTACCTAATCTATGGAGTCGCTTATGGATTCATGGGCTTCCTGCAATAACCACATGTAATTCCTTGCCTTCCTCCCCAAATCTGGGAAGAGGGGATGGTCCCTAGGTGGAATCAACTTTGAGGAAGGGATTTTGGCTAAAAGTCTTTGCCGATTTAATCTTAATACTTATCCACCTTGGCACTTCCATCTGGAAAGTACTTTAGCGATCATGTATTCTACCCTCTCTCATTTATTCTTAAAACTAAGGCTGGAGAAGAAAAGTGGTATGTTCAAGGCCATAAAGTTACAAGGCAGTAGAGTCTGAGCTTGAATCCATGTCCTCTGACTAAGGATTACCTCTCAGGCTTTCAAAGCAACAAAAAAGAGTGTATTGGTGAGCTGAAAGCAGACACACAGGCCCTCACAAATGGACACAGACACATTTTCAAACCAAGATTAAGAAAGAAGAGTTGAAGGAAGGCAATCAATGAAGGTGAAGGATGAATGGGCCTGTTGAAAGTTAGACTCAAAATCAAAGGCTTTGAATTGGAATATTAACTCTCCCAATTTTTAGCTGTGGGACTCTGAGACTCCCTGAGTCTCAGGCTTGCTATCTTTAAACAAGGAATGATAACACATGTACTGCCTGTCTCATGTGACTGTTTTTGGGAAAGTACATTTCAAAGTTCTTTGTACTTAGAGAGTAGAGCTAGAAGCAAAGGATAAAAATTGTTAAGAGACAAACTGAGGCTTGATGTCAGGAAAGATTTCCGAACAATTATAGTGATCCAGAACATAGAATGGCTACCTTAAGAGAGCGAATTTCCTTTTATTGGAAGTATTCAGAGACTAGATAATTGCTGGTCAAATATAGTGGGAATTCTTTTTTAGATATGGATTAGATTAGATAGGGACAAAGGTCTTTTCCAACTCTAAAATTCTGTAGCTCTGTGAAATTGCAAAAAAAAACAACCCAGAAAACAAAACAAAGCAACCCCCCCCCAATTTAAACATATAAATGTGAATTATAAATAATAGTAAAACAGATTTTGTAAAAAGAGGCACAGAGGAAATCAAAAGGAGCCACGCAGCTTGTGCAAGACCATTAATGTTTAATCCATAGATTATCTTTTGATAAATCCATTTTTCTTAATAGATTCAATGAAAATATAACATTTTAGGACTATACTTTTGCATAGACCCAAAAATCTATTTGGTCTGGCAAGGTAAAGTTTGTTGTATAGTGTTGTATAGTGTTGTATAGTGCTCAGCTTTATTTAGAGCTGAGCACCATATAATGAGCATTCAATAATTACTTGATGATTGAATGATAGAATCCAAATACAGGCTTAAAAGAAAGATACTGTGGAAGTAGACCATTAAGTTTTAGAGCTGGAAGGAAGCTTAGAGAAAATCTGGTGCAGCCCTCTCACTTTATAAGTGAAGAAACTGAGTCCCAAAGAGTGCCTTAGCCAAGTTAGTGGTAGACTTTGGACATGAATCTAGTCCTCGTGCTTCCCAGATCTGTATTTCATCTCCTTGCTCTTTCCCAAGGCAGAGTTGTAGTCAAATCCTGTGACTGGGTGGTTTCCTTAGTGCTAGTGAGCTGAGTCCCATAGAGTGCCTCGGCCAAGTTAGGGGTAGAATTTTGACTTGAGTCCAGTTCTCTTGGTTCCTAGACCTGTATTTCCTACCCTGGCTTGGGAAAGCTAAGGCAGAACTGGAGTCAAGTCCTATGACTGGGTGGTGTTCATGGTGTTGGTTGAACCTTTTCACATTTGAGAAGTTGGAGTAGGATGGTGTGGTTATAGCTAAAAAGTTACCGCATACATGTGGAATGTACGTGTGAATTTAGACAAGCGATGTCATTGATGTGGGGAATTCCTGGTATAAAAACATCCTCCACTCAAGTAGATCAAAAATTTGTCTGTAATTCGTGGTCTTAGAGAGTTTTCTGGTGGCACCAAAAGGTTAAGTGGCTTGCCCATGATTACCAAAGCAATATATAATAAAATCTAATATTTAGCATTTATAGAGTGCAAAACACTTCATATTTGTTAACTCCTCTTGTCTGGTAAGTGCTATTATTGTCCTCATTTTACAGACAAGGCAACTGAGTCTGAGAGAAGTTAAATGACTTATCCAGGTTAGATAACTAGTAAGTATATAAAGCATATAAAGTATATAAACTTAGGCTTTAAGATTCAGAATTAGGTATTTAGAAGGCAAAACCAAGAATTGCACTGATGGTACAATGGAAACTTAAAAGGGCCAGAGGTGAGAGAAAGAATCTTTGAAATGGAAGCAAGCTTAAAATTGGGAGCCATAGCAAGGGTTGAGCGGGGGTGAGGTGAGGCAGGAAAGTTCCGGGGGAAGGGTTCAAGTAGAAATACTTTGATATTTAGCTAGAAACAGGGTGTTGAATTTCACCAAGTTATTTTGAGTTGCCACACCTGATCTGTGGAGATGTTTCCGTTTTTACGTCTGGCCATGTGTGACTATTCTCAACCTTCAATTTCCTCTGAAACCTCTTTAAATGGAGAGCGTCTATTGAGGGCTGATGAGGTCACCAGGAGAGATAGTGTATATAGAGAGAAGAGTAGGAGGCCTAGGAGATATTTACAGACTACATGGGGCCAAATTGAATAGGGTGGAATATAATAGGAATAAATAGAACTTTTTTAGGTTGACTTCCCTCCCCGCCACCCCAGATTTTTCAGATAAACCACTGTTGTTTGAACTTGTTTCCTATTATCCCATTTCAATAATTTACCATCTTCCTACTCTCTAATCCCTTATCCTATGTAACCAGATCTCACTTATTTACACGTTAGCACAAATGTAAATCACTGTGTTCCTGCTCCCAGGGACATTTGCATTTAAACTAGAAGGTCAATCATTGTACTAGAAAGAACATACTGGATTTGGAGGTCAAATTTTACAGATTTTTTTTAACTGAAGAATAAGACTTTACATACACACACACACACACACACACACACACACACACACACACACATATATATATATATATATATACATTATCTCTGTTCTGTTGACTCCCAGATCTCAGTGGTGATGAGAATTGCCATCTATGCCTTTATCCAAATCACTGATAGTAATTGACAGCTGGGTGGTGCAGTGGATATTGGAGAATTAGATTTTGAGTCAAGAAGACCTAAGTTCAAATGCAGCTTCAGATACTTACTAGCTGTGTAATTCTGAGAAAGTCACTTAACCTCTATCTGCTTCAGGTTCATCCTCTGTAAAATGTGGATAATTGCAACTACCTCCCATGCTTGTTGGGAGGATAAAATGAGATAATATTTGTAAAGCACTTTGCAAACCTTAAAGTACTATATAAATGTTTATTATTCACACACACATACACACACATGTATGTGTGTATACATATATATATATATATATATGTATACACACATACACACACACACATCCACAATTTCCCCCTGAGTTCAAATTCTGCATCACCCATTGCTTGTTGATCATTCCAAACATCTTGAACTGAACATATCCAAAACAGAATTCAATTTCTTCTCTCCTACCCCAACCCACCTATTTTACAAACTTTCTTATTTCTTAAGTTTCTTTTTTTTTTAAATTTTTTAAGAGGGGAAGGCAGGGCAATTGGGGTTAAGTAACTTGCCCAAAGTTGCACAGCTAGTAAGTGTGTCAAGTGTCTGAGGCTGGATGTGAACTCAGATCCTCCTGACTCCAGAGTTGGTGCTCTACTCACTGCACCACCTAGCTGCCCCAAACTTTCCTGTTTCTATTGAATATACCACCATTCTTCAACTCTACCAGTTTTCTAAGTTTGGCATTATCCTCACTCTACTTTACCCTACTCATGCAACCCTGGGTCATCACCAGTTGTCTTGACTCTTGTCTTGCTTCTGGACTCCAATGACTCTGGAGGAGATGGCTTTGCCCAGCTCTGCCTCACTTAAATCTCTTAAGTCAAGACATCATCTTCCTGATGTCATTGGTCCTCTTTGAGAACAAAGGACAAACAGCAGCAACAGCAGCAATCAATTGCCAAATTTTGTCATTTCTACTTCCACATCTCTCATTCAACACCCCCTTTCTGTTCACCTAGCTTTCATCTTAGTTAGGCCCCCATTAGCTCTATCCTACATTACTTCAGCGGCCTCTTGAATGGTTTCCCTTTTCATGTCTCCATACTTCAGTCCTTCCCCGCTGCTGCTAAAGTGACTTTCCTTAAATATAGATCTGACCATGCCACACTCTTATTCATTAAGCTCCAGTGTCTACCTATTGTCTCTAGAATCAAATATAAACTCCTTTGTTTATCTTATAAAACCCTTACAATCTTGCCCCAACTTATCTTTTCATTTCTCATTATACATTACTCCACCTAAGTCACTCTGCAGTTCAGCCCCACTGGCCTTCACTCTGTTCCTCACACATGGCACTCTATCTCTTGTCTCTGTGTCTCTAATGTGGCTGTCCTCTCTTCCTAGAATAGGCTCCATCCTCCGCCTCATAGAATTTCCTTTTCCTTCAAGATAAAGCTCAAACACCACCTTCTATAGGGGGGTCCCTTCAGTTGCGTGTGTCTTTCTCAAACTACATTGTATTTATCTATTTTGTAACTTTAAAAAATTATTCTGCATATACTTAACTATATATTCTTGCTGTCTCCCTCAGTAGATTATAAGTTCCTTGAGAGTAGGGATTATTTAATTTCTCGTATTTGTGTTCTCAGTGCCTAAGGGCAGTGCCTGGCACAGTCACTACTTAATAAATACTTGCTGTTTGATTGACTGATGGATTGTTCTTGGCTCTGTCATCCTGCGTTTCCAAATTTCATTGGCAAAAGCCAAACGGCCAGTCGGAGAGTCTGGTATTTTTCTACTATTATGCTACTCTCCGTACCTTGTCACTATGGGATAGGACACCTATGATTAAAACATAATTAATTTCTAATGGGTCCTGAAAATGTAACTCTCATAGAAAAGAAAATACCACCATCTGTTTGAGAAAAAGCTAGTTTTAGGTAAAACATCCCAGATGGGAATGGCTAGGATTCTATTCTCACAGCACTTACCCTTTGTTGTCAGATAACATGCTCGGGCAAGGAGAAAAGAAGAGAGAGAATAAATTTGTGAGGGAGGATGGAGGTGGGGATGGGAGCATCTCCCTTCAACTGATACCTCATTGCAGAGGTGAGTTTGGGTTTTCAAAGGCTATGCCAGTAGACCACCAACTGTTAGGACCTAGCAGGCTGCAAAGGTTTCAGGCAGTGCCTAGGGTTGAGTTGTGTGCCTGATATTTAGAGCTCAGCCTTGTTAAATGTGCAAAGGATTTTTGCTAAAGGGCTGGATTCTGGATGTTGGAATTTTTATTTTTCTTTGTTTTGCCACAGTGGCTAAGAAAGACTAAATAACAAAGGTGATTGTAAGGACATCTCTGATATCACAAACCCTTGAGATATTCAATTAGCCACTTGCTATGCTAACCTCAGTGCTTCGACTGTGGATGCTGGAATTTGAAGGTGATCCATGATTCTTGGTATAAATGCAATAATCGAATTAAGGAAATTCAAACACGTTATCATTTACATATCATTTACTGGTATTTTTTAACGGATCATTTCTTTATAGTTACGCAATTGTTGAAAGATATGGGGAAAGCAGGATCCCATTATAAAAGCAAAATGAGACCTGAAAGGCTGTCTTCCAATAAATTGTCTGGGCTGATATTAGAGGAAGACCTGATGCTAACACTAGCTCCGTTTCAATGTTGGGATAAAATGAGGCCCTCACAAGTCATTGAACAGTTCGCAAAAGAAGTTTTAAGTCTATTCAAATGGGGCATTTCTCTTCTTTGGACTGAGTCTCCCCTGGTCTCCCTATGGAACTGATCATGGTCAGCAGGGCAGCCAGGATGTGGGGCCCCTACTCCATGTGAGTGGTACTTTTTATACCCTCAGGTGGCCAGGGGTGGGTCAAAGGAGTCAGGAGCCATTTGAGATCCATGGACAGTTTCATGGATTTTTAGGTAAAACTAATACTGGTGACAAGAGGGAAGGAGGAGGAGTAGACATATCCCATGTTGGGGAAGGATGTTGGAGGGGAGAAACACTGGTAGATGTTAGTCCTGTCACAACCTAGTAAAATCTCAGCTAGTCCAGTTTTTCAGGCTTGGGATTAAAATGCAGCAAGATACTCTTGGGCTATAAAATATTCAACAAAAAAGTTTTTACTTAACCATGAAAAGGAGATTCAATAAAGATACAACATTGATTTGATGAATGCTGTTCTCCTCTTTCTAGCCATCTTTCTTGGAGGCAGCCCCCAGTCAGAGAAATATATTAATTGGTACAACTGTGGGAATTGTCTCAAACCTGAAGAGCAAGGATTCCTTATAGGCTGGGCTTTTCAGACCTAAGGTAACCAGGAAGTGAGATCAGTCTTCTAGAAAATCCTGAGAACGGCCTCTTTCCTTTAAGGAAAAAACCTCCCAAGCTACACAAAACCGATGCTACTTCCAATACGCGCACACACACACACACACACACACACACACACACACACACACACACAGCAGTTAGATGGTCCAGGGGATAGAGTGCTGGTCCTATGTCAGGAAGATCTGAGTTCAAATCTGACCACAGTCAGATAGTATAGTTGTGTGCCCCTAGGCAAGTCACTTAACCTCTGTTTGCCTCATTTTCTTCATCTGTAAAATGGGGATAATAATAGCCCCTACCTCCCAGGGCTGTTGTGAGGATCAAATAAGATAAGGATCAAATAAGAAAAGCACTTAGCACAGTGCCTAGCACATAGTAAGCACTACAGAAATGTAAAACAAAACAACCTCCCCACCAACAACCCAACATCAAAATCATATAAGATTCCATGAAAGAGGTAACACTGGGTATGACTTTGATGACCCTTCCTGACCATTAATATTAAACAAGGCCTTAAAACAAAGAGAACAAAAGTTGTTGGTTTTTTTTAAACACTATTTTCATAGAGGACATCCTGCAACAGAATCCCGATGGAAGAAAGATTTCCTGTAGATGTTGAGGAGGTCCTCCAGATGTTTCTGTTGGCAGATGGCATGGTGCTGATTACATCAAGCCCCTGAGTTATTGTAGAAGCCTCTTAAATGACTTACCCAGTCATTCAAAAGTTTGGTCCACATAGAAGAAAAGCAAATGGATGAAGAGTGAAGAATATCTATTGTAGAGAGTATATTATGTAGTTGCCTGGAGAATCCATGGAACTAGATCGTCAGTGCATGTATACAGACAACTACACACAGACACATATATGTACAAATACACATGTGTATATATACGTACATACAGACAAACATACATTTATGAGGGAAATATGTGGCCATATTTTCCACCTACCTCATAGGAATTAAATAGCAATCTGTAAATATACATGCTTATGCATATGTGTATGTATATATGCATATACACACACACATATATATACATATATATAAAATATGTGTGTGTGTACATGTAAATAGACATTCTCCCAAATGTGCCCATGAGAGCCAGAGCATATGCCAGACTCCAAAGCATTAAAATTGAAGGCAATGGAGAAGTGCCTGGTGGGCATGAGTAAGCTACAATATAAGATCAGCAAGGAATTTTTCAGAAATGGAATAAAGGATTAGAGCTTTGTATTCCTGGTGATTAAAGATGGGCCCGTTACGTAGTGAGAGTGAGAGATAACCAACTAACATGTCTCTTTAGATGCTATTTCTCACTAGGCAGCTAAGTGGTACAGCAGAGAGAACATAGCCTGAAGTCAGAAAGACCTGAATTCAAATGTAGCCACAGACACTTATTAGCCATGTGACCCTAGGCAAGTCACTTATCCTGTTTGCCTCACCTTCCATATCTGTGAAATAGAGATAAGGAGAGTGAGTACCTACCTCCCAGGAGTATTGTGAGAGTCAAATGAGGTAATGCTTGTCATTAGCACAGTGCACAGTGCCTGGCACGGAGGAGATGCTCTGTAAACGTTAGCTATCATTATGTTCAGTTGATATCCACGAAGTGTGAAGAGGTTTGCACCAGTCACTAGAAGAAGGTCCACACCATGTGTGGTGGATCTCTACAGAGGATTTATGGGAAGCCATGCATCTAATTAACATAGGATGAGAAGGCAAGGATGAGTTGCTATGTGTTTTGAAGAACTGGGGTTACAGTTAGTATCCTAACTAAAGAGAGCAGAGACTCATTGAAGTATTATTGACTTGTGAATACAAATGATGAATGAAACAAAACATCTTATTTAAAACAAATGATCGTGTGTCATAGGAGATTGAATTTGCCAAGTATTTATGAAAGACAACTAAGCATTATTCTGTTTAATGCAAATTGCTCCCCACTTGTTATAATGTTGATCTGTTAGGATTTTAGCTGAGGGAGATGGGGAGTTCAAAATCAAATTGTGATTCCTGAGTTATCCAATCTTTTTGTTTACACAGATAAAATTAATGAACTAACTTTCAAATTTCTACTTAATTGTGAGGAAGAGAGTCTCTGAGGCAACTTAGAATAGGAAGCTGGGATACGTTTAACATTCTGCAAGCTCCTTGTTAGTACTATCAGCTTCCTGTTATGCAGAGATAGGCAGAAAGGGCTGGGTTAAATGTTGCAACGGATGTTGACAATTGGGACACACAAGCACACGCACCAGAAACAACTGAACTCTATGTTCTTTGGGGAAACTAAGGATTAGATTTGGAAAAACCAGGATTTAAAGCTAGAAGGGAATGGAGGGGCCTTCTGTTCCAACCTCCTCATTTTACAGATGTATAAATTGTGTATTTGCTCAGTTCACACAAGTAGTAATTCAGAGCTTGAACTCAGGGCTGTCCCTGAACCTGGCTGTCTTCCCATTATAGCTTTCCTATCTGGATGTGTTCTTAAAAGTTTGTTGAATTGTAGTAGATCTATAATGGCACTATACTGTAGTATGTAGAGAACCAGTCTCAGACTGACAGAGTCTTAGATTCAGGTCCTGCCTCTGACCCATACTGGCTTTGTGACTTTGGGCAAGTCACCTAACCTGTTAGTGCTCCTGGGTGTCTCTCTAAGATGATTATAAGCAGCTCAGTTACAAATTGCTGAAAGTCTCAGTTACACACACACACGCACGCACGCACGCACGCACATAAGTATGTGTGTGTTTATATATGTATAGATAGAAAGATAGATATAGATATAGATATGGATAGATATAGATAGATAGGTAGATAGTGGGTGCCTAGAATATTCTCTTGACTTATCTTTGCTTCCTGGCTTCTTTATGACAGCTCAAATCCCAACTCTTACAAGAGGCCTTTCTGAGTCTCCTCTAGCAATCCCCTTTGGAGATTATTGTGTATATAACTTGTATATTCCTAGTTCTTTCCAGATCATCTCTCCATTATGTGTGAGAACCTTGAAGGCAGGAACTACCCTTTTTTTTTTTTTTTAATCTCCAGTGCTTAGCAAACTGCCCGGAATATAGTAAGCACTCGATAAATACTTGTTGAGTAATTGACCTGGGATTTCCTTATGCTGATGAAATCACAGGTTCTACCAAAAAAAATGAGAGCAGACCCATAGTCTTTTTTACTTTAATAATATTTTGTTTTCTTTAATTACATGTAAAGGCAATTTTTAATTTTAACTTTAAAAAAATTTTGAGTTCCAAATTTTCTCTGTCTTTCCTTCACCTCTCTCCTTCCTAAGATGACAAGCAATTTAGTATGGATTATTTATGTTCAATCATGTAAAACATTTTTCTACATTACTTATTTTGTGAAAGAAGAAACAGACCAAAAGGAAAAAAACCCACAAAAATAAAGTGAAAAATAGTATGTTTTGATCTGCAATTAGACTACATCAATTATTTCTCTGGACATGGACAGCATTTTTCATTATGAGTCCTTTGGAATTCAGACCCACGGTCTTGAGGCCATATGAATTTTCTCAAGCTTCTAAAGGAAAAATTAAATTATTACCTTTTACAAATTAAATTATTACCTTTTCATGGATGCAAATTAATGATATACTGATAGCATTGTTGGCCTCTTTCTGCATTTGCAGGATTCAGTTAATTGATTAGTATTTATTAAAAACCTACTATGTGGTGGGTACCATGTTAGGTTTGGGTGATACAAATATAACGATTGATTGAAATAATCCCCACTCACAAGGAGCTTCCTCTCAGAAGGGATGACAGTGGCTAGGGAGATGGGCTGGGTTTTGGGCTCAGCTCCTTATATGCTAGTCTTCCTTTTCAGAGAGCTCTTCCTGGTGGGATTATAGAAAAAGATGAGCTCTCATAGTAATAGCTTGAGCCCCCATTTTATAGATACAGAACTGGAGGCCCATAGAAGTGAAATAATTTACTCAAGGTCATAGGGATAGAGACCGGACCTATGATTGGCACAGAGAAATTTCAAGTAAGGAAACTACCTCTAACAATTCCAGTTGACTTCTTCTCTACTTGTAGTCCTAGAGAGTTGCTCTGAGCATTGAGAGGTTAGGTGACTTGCCCAGGGTCATGTAGACAGACGTTTATCAAAAGCAGAACTTGAACCTAGTCTTCCTGGCTTTGAGGCCTATTTTCCACCTACTCCATCTACAACTTGCCAGAATTCAAATCCAGGTCTTCTGAGTTCTTTCACTATATGTCATATCATCTTTCTCCTCTGTCACTTTTTTTAAGAGGGAATAGCTAAGTTTGCCTGGTTGATAAAGCTAGTGGGGTTGCTACCTGGGCCAGCCTTCTGGGGGCGATTGAATAGATATTTGCCCTCAGTGCTTGGTTTTGAAGGAAGGGCACCCCTCTCTCATTTACTCAACCAATGCTTGAAATTGTTTTTACAGGAGACAATGCCATTTGTCCAACAATCAGAGGGTCCTGGGATTTAGAGCTAGAAAGAACCGTAGATATCATTTAATCTTACCTTCTCATTTTACAGATCAAGAAAATTGAGGCCTAGATAGGAAAGTGAGCTGCTCATAGGGTCACACAGAAAAGTAAATTGCAAAGTGAGAATTCAGATTCTGCTCTAGGAAAGTCACTTAACCTTGTTTGCCTCAGTTTCCTCATCTGTAAAATGATCTAGAGAAGGAAATGGCAAACTATTCTAGTATCTTTGCCAAGAAAATCCCAAATGGGGTCATGAAGACTCTGAAACAACTGAACAACAACATCTATTTCTCTCTCTCTCTCTCTCTCTCTCTCTCTCTCTCCCCCTTTGCCTCTCTGTCTGTCTGTCTGTCTGTCATGTACAAATACAGTAGGCACAGTTAGTCTTTCTGCTTCTACCAGGCCACATTAGCTTTCTGAGGTAGGCTACACGTCAATATTAATTAAGAGCTTGGGCCGGATGCTCTGTCAAGCATTACCGGCTTACCTAATATGGCTATTCCTCTTGGTCTATTGACACAGCCACTGTTTATAGGGTTGAGGTTAAAGTACACCTTGTGTGGTTTTAATTCATTTATTTGTTTATTTGTTCTAGAGCCTAATGCGTGCCAGGTGCCTGCTGGGTGGAAAAAAGTAGCATGCTGGTGTTTGTGTAGGATACTGAGGCAAACAAGGTGATAATATTGAGACAGAGGTGTCTTTTTTTTTTTTTAGTCTATGATCTGGGCAGGAGAGGGGTGGAGGAGCCTTCCTTTACAAGCCCAGCCCATAATGACTGATGTCTTTTTCTTCTGAGATCATACGGCCTTTATTGTCTAAAGCAGGAGTTCTTAACCTTTTTTCACAGACTCCGCAGGCAGTCAGTCTAGTAAAGTCAATGGACCCTTTTTCAGAATGGTATTTTTAAATGCATAAAATAAAGTATGCAGTATTTCAAAGGATATATATATATATACATATATATATATATATTTTTTTTTCCCATCCAAGTTCAGACACCCTGAAATCTAACCACTTAGACCTTTGAGGTCTGTAGACCCAAGGTTAAGAACCCCTAGTCTATAATCCTTGGTCATGAGGCAGCTGGTGGCACAATGGATAGAGCTCTAGGCCTAGAGAGTCAAGAAGATCCAAATTCAAATCTAGCCTCAGACACTCACCAGCTGTATGACTACGGGCAAGACGCTTAACCTTTGCCTCAGTTTCCTCAGCTACAAAATGGAGGTGATTTACCTCTTAGGATTGTTTTGAAGATCAAATATGATAACATTCATTTAAAAAAAGCATTTAGCACAACGCCTGGCTCACAGAGGGCCCAACAAAAATCCTTGTTCTCTTCCCTTATAACATCCGTTGGAATATTAGCATGGGTGGCCTAGTATTATTTATCTTTTTAAGACATTTATCCCTAGATGGTAAGCACCTTTAGGCAATGACGGTGTATAATGAAAGATATTCTCCCCATTCATGAGGATATATTCTAAATATCCTCACAAATAAGGAAAATCTTCCAAGTGGATTTTATTATTTTTTTCTAGCTCTATAATTTTTTGGTAGTTTGATTGGTATGTTAAAAATTGTTTTAACATGTAATTGGGGGAAAATAAAATATTATTAATAAAACAAAGAAAATCCCACTTATCTAAGTGAACAAAGGATGCTTATTGTAGACATGCGGTTGGATGGATACCCCACAGAACTGGTCATCAGTCCACGTATCTTCGGCAGACTCCATCAACGGACAATAAGCTGGGCGCAGAATAGAGCCTGAGGTAGAGACTGGGCTGGATGGCCTTTGAGAGTATGTGCAAGGCTTTTAATGACTCAAGATCCTCTTAAAAACAAAAGTCTATCTTAATACCAAGGTTCTTCTCTTGATGCTGTATCAGTCTAAGTCACGGAAGAGCACAGCCTCCAAAGGAATGAGGTTGGCAATGACCCAAAGGTTAATGGAGCTGTACACAGTGGGTGTGAGCAAGCTGCAACAGATTCTAAATGAGGAATTATATTGGAAGAATGATGCAAAAGATGTCATGAGAGAAACATATGACTGAAAACAAAGATAGAGGTTGGTCATATAACGAGAGCGAAAGATAACTAATGGGTAGGCCGCATGTTCCCCTGGAAACCCTGTAGTATGAAGACATCTCTAGGAAGATCCTCAGCAGGCTGAGGAGACCCCCTGCCTGGGTGAATGCTGGGATTTACAGCTCAGCTGGACCTTAGATTTCATCTAGCACAAGCACTTCATTTTGTGAACAAAGAAAAGGAGACTCACAGAGGTTGTTGCTTGTCTAAGATCTAAGGTCTAAAACAATAAGTGGTAGAGCCAAGTTTGAAACCTAGGCCCCTTGGCTCTAAATCTGGTTCTCTTCCTAGGGATGGAGGAGATTTTTTGCAAGATGATGAGGTTCCTGTCAATGAGATTCTGTATGTTTGTGGCGCAGCGGATAAAGTGTGAGGGGTGGAGTCAGGAAGACCTGAGTTCAAATTCTGGCCTCAGACACTTACTAGCTGTGTGACTCTGGGCAAGTCATTTAACTCTGTTTGCCTCAGTTTCCTCTTCTGTAAAATGGGCTGGAAAAGGAAATGGCGAACCACTCTTTCCAAGAAAACTCCAAATGGGGTCACGAAGAGCTGGACGCAACTGAAGCCACTGAACGACAACATGTTTGCTCTCCAGATACTTGAGTACGCAGTTCATGAGACCTACAGATCTTCTCTTCTTTGAGTTAACCATTACCAATTCCTTAAACAGAGACTCAGAAAAGAGTAGTTGTGTACTTAAACTGATTATGTGTGAATGGGGTAGGGAGATGTGGGAATGGAGAGGAAGAGAGAGGGGATATCCCTCCACTTTGATTTCTCAAGTGGTAATAGGGAAAGTTAACAGAGGTGGCAATGACTGGCAGCTCAGCTAAATTAGTGTTCTTTTTGATGGCTGTATGGGGGTGTGTGCCCTATTTTGGCATATGCCTAATTAGCAGTTATTGAGTGGTTTCATGGTCTATGCCTTGTGTTCTCTCTTCTTCTTTAAGACTTGACTCATCTGTCTACGTGGAACTTTTCCTGGAAGTGTGCATGCATTATTGAATCGTAGAGCTGGGAGGTACTTTGGAAATCATTTAGCTTGTCTACTTCATTTTACAGAAAAGGAAACCAAATCTTAGAGAGGGGAAGTGATTCATCCAGCATTATACAGCCAGTAAGTGGCATATTTGGGAGGCACCAAGTACAATGGATTTGGAGTCAAAGTCTCAGGGCTTGAATCCATCTGTTCCACTAATTAACTGTGTAACTTTGGCCAGTCAGCCTGCCTTTCTGGGCCTCATGAGAAGGCTGAACGAAATGACCTCTAAGGTCCATTCAGGTTCTAAATCCTATGAATCAAACCCAGGACTTCTTCCTATAGAGATAGTCCTCTTTTCTCTGAACCACATCATTATGACATCTTTGTTATGATTCTGTCTCCTCTGTGATCTGCAGAGCCACTGCCTGGCATGTAGTGAGAGCTCAGTGAAGGCCTATGGACGGACCGAGTGGTTGGGCCAGGGTGTGTTTACTAACGCCCTACTCCTCATGTTATCGGTCTAATTTAGACTTCACTCCCAAAGGGCAGGAAATATGCCAGGGTCTGTACAATGATTGGCATTGGATCAAAGTTTATCACTATATCTGTTTTTGTTTTCAGGGAAAAAAAACTCATTACTAACAATGACATGTGTCCCTATGAGGTAGCTCTTGTAGGTCAGTTGGGACAACCTTGAAGCAAAAAAATTTGCCAAATGAAACTAAAAGGGAAAAATTAACAAAATCAAGAGCACAGAAGAAACTCCAAAACTTGTTAGAGTCTGGGCTCTATCATGGAACTCGTTCCCCTGGTAGCTCCATTGAATAGATCCCAGTTCTGTAAAGGTCAGGGTCATTGTTGCCTTATATTCAATCACAATATCATGGATTATAGGGTTGAAAGAAACCTTGGCCATCATCCAGTCTAATCCTCCCACTTTACAGATGAGAAAACTGAGGATCAGAGAGGGAAGTGACTCCCTAAAACATACAGCTAGTACATGGCAGAGCCTGGGACCAGAATCCAGGCCTTCTAACTGCCAGCTGAATTCTCTCTCCATTGTAGACACTGACTACTGACAAAAATCTGTGAGCTCCCAGTTGCTCTCAGTAACTCCATGACCTTGACCTAACCAAATTACGGCCAGAATCCTTTTATTGAGAAGCAGTCCAACTAGGGGGTTTAGTAGGCTGAGGGTCACCCATGGCAGCTCTGGTTTTGGGCCTCTCCAGTTTTGGTAAGTTAGCTGTAGGCCTGTCTCTTTTCCTTCCACAGCCTGCCCCAGTAGGGGATGGAATTGTTGGGAATCATTTAGAGCAATCCATTGTGAAGTCCTCTGCTCAGTATAAAGTGTTTCAGGCACTGAAACTGCAAATACAAATATGACCAGCACTATGAGCTCAGACACTGAAGAAGATGTAAAATTTAGATAAGACTCAACCCCTATTCTCATGATAATAATGGCTCGCACTTGGGACACTCACTCTTGGGGTAGTTAGGTGGCCCAGGGGATAGAACACCAGGCTTGGAATCAGATCTCAAACACTAATGCTAGTTAGTGTGTCCCTGGGCAAGTCACTTAACCCTGTCTGCCTCAGTTTCCTCATTTGTAAAATGAGCTAGAGAAGGAAATGACAAACCACTCCAGTATCTTTGCCAAGAAAACCCAAATTGGGTCATGAAGACTCAGACATCACTGGAAGGACTCAGCAACAACAAAACCACGTTGTCTCTTTTGATCCCCTAGTAGGGAGATGGTGCCAACACAGTTAACGATAGTGAATAATGTTACATGATAAGTACAATAAAGAAGTAAAAACCAAAGTGCTAAGTGAGGTCCAAAAGGAAAGATTTACTGACCAAAGGATTAAGGAACCTTCATGCAGGAGGTGGGACCTGAGCTCTGTCCTGCACATAGTAGGCCCTTAATAAATACTTGTTGATTGGTTGAATTTGAAGGATGGATAGGAATGCAGAAGTGGAAAAGTTAGAAGGAGGTCTTCTCGGGCCTAGGGAACAGCATGAGCAAAGCCATCAAGGCAGCAATATGTAGGATGTATTCAGGGATAGTGAACAGTCTGGTTTGGCTAGAATGTGGAGTGCAAGGAGGAAGAGCATATTATAAGGTCAGGGGCAGCCAGGTGGAAAAGTAGGTCAAGCACCAGCCCCGGAGTCAGGAGGACCTAAATTCAAGTTCGGCCTTGGAGAGTTGACATTTACTAGCTATGTGACCCTGGGCAGGTCACTTAACCCGAATCCCTTGCAAAATAAATAAATAAAAACAAAATTGAAAAGGAAAAAAAACCCAAGGCCAAAAAGGTAAGGGCAGATAACAGATTGAGTTGGTCCTTGAATACTTGGCAGAAGTGTAGAAACTTTTCTTGGGAGGGCACTAGGGAGCCATTGAAGATTGCTGATCAGAGGAGGGATGTGACTAGATCTAAGCATGAGAAAGATCATTCCAGCAGGGGTGTGAAACACAGATGGGAGGAGGTGACGATAGTGTGGGCAGACCCATCGGTAGGCTATTGTACAGCTTGGGTGGGGGGGAGGTATTCACATGGGTGTCCCTCCCCCCGAACAACAAAGCAGCCCTGGACCACATCCACTTTTCTAGGACATTTCAGGAGTTACACGGTTTCCTTACTTTGATTTTCTGGGCAGTGGCCAAGCATTGCTGAATGGGTTCTCATGCTGGGGAAGGGTTCTGGGGTGATGGCAAGGTTAGAGAAAATGCAACCCCCTTGTTCC
Source organism: Phalanger gymnotis (assembly GCA_028646595.1). Taxonomy (NCBI): domain Eukaryota; kingdom Metazoa; phylum Chordata; class Mammalia; order Diprotodontia; family Phalangeridae; genus Phalanger; species Phalanger gymnotis. The sequence goes on from CM053625.1 coordinate 253,577,876, forward strand.
TCTGTGGATCGATGCCAGGGCCGCTTCCAGCTGCCTCCCCAGCTGCTGCATGGGGCTCACCCTTAGCCCTCCCAGCAAAGTTGTAGTTTCTTTCTCTTGTCAGATATTCACTCCCACGCAGGAAAAAGGAAGCATCTTTTGTCAAATGTTGTGGCCACTTCCTTTTCAAAAGCCTCCAGCCAGCTTTGCGTTCTGCAGACCAAGCCGGCTGTGATCGGTAACTGGGCTGATCGTACTCTAGGACCTGAGGTCTTATTTTTGTTTTTAAGTTTTAGCCTTGGATCCACTACTTCTTTAGCTTTGTGCGTACTGGCCACACTCCCCTTCCCCCAACCCCAAACCCAATTAGCCCCTGGTATCATGGGGCCTTTGGCCTGATCCAGATCAGGGTCCCTGGGAGCCCCAGCCTGACAGCCTAACCCTCCTTCTTCCCTGCTCCTCTGTCTGTCTTCCCTCCTGCCCTTCTGGCTGGGCACCCTGAGTCTCAATGCTTTATGTCCTTCAGTCAGACTGCCTCTCTGTTGCTATCTCTAGCTCGGTCGAGGAGTGTGATGACCGGAGAGCAGATGGCCTTCTTCCAGCAGCCATCATCCCCCAACGCCCTGGAGCGGCCCCTGAAGACAGGTTGGCTGAAGAAGCAGAGGTCTATCGTGAAGAACTGGCAGCAGAGATACTTTGTGTTAAAAGGCCAGCAGTTGTATTACTACAAGGATGAAGAGGACATCAAGCCTCAGGTAGGATCCTGGGGGATGTGGCCCAGCAAGGAGGCGGGTGGAAGCTTACATGGAGACCTCCTGTAGAGGTTTCTGCTTTAGAGGCTCTTACACTCAGACTAGAAATCCTGGAAGTAATTAATCTCCCCTCTCCATTTTCTAGACTTGTAAACTGAAGTACGAAGAAGGCAAAATGACTTATGTCATGAAGGGAAGGGAAGCATTTATTAAGAACCTACTGTGTGCCAGGCAATGTGTTAAAATATCTTATGTATTTTATTTCGTTTAATCCTCCCGATGACCTTATGAGGTAGAGACTACTGTTCTTATTTTCTAATATTTAGCACAGTGCCTGGCATACGGTAGTTGCTTAATAAATGTTCATTGACTAAGACAGAGGGTAAGTTACTTGCTCAGGGTCAAACAGCTGTATGAAGTGTATGAAGCCAGATTTGAACACAGGTCTTCCTAACGCTAGCCCCAGCACTCTGTCCACTGTGCCACTTAGAAGCAAGGAGAAATACCAGGATGAAAATTTGGGAGCTTCTAACCACAACTTTGAGTCCTTTTAGTAGTGATGGGGCTTAATGTGATGGCTGAAGAGAAGACAGGATCTTAGGATTTTGAGTTGGATGAGACCTTAGAGATAATTTAATCCATGGATTCTTAACCTGGGGACTGTGAACTTTTAAAAATACAGTTATTTCAATAGAATTGGTTTCCTTTGTAGTACTATATATTTTATTTTGTGCCTTTAAAAAAGATTTCTGAGAAAGGGTCCATAAGCTTCACCAGACTCCTAATGGGACCTCTAACATAGAAGGGGTTGAGCACCCCTGATCCAGTTTAATCCCCTTATCTTACAGAGAAGGAAACTGAGGCCCACAGAGGGGAAGGCCTAAGGTCACAAAGACAGTAAGTAGCAGAACTGGGACTAAAACCATGTCCTCACGTCTCCAAGCCTAGTGTTCATTCTACAGCCCCCACATTGTTAGCTGGTGGACGTGGGTGGTAGGAGATTAGATGTGGGTTTGGATCCTGGATCTTTGCACCCACAATTTCTCCACGCCTCTTAGCACTCACTTCACTTCTCCTAGGGTTTATTAGACCCCCAAATGTGACTTCCATTAATTAGATAGTGCTTTGTTAAGAATCTGGCTAATGGTGGTCAAGGTGAATCCATGGATAGGGAAAGAGAGAACTAGACAGGGCAACCAGAATTGGCAACTAACTGGAGCCTATGAAAAGCCTGGGAAGGAAGAGAGAGAGGAAGAAAGAAAAAAAAGATAATTTTAGAAAGAGGATAATTCTATTCAAATCCAGATAAAGGAACTGAAAGTGAGTCTGTTCACCCACATGCCCAGGCCATTTTGAAGTTGCCTAGCTAAAAAAATAATGACATTTGGAGTTGCACCAGCATGGGGGAAGGGCAGGAGAAGCTCAGGACTCAGTAATGAGTTGCAAAAGGGCAGAGGGTAGATCCTGGCCTGGCCTTCCCCACTTGCATGATTTAACCTGGTGTTTTGAGGGTATATGATGGAAGAAAGTATTGGGTGTGGAGTCAGGAGAACGGAATTTGATTTGCTTCCCCTTTCTAGGCCTCAGTTTCTGTACCTCTACAGTGGGCTGAATATATCCTCACTCACCCCCCCCCCCTTCAGAGTTGTTGTGCTTTGTATATCCTAAGGAGTGAATAGAAATGGCAGTCATTATCATTATTTTATCGATGTTCTTCCCTTTCTCTGTGAAGAAGCCAGACGATGTCTAAGAAAGGGTAAAGGGTGTAAGAAAGGATCATTCCCCAGATTGGAATAGGGACGATAGTCCCTGCTGAGGCTACCAGAGAGTAAGGAAGCCCTCGTGGAAATGGGTCTGAGTGGGAGAGTTTAGTGCTGATCCTTTTCCCATGTAGGGGATTTCCTTACAAGTGATGACAAGGAGCCATGAGGATGACTTAAGCAGAGGACCAGAAACACACTTGTAAGCAAATGCTCCAGGTGGGGAAGGAAACACTCTAATCATGAATTAATTAGTCAATTAATTTGAAAAGCTTCTATGGTGCTGTGGGACTACTCAAGGTTCTCATTTGTTTGAACCATTAACCAAAAACATCTTAGGGTGTTAGCCTTCGTAGGGTGTTTGCATTTTAATGGGATGTTCTTGAATTGGGCCTTAATGCACAAATCTCCAGCCAGAATTTCAGACACATTGGGATGCAGTGGAGGAGGTAGTTTTGTACAAGGTTGGTTCCTAGGACAGTGTCACGTAAGCAGCCCCCTAGACCACCCCGTTGTCCTTCTGGCTAGTCTATGCCATCTGTCTCAGCACTCCGTAATGGGAGTAGGGATCACAGAAGTCAGGAGTCAGCCATACTGATACTCAGGTTGGAGCAGCATGGGATCTCCCAAGTGAAAAATCCTCGTGTTCTGTCTGAATTGACTTTTTCAAAGAGAAAAGAAAAGACTGGGGAATATTGTAGAGGGGCTTTCCTGCGTGGGTACATGCTGGACCCTTCCAATACTGAGATTCCATGATCATATGAAAAAGAATAAAGAGAGGGAGTGGGGGAGAAATGAAGGAAATGGACCGATAGTTCATACATCACGACTCTTGGGTTCTTCTCTTAGAGCGATGTGAACCCTGGGGAATTAACTCACATTGCTGCTCAGCAGCTGGTCTCTCTGTTATTAGAAATGTAGGGTAAAAGTCACATCGTAAGTGCTTTATAAATGTTCAACTAATTAATTAAATTGGAATCTTTGCCTTTGCCTTCAGGTGGATCATAGGAAGATGCCTGATAATGCTGCTGACAGGTCACAGATTTACAGAATCTAGTATTTAGAATTGAAAGGGGCCTTAGAGCTGAGATCATTCAAAATCTCTGTTTTATAGACAATAGATTGAAGATTGCACAATTCCTTACATAAATTGTCTTTCTCTTGGAAAAAAAGCATGTAAAACAAGTCGGGTAAATGTTATCCTCATTCTAATCTTCCTAGGGTACAAACTGGGTCATTTCACTTGAAATCCCAGGATCTGAAGGGGTCTCAGGGGTCATCCAGCCCAACCTACAGCTGCTTCCAAATCCCCTGTTTAAAACACCCAAATAATAATAGCAGCTAACATTGGTAGAACACTTAGAGATTTGCAAAGTACCTTACATTTGTTGTTCAGTCATTTCAGTTTGTCTGACTCTTCATGACCCCATTTGGGGTTTTCTCGGCAAAGATATCGGAGTAGTTTGTCATTTCTTCTCCAGCTCATTTTACGGATGAGGAAACCGAAGGCAAAGAAGGTCAAATGACTTGCCCAGGGTCACACAGCTAATAAGTGTCTGGGACTGGATTTGAACTCAGGCCCAACGTTCTATCCGCAGTGCTACCTAGCTGCCTCAGTGCTTTACATACATGATATCATTTGAAGGTCAGCCCTCATTCAGCCTTTGCTTGAAGACCTCTAGGGAGGGGGAACCCTCCTTTTCTGAAGGCTGACCCATCTACTTTTGGATAACTGTCCTCGTATGCGAGTTTTTGTCTTCTATCTAACTGTTGTTATTGGTTTTGCCTCCTGTAGTCAAGCAGAACGGGCCTATTCCATCTTCCTTTTTGGAGTCCTTCAAATACTTGGCCACAGCCAAAACATGCCCTCCAAATTTTCTTTTCTCTGGGCTAACCATATCAACTTTGTTCAAGTTCTCTCCATGTGGCACAAATTCGAGGCCTTTCACAATTCTGGTTGCTTGCTGGATGCTCACCAGTTTACACGTGGCCTTTCTAAAATATGGTGACCAGTCCTAAAGAGGATGCTCCAGACAGATTCTGATAAGGGCAGAGTAAAGTGGGCCTCATTCCTCCTCTTAAGGCAGTTTAGGATTACACAGTATCTGCTCTACTGTTGACTCATTGATTTTGTGGTCCACTAAAACCCCCAGATCTTTTACAGATCTTGCCATATCCTCCATCTTGTACCTGGGAAGCAGATTAGTTGAATCCAACTATATAACTTTATAACTCTATTAAATGTCATTTTATTAGGCCTTGGCCCAGTATCTGGATCTTTCCGCATCTTGAATCTACCCTTTAATATTTCAATGATCCTTCCCATTTTTGCAGCTTTGTCCAATGCGAATTTGGTGATATTAATGCTGGCTAGCATTTACATAGTGCTTAAAAGTTGCAAGGAATTTCACATTTAATATTTCATTTGATCTTCACAATAACCACGGCAGTTAATAACAATGATAATAATATTACATATTTACTATTATAATTCATAAACGTGCCTGGAACTGTGCTAGGTGTCTTATAAATATTATTTTATTTGAACTTCACAATGCTCCTGTGAGTTAATAATAATGATAATGATTATAATAATGGCTAGTGTTTATTTAGCACCAACTATGGCAGGCACTATGCTAAGCATTTTATAAATATTATCTCATTTGATCCTTACAACAACACTTGGAGGCAGGTGCTATTAATATTCCTATTTTACAGTGGAGGAAACTGAGGTAGACAGAGGTTAGGTGACTTGCCAAGGGTCACACAGCCCATAAATGTTTGAGGCTCGACTTGAACTCTTTGGGATGGGTAGGCGGCATAGTGGATAGAGTGCCAGGCCCAGAGTCAGGAAGACCATCTTCATGAGTTCAAATCTGGCCCTGAACACTCACTAGCTTTTTGACCCTGGGCAAGTCACTTAACCCTGTTTGCCTCAGTTTCCTTATCTGTAAAATAAGCTGGAGAAGAAAATGGCAAACCACTACAGTATCTTTGCCAAGAAAACCCCAGATGGGGTCAAGAAGAGCTGGACACGACTGAAATGGCTGAACAGCAATAACAACACAAAAGACTTGAACTCAAGTCCTCCTGACTTCAGGTCCACTGTACATCTAGCTGCCTCAAGATTTTGATAAGAATGCCATCTAGGACTTTATCCAAGTCATTTGTAAAAATGCTCAATAGTAAACAGGCTTGAAGTACTTTACCAGAGTGGACATCAATGGTTCTCTGGGTTCAATCATTCAATCATTGCCAAGAGGGAGACAGGGTTTGGTTTGTAGTTAGGAAGACTGGCCTTTGGATCTTCCTTCTTATTTTTATCACCTGTGTCATCCTCCATGAGCATTTTAGTGTCTCTCTGTTTCAGTTTCCTAATCTCTTAAATGTAGATGATCATAGCACCTACCTCCCAGGGTTCTGAGGCTCAGATGAGATAACTTACATACAGGTGCACATATGCATGCATGTACACACGTATTGCTTTGCAAAGCATAAAGCACTGTTTATATCTTTATTCTAAATCTAACTGGACTATCTTCTAGCCCATACCTCTTTATCTTTCCCACAAGAGCAGTGTGAACGATTTGGTCAAGGGCTTTTGCTAATTTCCAGGTAACTTTATCTGAGGCAGCTAGATGGTGCAGTGGATGGAGTACTGGGCTTGGAATCAGGAAGACTCATCTTCCTAAGTTCACTTCCTAGATATATGACCCTAGGTAAGTCCCTTAACCCTGTTTGCCTTAGTTCCTCATCTGTAAAATGAAATGGAGAAGGAAATGGCAAACCACTCCAGTATCTTTCCTAAGAAAACCTCAAATGGGGTCATGGAGAGTTGGATACGACTGAAATGACTGAGCTACAACAACTGGTAACTTTATCTAGAACTCTGAGCACCCAGTCCAGTACCTCAGACAACAAAAAAATCAAGGTTAGCCTGTGGTGATTGGTTCTTGATGGAGTGTTGGTGATCACTGCTTTCTTTTTCTAGATGCTTGCCTCCATTAACAATACATTTTAGAATTTTGCCAGAAGTGAATGATTGAAAAAAAGCATTTATTAATTTCTTACTATGTACACTAAGTGCTGGGGAGAAAAATGAGAGTCCTTTACCTCGAGGAGTTCCCTCATGTTATTTGGAGGAGACAGCATACATCAGAGGGCTTAGGAGCAGGGACGATGGGAAGATCTGAGGTTCTTTAGGGTTCAAGAGAAGGGCAACTGGCAAGGCCGATGAGTACTTTGGACACATATTAAAGGATTATGCTGTGCTTTTGTGTTGATCCTGTTACCTGTTCTTGCTTTCGTCTTCTATGCATATCATGTAAAAATCTCAAGTTGATTATTAAGTTCACTGTGTAGCCTCACAAATATCTTCTAACAATTCCACCTTTCCCTCCTCATTATACTTGTTTTTCTTTGTATCTTCATAATTTTATTATTGAGAATTTTTCATCTTCCCTGGGCTGACTTCTCCTGTGGAATTTTGGCCCATAGGATCCCACCTATTCTCCTGAACTATTTGAAATCTGCTCTTTTAAAATCTGTAGAGCAGGTCAGGCTATGCCAAGCTTTCCTTCTGTCCCCAAATCCACTGTTCAAAAATTTCCTGCTCCTCCTTATTGCTTGGAGGATAGAATATAAATAATGTCACCTGGTATATAAGCCCTTTACCACATGGTTCCAACCAACTTTTCTAAACATTTCATATTACCTTCCTTTACCTACTCTTTGTTTCATCCAAACTGGATGCCTCATCCCCCCACCCCCAACTTGGCATTATATCTCTCATCTCAGGGCTATCCACCATGCTTAGAATGCACTATCTCCTCACTTTTATGTCTGAGAACCCTTAGCTTCTTCAAGGGGCCACCTTCTACAGGATACTTTCCTGATCTCCATCTTGTATTCTCCAGTAGAGCATTGGCTCCTTGAGGGCAGAGATGGTTTCATTTTTGCCTTTGTAATCTCAGAACCTAGCATTATGCCTTGTACGTGGCGGGTATGTAAGATATGTTGTGGTTGTTATGATAAGAAAACAGATGCTCAGAGATATTAAATGATTTACCCAAAGCTATGTAGCTAGTATTGGCCAAGCGCAGAATCCAGTTCCAGGTCATGTGATTCCAAGTCCAGGATTCTTTGAGCTAGAAGACTGATGCTCAAAGAGATGAACTGGCTTGTCCATAGTTAAATAGTTCATTAGTTACGTTGCTTAGAATTACTTTCCTAACATCTAAAAGTTTTTAGGTATCATTTTATTGCTCTTTGTTCCTGCCAGACACTAACGGCCACTAGGAAAGAAAAATAAGTGTATTAATGAATCAGGAATTAGTTACTGTTTCTAGTGTGACGATGAATTCTTTGTTTCTTTGATGGATTTGTGATGTTACCTGTGTGGGTACTCTCCACACGGATACAAATTGCAACCTATACATACTTCTTCATCTTATTTGGCCTTTATCCACGTCTTTCTGTACATTTTCTTAGGGATTTATACACATTGAAGGGCTTCCTCTGGCTCTTTTAATATTTTGAGCAACCCAGTTTGTTGGTTTAAGTAAAACCCTCTGTTGTAATGATGCCACTTATTTAGGCTATATCCCTGATGGGAAATGCAGAACATTTGAAGCTGAAACAGACTTTGCGACATACCATTTATCTGCTGGTATGGATGACTTACTTTAATGAAGGTAGAAAATATTATTTCAGGCAAACCCTTTTCCCACATTCAAAACTTTAGTAAAGAAGCACAAATAGGAGTCTAATTAGTAAAGCTGGAAATTGTTCTTTTGTGGTATAGATAACAGCAGACAAGGAAGCATCATGCAGGATGATTCTATTCGGAATTGAAAGACAGGTTTGAATTTGATCTCTGCTACCTACAACCTTCCTTTCCTTAGGAAAATCACATAACCCCTTTGGGTCTCGGTTTTCTCATCTACAAAATGAGGAGGTTGAATTCTCTTCTGACTCTCAAGCTATGATCCTATGATTTCTAAGGTCTTTTCTAGCTGAAGATCCCATGATCCTTAGCTCTGACACTTAGGTTCTTTTCCATAACAGTGTTTGTAAAATAAGCTTAATCAGTGATTAAAGATATGCTTCTTCATCCACTCATCCTTATTTGACATTAAAATGAGTAATAAATAGTAATTGATACTTGATATTATGAAAGGATTGTTTTGTAACCTCTATGAAAAAAGCTAATTGAGCAAAACACATGTGGTCCTAATAACGGTCCTTACAGTAACAACAGGGATAGAGATTTTTGTTTATTAGTAGGAAAACTGACATTGAATCATTTTGGATTAAGTTCATGGCCTTTAGCTCCTAAAAACATGCAGCCTCTATGTGTATGTTTGTCCTTTAAGGAGTTCTGGGCTGTGAAGAGAGCCCCAAAGCAGTGAGCACACATAGATATACTCTATCATCTCTTCAAATTCCCTAGTTTGTGACCTCACCTTATCCATTGGTTCATTCCTGGCTGTATCTCCCCCATTGCTGAAAAGTCTTCATATGAGCCAAACATTCTCTCAATCTATCTTTTTAGGTTTCTCCCCACTTTAGCAGACAAACTCTCAGGACGGAAAAAAATCTAACACCCAAACAACAGAACAGTTGATAGCGAGGTGTTCTTACTTTCTCACCTCCCACTCACTTTTCAACCCCTTGTAATCTAGCTTTTGTTGGAACCACTAGACTGAAATTGCTTTCTCCAAGGTCACCAATAACATCTTTATTGCTTGATCTGGGGGCCTTTTCTTAGCTCTCCTCCTTATTGGTCTCTGAACTTTTGAGTGATAATTACCTTATCCCCACACTGAACTTTCCTTATTAACTTGTGCCTGGGTTTTCATGACACTGCTCTGTTAAGTCCGTGAAAAGAACATTCATTCCACAAAATCTCTTACATTTGTTCCCATCTCTGCTCATCCTTCAACCCTTCTACTCTAAGGCCCCATCACTTCTCATTTAGATCTTTGCAAGAGCTTCCTTAATGGACTCTGTTCTTCCAGCTTCCAGCTTTTCTCTTTTCCATCCTCCAATGGTTGCTAGCATGATATTGCTAAAGTATAGGTCTGACCATCTTACCTCCTTCTAAAATAAACTCCCCTGGTTCCCTGTTGCCTCTAGGATCAAATCTAAGCTTCTTTAGCATTTAAAGTCCTTCACAGTCTGCTTCCAATCTACTTTTCTAGGGTTAGTATATGTTTCAGCCTATTTTCCATTTATATACTCACTCATTATATTCTTCACATATTACGTTGTGTCCAAAATATTTTACTTATTGACTCCCATAGATGATTCTCCTTTTCTCACCTCCAGGCTTATGCATGAGATATTTGTCAAGCCTAGGAGTCTCTCCTTTTTCATCTCTGTCTCCTAGTTCTTTTCAAAGCTCACCTCCTTTATAAGACCTTCCCAGATTCTCCAAATTGTTATTTCCCTCTTCCCTAAGATCAGTTTTGTATTTATTTTGTTTGCATCCTGTTTTTCCTTATCTGAGAATATATTTCATCCCCTCCATAGAATGTAAACTTCTTGAGGGAAATTATTCTCTTGCTGTCATATTTGTATTTCCAGCACCTAACGCAGTGCCTGGCACATAGTAGGTGCTTCATAATGTTGGATTGATTGAGGAGATGGCTTTCTTCCCTTTATATTTGTATTCTAAGTACCTAGCACAGTGTCTGGAACATAGTAGGGCCTTAATAAATGTGTTTTGCCCTACTGCTAGATCCACATAGGACTCTGGCTCTTGGGTTAACCTTTCAAGCAGGCATATGACTAGATGACACAATTTCCAGGCTAGAGGCCATAGGATTTAGACTGTCCTGCTCAACTAGTTTGACCCTCTTATTTTATGAGTGTAGAATCTCAGATCCAGAAATGAGGTGACTTGCTTCAGCCCATAAAGGTAATAAATGGCAGAGTCAGATTTGAATCCAGGTCCTCTGACTCTAAATTCAGTGCTCTTTCCATCCATCGTGCTGATAAAAGCATTCCGATGCAGACTTTTTTCAAAAAATGCCATTGTTTATGCTTACAGGGCTCCATGTATCTACCAGGAAGCACCATCAAAGAGATTGCCACAAATCCAGAAGAAGCTGGGAAATTTGTCTTTGAAGTCATTCCAGGTGAGCATCAGCAAGACCTTCCCTGAGCCTGTCAGTAGCCCCATCACTCATTTCACTATATCACTTCATATTCACTATAACTGATCATTGTATCAAAGAGTACTTTTTAATAATAATAATAACTCACATTACTATAAAGTTTTATGGTTTAGAAAGCACTTTCTATGGATAGAGCACTGGCCCTTGAGTCAGGAGGACCTGAATTCAAATTCAGTCTCAGACAAGTCACTTAACCCTGATTGCCTCTGAAAGCAAAACAAAAACAAATAAGCAAAAAGAAAGCACTTTCTATATATTATCTTATTTGAGTCTTACAAAAAAAATCCTTCCGGCAAACAAAGCCAGTAGTGCCCCATTGTAGAGTTTAGGAAACTGAGATTCAGGGAAGTAAAAGGGTGACTCATGGAGTTTCATGTAGCTAAGAGGAGGCAGGGGTAGGACTTAAATCCAGGTTTCTTGATTCCAAATCTAGTAGTTTTCCCACCAAAACATGCTTTTTTTTACCCCCACTACAAGAAGGAAGGAAGGAAAGACAGACAGAAAGACAGAGAAATGGAAGAAAGAGAGAAAAAGAGAGGGTGGGAGGAAGAGAGAGAGAAGAAAAGAAGGAAGGAAAAAGAAGGGGAAAGAGGAAGAAAAAATGGAAGGAAGAAAAGATAGAAAGAAAGATAGGAAGAAAGAATGAGAGAAAAGAGGGAGAAGTGAGAGGAAGGAAGGAAAAAGAAAGGAAGGGAGGAAGAAGGAAAAAAGAGGAAAGGAGGAGGAAAGGGAGGAAGGAAGAATAGGAAGGAGGAAAAAAAAGAGAGGGGGGATAAAAGGAGTAAGGGAGAAAGAAAGAAAAGAGGAAGGAAGAAAGAGAGAAGGAGGAAGGAGGGAGGAAGAAGAAAAAAAGGAAAAAAAGAGGAAGAAGAGAGGGAAGAAAAAGAAGTAATGGAAGAAGATAGAAAGGGAAGAAGAAAGAAAGGATGAAAGAAGAAAGGAAGAAAGGGAGGGAGAGAGGGAGAAAGGTAGAAGAGAGGAAGGAAGGAAGAAAAAGAAAAGAAGGAAGAAAGGAAAGAAAGAAAAGGCAGGGAAAAGGATAAAGGAAGGAAGAAGAAAAGAAGGAAGGAAGATGAAAGAAAGGAAGGAGGAAAAGAGGGAAAAAAGAAGAAAGGAAAGAAAGAGGGAAGGATAGAAGGAAGGGAGGGAGGGAGAGAGGGAGAAAAGTAGGAAGGGAGGAAGGAAGAAAGAAAGAAGAAAGGAAGGAAGAGAGGAGGAAGGAAGTGAGGGAAGGAAGAAGATAGGAAGGAAGGAGGAAGAAGAAATAGAAGAAAGGATGGAAGAAAAAAGGAAGAAAGGGAGGTAGAGAAGGAAAAAAGGTGGGAGAGAAGGAAGGAAATAGAAAGGAAGGAAGAAGGAAAAAGAAGGAAGAAGAACTATAGGAAGAAAGGAGGATAGAAAGAAGGAAAGAAGAAAGAAAAGAAAGGGAGGTGGAAGAAAATAAGGAAGGGAGGAGGGAAAGAGGGAAGAAAGGGAAAAAGGAAGGAAGGATAGAAGAAAGGGAGAGAGGGAAAGAGGGAGAAAAGGAGGAAGGCTGGAGGGAAGAAAAAAGAAGGAAGGAAGAAGTAGAAAGGGAAGAAGAAAGAAAAGGAGGAAAAAGATGGAAAGAAGGAAGGAAAGAAAAAAAGACATTTGTCATGTACTTATTATGTGTCAAACTCTATACTAAGAACTAGGAATACAAAGACAAGTAAACAAGATAGTCTCTGCCTTCAGAGAGCTTATATTCAAATGGAGGGAGATGGCACATATAAGAATGCTGGAAAGTAGGGGTGGGGCAGGAAGGGTACCCACTCTGGCTAACCCAGCAGGCTAGGAGAAGGAGGTGGCTGGGGCAAGAGCTGAAGTGAAAGTAAAGTAATACATGGTTGGGGTCCCTCCTAAAATGGTGGTCCTGGAGTCAGAAGTCACCATTGAAGGGGCCCAGTACAAAAGCTGGCAATGCAGCAGGTAAGGGGGAGGGTAGAGGCTGGAGTAAGATGAGACTAGAGTGAAGGAGGAAGGAAAACCTCTCTTGTCCATTGTGCTTTAATGTTTACACAATGAGGTTTTGTTTTGTTTTTGTTTCGGTCCTTACCTAAGGGGTGGATAATACCCCAATAATAGCTTAGCATTGTGCTTGGTCAAAATACAGTTATTCTTTACACATCATGACTTTCCCCATTGTGGTTTCACATATTGTGGGTTGGAATAAGAAGTTAAATGGAAATTTTTTGGGAATTTTGCTGAAGCTGAAGACAACACACAAAGGTTAGCAGACAACACAGAAAAAGTTTAGAAACTCAGAAATGCATAAAATATATGTATAGTATTGTGTATTATCAACATATTTTATCTTTTAATACTATAAACCCTATAAAAGAAAATGAAAAAATTTGGATTTCTTCTCTGGTATGAAGGGAGGGCCAAAATTTTTTTACATGGATTTTCCAGATCACGGTGGGGGGGGGGGACACCCATTCCTAACCCCACTGATGTGGAAGGGATAACTGTAGAGATTAGCAAACAATGCTAAATCAATTCAGATTAAGCGTTTACAGGTGCATGGTTAGGGCTATATGCAGGGGCAGGGGATGAGACAGAAAAAGAGACAGAGAGAGAGAGAGAGAGACAGACAGACACACACACACAGACAGACAGAGACAGAGACAGACAGAGACAGAAAGAGAGACAGACAGAGAGTGAGAGAGGAGAGACAGAGACAGGACAGATAGACAGACACACAGAGACAGAGAGTTTCACTCAACAAATGCAATTTAATAGAGCTTTATTAAGCATTTGCTATGTGCAAGGCACTCTACTAGGTAGCTGGATGAGGGTGGAGAGGGAAGGGGCTGACTTGTCACTTCTTTCAGCCCCATAGATATCAATAAGATCATGGCTTTTGTGAGAAAAGCATTTTGTAAACCTCAACCTCGAAGTGCTATGTATGTAAGAGTGATTATTATTATTTGGCTTTGCTTGGGTGAGCCCAAAATGAACATGGGTATAATTTCTCTGGATCCTAATGTCACAAGCCCTTGATCCATAATCAATTAATAAACATTTATTAAGTGCATACTCAATTTTCTTTTTCTTTGCTGGTTCTAACCCCTCATGGATTATTTTTTCTTCCTACAGCCTCATGGGACCAGAATCGGACGGGACAGGACTCCTATGTCCTCATGGCCAGCTCACAGTCAGAGATGGAGGAGTGGGTGAAATCTATCCGAAGAGTCACAGGAGCGCCATCTGGAGGTAGCTGGCCACTGAGAGCCACTGAAGGCATTTGATGAGTCTTGTCTATCAACAGGGCATTATGGAGATTTGGAGGAAGGAGAAGCCAGGTCTACACACTTTTGGGAAGCATACAATATAGCTGAGGGTACAGAATATGGATCCAAGACACAGTTGGAGCATATCTCCCTGGTATTTGCTCTGACATGAGCTACATAAAAGACTCCTTTGCTAAAAGATTTGAAGTTTGTCAAAACACTTTTGTTGCAACTTCCTTGGGAAGTAGAAAGTGAAGACACTGTTATCTTTATTTTACAGTTAGGGAAACTGAGGCCCAGGGACGTTAGGGGCTTACCTAGGATCACCCAATTCATAATTGCTGCAGCCAGGATTTGAGCCCAGCCTCCAAGTCAAGGCCTTAGCGGAAGGTTCTTTCTGAGTTACTGTTGCCAAAACTGGTCTCTAATCCTGAACACTGGGGAGCCACCTGAACTTCCTGGAACTTGGCTAGCAAGGGGATGGTAGTGTGGTACAGGCTGTGTGCACATATTCTGAGGGAAGCCTCAGCAAAGGTGTGATCAAGGGAGAAAACACATCTATCTTCAGAACCCCTTCTTTGAGTAAGTTGAAAGCATTCTCTACAGCTTAGATGAAAGTATTCAGTCCTATCCTCCTTAGAGAATACCTCTTCTAAGCTTGTCTTACAGATGAGGAGAGCAATCAATTAAGTAAACAGTGAATATACACTTATTACATAATAGACACTGCATGAGAGGCAGTGGATAGGGTGCTGGGCCTGGAGTCAGGAAGACCTAAGTTCAAATCTGACCTCAAATACTTACTAGCTGGGTGACTCTGGGAGGTCGCTTAACCTCTTAATCCCCTGGAGAAGAAAATGGCAAGCCACTCTGGTTTCTTCCCCAAGAAAACCCCATAGACAGTATAGACTCGCTGTGGTCTACAGGCTCATGAAGAATTGGATGAAACTGAACAACTGGAGAGCAAAGCTAATCTGAGGCATAAAGACAAAAGCAAAATATTATTGACCTCAAGGAACTTATATTCTAATGGGGGAGAGAGATCACATGAACACATAAAAGCATAATTGTCATGGGAGGGGATAATAAATACTGATACCTGGGAGATAGGTTTTACGTTTTATGCATTTAAGAACATAATTCTGAGAAAGAATTCATAGGCTTCACCAAAACGCCAAGGGAGTTCATGACACAAACAGGTTTAGAACCTTTGTTACAGGAGAGAAGAGAGCCGAGGATAAAGCCTTGGGGTATAGCCACAGTTAGAGGTCGGGATCTAGAAGAAGATGCATCGTTGGCTACTGAGGAGTGGTCAGCCAGGTAGAAGGAGAACCAAGAGAGATCAGTGCCATGAAAATCAATCAATTAATATTTATCAAGTTGCAGACACTATGCTAAGCACTGGAGATGCAAAAGAATCCCTACCCTCAAGGAGTTTACTATGTAATAGGGGAGAAAAAAATCAAACAAATATACACAAAGTGAGTAATATGAAAGATAAGAAGGAAATAATTAAAAAGGGAAGTAACTGGAATTAAGATGTGTTGGGGAAGGCTTTCTGTAGAAAGTGAGACTTTAGTTGAGATTTAAAGGAAGCCAGGAGATCAGTAATCAGAGTTAAGGAGGGAGAGCGTTCCAGTCATGGAAAACAGCCAGAGGAAATGCCTGGGACCATGAGATGGAGTGTCTTGTTCATTGGGCAGGTAGAAGACTGGATAGAAGAGTCCATGTTTGGGAGTAAGATGTAAGAAGACTGGAAAGGTAGGAGAAGTTTAGGTTATGAAGGTCTTTGAATGCCAGAGCATTTTGTACTTGTTCCTGGAGGTGATAGGAAAGTACCAGAGTTTATTGAATTTTATCGAGTAGGGAATCAGGGTGGTCAACAGTGACAATTGCTGCAGAGAGATCAGGAAGAATGAGACCTGAGAAAAGACCATTGGATTTGGCAATGAAAGGATCATTGGTAACTCTGGAGACAGCAGTTTCAGTTAAGTGATGAGCTCAGAAACCAGACTGCAGAGGGTTTAGAATGTGAATGAGAAGAGAAGCAGAGGCAACAAGAAACAGTCTCTAGTCCAGGAGTTTTGCTGTAGAAAAGGAGGAGAGATTGAACAATAATTTGTGAGGCAAAGTGATCTTTTTTCCTCAAGGATGTGGGAAATCTGGCTATGTTTGTAGGCAGTTGAGAAGGACATAGTAGATAGAGACAATTAAAGAGTTAGAGGGTACACTTGTAGGGGCAATCTACTGGAGAAAACTGGAGAGGATCAAGAGATACAGGCAGAACTGGTGACCTTGGTAAGAATAACCACTTTTTCATCAGAGACTGGAATGAAGGAGGGAAGAAGGGTTTTGCTGGCCAAGGGGTTTTGAGATATGGTATAGGGGAGGGTCTGTCCATTTAACAAGCTCTGAAAATACATAATTGCATTAATGCCTAGTCAGTATTTCTCCATCTTTTATACCAGAATAGCAATGAGGGTCTTTATCAAATACTTTGCAAAACAAAGCAAAACAAAAAAACAAACATATCCCCGTATCTCCATATCTACAGCATTCCTTCAATCTACTGGCTTGTGATCCTGTCAAAAAAAAAAAAAGAATGAGGTTAGTGTGACATGTTCTGTTCTTGGTGAAGCAATGCTTACCTTTCTAAATGTTCACTCTTTTAGGGAACTATTTTGGGAGAGGGTAGAATGATTTAGACTGCAGCTGGGAGAAGATGGGTGGGTAGGAGAAGCTGGCTTTCTTTCCTTTGATCACTCCAAAGCATCTCTGGGTCTGGTTTCTGTGGCCTTGCATGCACAAGTCCTAAAACCTGATTACTCTCACCATTGGCTTCTCCACTCGTGCTCACACGCTCCTGAACAGGGGTATAGGAAGTCACGCTAGCATGTAGTTTGGGGCTCATCTCAAAGAGGCCCTCACTGAAGCAAGGCCGGCCTCTTCTTCTCTAATTGATTCCCTATCACATTCCCCACAGTGGCTGTTCTAAACCTTTTCCTCTCTCCTCACACCTCCCACACCATCTCGTCCCCTATTTTCTTAGCAGAGGACCTCATCTCATACTTCACTGACTCCCTTTTTGTTGCTCAGTTATTTTAATCATGTCTGGCTTTTTGTGTAGACCCATTTGCAGTTTCTTGGCCAAGATACTGGAGTGGTTTGCCATTTCCTTCTTCAGTTCATTTTACAGATGGGGAACCGAGGCAAACAGGGTTTATACCTAGGACAATCAATCAACAAAGCTCTTCCTGTATGCCAGACACTATTCTTGGCCTTGGAGATATAAAGACAAAAATCAAACATTTCTTTCCTCTAACGAGCTTATATTTAATAAGAGGAGACAATGTGTATATGCATGTATATATGATATAAATATATGCATGTATTTATATGCATAAGCAAAATAAATACATGGTCCAGCCCTTCATTAATATCTTGGTATGAATGTGTTGGCAAGATTCTTTCCTGAGGACAGATTTTAATGAGGAGTGTGAATGGCTGCTGGCACTGGACACTTAGAAGAAAAGATGAGGTCTGCCATGGGAGATGGAAGGAGGGGGCTGGTTCACCAATTTGAAAGTTTCACTTAGGAATAGCAGTGATGTAACCACTCCCATCCTATAGCACCTATGAAGCACTAGCCTCACTACAACCTTGAGGCATAAGTAGCACAAATAGTATGACCAGCTTTTTGCAGATGAGGAAACGGTGGCTCTGAGAGATGAAGTGTTTGCTGTAGGTTCCTAGCTCCTAAGTCAGAGGTGCATGTGAAATCTCCAAGTTCATACCTCTTGCTTCTCTACCAGGCTGCCCCCTGGTGGTTGGCAAAGAGAGTGAGCTGAGGGCACTGCCCTCATTGATGATCCTGTTCTGTTACTTTCCTTGAGATCACTCCATCCACTGGTGCCTGCATTCCCTTAGAATTGTAAAGCTCCCCCAGGGTCATATGAATTAAAAGAAGAATGTGGTAAGTCAACATAAGCAGAACATTGTGCCTGGAGTGGGATAGAGTGGAGGGCTAGGTCATAGGCTCGGGTCTCTGCTGTCTCAGGGTTTTTATTTTGTTTTGTTTTGGGATAACAACTTTACAGACAAGATCTAGGAAGTCCAAACCACTGAGTCAGTAAATACAGGAAGTGGAACAAAGCCTGACCTTAGAAGAAGGGAAAAAATATATTTTTTAATGCATCAAGATGAGATAAATGTCCTCCCTGTCAGGAAAGAATGCATTCTGAGCTTTTCTCCGACTTTGGGGATGGCTTTACCCTAACCCATATATTCACTGGGTCCCCTCTGAGCACATATCTGGAAACCAACTGGAGGAACTTAGGGAGGTGAGCTGCCTTTTGTGGAAAGGATGCTAGATTTTGAGTCAGGAGACTTGAGCTCAAATCTTAGCTATGCTGCTTAATCACCTGTCTGTCCTTTGGCACATCTTCCAACCTCTGTGAGCCTCATTTTAGGGCTAATAATACCTTTACTACTCTGCATTCACTGGTCCCTACATTCCCTGTGAATTCAAAAACTCACTCAGCATAATTTGAATTAAAGAGATTATAGATGGGTTGAAAATGGCACTGAGTCCTAGAGATTGTGGCAGATTTTTAAGTGGCCCAGTGGATGGAGGGCTGGACCTGGAGTTGGGAAAGACAGCTGTAGACACTTACTAGCTCCTGTTACCCTGGGCAAGTCACTTAACCTCTCTGTCTCTATTTCCTCATCCATGAAATATGGACAGTAATAGATAGTATCTACCTCCTAGGACTATTATGAATATAAAATGAGATTGTATTTGTGAAGTGCTTTGTGAACCTAAAAGTACAATATAAATGTTCTTATTATCTCTGTGTTAAAATTATATCTTGTTCTGCAGCTTGCTACCTATGTAGGTGCCAAGATTTGCACATTGCCTGGCACATAGCAGGCACTTCATAGGTATTTATTGATTTTATTGATTGACCTTTGTGATCTTCAGCAAGTTTCCTCCCCCTTTGGGTCCCAGTTTCTCCATCTATAAAATAGAGATACTGATTCAAATCATTGTTAAGGTTCCTTCCAGCTCTAGAGTCTATGTTGGCATTTGGGAAGGAGAAGGTGAAATTGACAAAGCAAGTTGACCAGTTCATTGAGAGGATACCAGGATTAACAGGTTTTGGAATTGGTGGGCAGATCTCATTTTTGCCTTTTCTCTCTTCAGTGGTATTTGGTCAGCGACTGGATGA
Organism: Phalanger gymnotis; assembly: GCA_028646595.1. Taxonomy (NCBI): domain Eukaryota; kingdom Metazoa; phylum Chordata; class Mammalia; order Diprotodontia; family Phalangeridae; genus Phalanger; species Phalanger gymnotis. The sequence goes on from CM053625.1 coordinate 253,597,029, forward strand.
GACTGTGGCATATGAACAAAAATTTGGGCATTACTCAGTGCCCATCCTGGTAGAGAAGTGTATGGAGTTCATCAGAGAACATGGCCTGAATGAGGAAGGTATCTTCCGACTTCCTGGTCAGGACAACTTGGTGAAGAAGATGAGGGATGCCTTTGATGCTGGGGAGCGACCCTCTTTTGAACGGTGAGTCCAGCCTTTCCTGTATGCTCATCTACATTTAGATTAGGAGAAGGAGTTGCTGAGTAAGATGATGAGTAAGATGAGAAAAGAGTGGAACTATAGGGTGATGCCAGACTGCAGAGGACCCTGAGTGCCAGGTTAGGGAGTTTAAACCTTTCTTAGTCAGCCATAAGGCACACTTCAGATGTGTGCTCCCAAAATGAACCTTACTGGAACAAACCAGGATTATCTCTCTCTCTCATTCCTTTCCTCTCTTCATTTCTCCCTTCCTCAAACATTTATTAAGTGCTTACTGGGTACTGAACACTGTGCTAGTTGCTGGGGGAGATGTGAACAGGGGTGTGCTGGAACCAACTCAGACTGGTTCAGGAGAGCTGACTGTTAAATTTTCACATGAGTACTTACACTTTGGAAGTAGAAACAAATTAGGGCTTGCTTTATTGTTATGTTGATTGTCTCTAGACTTAAGGAAGGGATGGAGAAAGTGGTAATAATGCAGATTAAATTTAAAAGAGTGTCACTCATGCATTCTCCTCCCAAACAGCTGGTTGTTAAACATTTACCTAGTACACTCCTGGATTTAAGGTTTAGATAAAACAGAGAATTGTAATGTGGCACCCTGCTGGTGATCAGTGGGCTCTTTAGAGGACCAAGAAACACTGCTTTTTGCAAGAGCGCGTCTAAGGACTAGGTCTAGGTCCAGACTAAAAGTCTAGCAGAAGAAAAAACAATTATCTAAAAGATGTAGTAAATGATAAGTCAATAAAATTCAAAACTAGACAGAAACATAAAGATCATTTAGTCCAACACCCTTATTTTATGAATAGGGAAACTGAGACATTAAAGAAAATCAAAGCACAGTACTACACGAATTCCATTGGAAGAAGGTTGCTTCTGACTTGGAGAGAAGGGTGCAGGCCCAGGGAAGGCTCCTGAAGGAAGTGATATTTCACTTGGATTGTAAAGGACAGGTAATAATTCAACAAGTGATGAAGGAGAGGGAGTACATTGTAGATAAAGAACAGGTAAAAGAAAAGAATGGAGACAGTCAAATATAAGTGTAGTGAAGAGGTAGGAATAGACCAGTTTGATTAAGTTATAGTATACAGCAGATAGTAATATGACAGCATGTTGGGATGATTATGGAAGACCAAGTCAATCAATCAATCAAGAAGAATTTAGGAAGTGCTTACTAAGAGCTAGGTACTGTTCTAGGTGCTTGGAATACAAAGACAAAAATGAAATAGTCTCTACCCTCAAGGAACTTATTTTTTTCTTGGGGTTAAGGAGTTTGAACTTGATTCAGTAAGTAATAGGCAGCCACTGGAGATTTTTGAACCGAGGAGTGACGTGACAAGATCTATACATGAGAAATATTCTGGCACCAAAGCTTTAAACCACTGGATTCAGTAGCCAGGCACCTGGGTTTTAGTCCTGGCTGTATATGATCTTGGTCGAGTTGCTCAATCTCTCTGGCCATTACTTTCCTAATCTGAAAAATGAGGGTGTAGGATTAGATAGTTATTAAGATCTTTTCTAGCCCTCTCAATGTTTTTGTTTCTGTGAAGCAGACAGCTTAAATTCTCTGTCTTTGCTAGGTATGCAGGGCAATAAGTCACCAGTTTGCCTAGGAAAGCAGATGGTGCACTTGGGTAGGGTCCATCTCCTTGTCCACAGAGTATGAGAGGCTTACCCTTTTGACTGAAAGGTATGGGTAGAAGATCTAGCCTTGTGTTGGAGGCAGGGGTTATGTGTGAGAACAGGGAAAAATCCTTCAGCTCATTAGGTTGAGTTCACAGGATTGAGAACTGGAAACAACCTTAGAAATCATGTAGATTAGTAATGAATTAGATTGAAACCTCCTTGAGGGCAGGGACAGTCTTTTGCCTCTTTTTGTATCCCCAGAGTTTAGCATGACGCCTGGCATATAGCAGACCCTCAATAAATGTTTATTGATTGACTGATATAGTTTGACACCTTCATTTAATCGAGGGGGCCCAGAGAAAGGACATGATTTCCCTGTGATCATCCAACCCCTGTGTAGCAGAAGCAGAATCCCAACCATAGGTCTTTCGACATAAATCCACTGCTCTTTCTACTGAAATAGGAAATGGTTAGATAAGTTGCGCCTCCCCCCACCCCTGCCCGCAGCTCAGTGTTCTTGTGCTAGGAACGGTGCTATAGATGGAAGACTTTGTGGCAATTGCTCTTAGTGGAAAGATCTATGATGTTGAATTCATTAGCTCAAATTTTATTTATGAGCTGTGTGATCTTGGATAAATCACTTAATTTCTTTTGAACTCAGGTTCCTCATTTATAAAACAAGGGAGTTGGACTATGTGATATGTAAAGTCCCTTTCAGCCTGTTATCCTATTAAGTAAACTACCTAAAGTCAAATGGCATATCACCATCAAAATCAGAACTAGAGACCAGGACTCTTTCTTCAGTTCAAGATAGTCTCACTGCCTTTTTAATAGTTCTAGAGAATAAATCTTCCACCTCTCTAGAATTGCATCACAATCCCAATAAGAAGTCAAGAAGACAAATTCGATGGCCCATGTCCATTTCAATCAATCAGTTAACCAAATATTTATCAAGGCATACAACAACTTGAAATCTAATTTTGTGTCTGGCACCAAGGGATTACCAACACAGAATCATGGATGTGGTAGATTAGCATGCCACTGCCATGAAAGGATGCTATGTTGGCAGAGAAGTTGCATGAGACTGTGATAGACAGTGTGGTAGGGTAGAGACCTGTGTTTAAATTTTAGCTTGGACTCTGACCAGCTGCATGACCACACACAAATCACTTTCTCTCTCCGGGACACAGTTTCCTCATCCCTGAAACCACCTGCCTCACAGGCTAATGTGAGAAAAGTGTTTTATAAACCTACAAATGTGAGTGAATGTTATAAACTGACACCATTGAGTGAGTTCTTCCACACTTTTTTCCCTGAATTTAGATCAGTGCTACAGATGCCTCTTTCTCTCTGCTGCTCAGGCATTGGATTTGGTCACCCTGCTTACTCTATGCCTAACTTGGCATAGATCCTTGTTTACTCTCTCAGATCATGATTCAGAGACCACATCTTCCTTCCTTAGGAGGGTTTTTTCCCATGGGCCCTGTTAACTGGCCCCCAATCATTGGCATGGTGCCCCATCTCCTCCCTTTGGGGAAAAGTACTCAAAGCTGGTGAGATGAGATTAACACTTAGGACAGAATTAAAGAATAATGAGGCACCAGACTGAGTGGTTCTGGCTTGGTACCATTGGAGTTTAGAGAAGAGAGAGATAAGTGGGGCCTGATGTAGTCAGGGAAGGATCACAGAAGATCTGGAAGGGATCTTAGAGGTCATCTGATGTCTTCTTTTTACAGATAAGCAACCAGAGATGTTAAATGATTTGTCCAAAGTCACACAGAAAGCATGTGGAGGAACTGTGATTAGAACTTGCGTCATCTGATTCTAAATCTAGTAATGTGGAAGAAGTGCGATTTGAGTTGTGCCTTGGAATATAGGTGCTAAGATTTGGATAGGTGAAGGGCATTCTAGGCTGATGGAAACTTTAAAAAATTTGTATGGAATTCATAATCTCTTAAATCCTTACCAAACTTTAGCCCCCTGCCTAATTGGACAATGCTCCCTGGGCATAAGAATGAATGGAGAGGCCTGCTCTTCGTCCACAGGATCATCTAGTTCCTTATCCATCTGTAGGACCACAGAGAGAACTAGATGAGACTATGGAAATTCATTAATTCATGCCTCTCATTTTACAGATGAGGAGAAAGGCCTAGAGAGGCCTTGAGAAGTAGGTATGTGGCTTGAGAAGCAGAATGTATAGAGGAAAGAAGACTGGGTTTAGCTCCAGAAGACGTTTATATAAATCCTAGCTCTGACACTGGCTAGCTTGTTGCACGACCCACGGACGAGACACTTCACCTTGCCAAGCATCAGTTTCTCCATCTGTAAAATAAGGATAAATGTCATTTCCACTAGCTACTTCGCTGGATTGTTGGGAGGAAAATGTTTTGTAAACATTAAAGTGCTATAGAAATGAAAGTATTATCCAAAGGCACATAGAAGTTCATGGCACAGTCTTGTCCTCTTTCCGTATCACAGACTTCATAGATTTAATGGCAAAAGACTGAGGCACTTTCTTTTGCAGATGTGAAGGTCCAGTCAGTGCGAACTACATCTTAGACTTCATAATCTTTTTGTCATATTGTACAAATAACAATATCTCTGTAAGAGTTCACTTGTGGATGCTGACAACCAAGGTGAATCATACATTTCATGCTTGGTAGTCTTCTGCCATGTGAATGATTTTGTGACTCGTGTAATTACCAAAATGATCTTTTACCATATTTTATAAGACACTGTAGGGACCATCATACATTGATTGGCATGATTTGCTCCAGGTGAGATGGATTTAAAAAAATTCTTGCTGTTACAATAGAACTCAAAATAAGGGAACCAAAGTAAATGGTCTCTAAGGTCACTTTTAGCTGTAACATTCCAGATTCTTTGTCCTAAGGTCTCCTCTAGCTCTGACATTCCATGTTCTATAGTCTAAAGTTCTTTCCATCTCTAAGATTCTATGACTTTGAGAGTGAATTTAAATGTTTCCCTTTAAGCCAAGGGTACCTGTTATCTTGCAGAGATACAGATGTCCATACTGTGGCCTCCCTGTTGAAGCTCTACCTTCGAGAACTCCCGGACCCTGTGGTGCCCTGGAGTCAATATGAGGGATTTCTGCTGTGTGGCAAACTTGTGAATGCAGATGAATCAAAGGTATTATTGTATTATTGAATCAAAGGGATCATTGTATGGTCCCTGGGCCATAAGGAAAGTAATTTGCTCATAAAGGAAGTAATTTCTTCACTGGGAATTATTCTAGGAGTCAAATATTGCCCAAATTAGTCCTAAAGTAGGTTAATTTCTTAAAACTCCATTTAGCGGCTACTTATGGCAGCTACTTATTACATCTATGACCTTAGGCATCTTCTCTTAGTTTATAAAGCAAAGGGACTGGACTCGACCTCTAAGCCCCTCGGACTCCAAATTCTGTGATTGTATGAAAGTCTATACCTATTTACACATCTATATCTATGCCTATCTACATATATCTACATATCTACATATATATATAATAAATAATTTTTCTATAGAATTCTAGAAATTAGAATTTTTTGAAAAATGACACCAGATTTTCTTTTACAAGGAAGAGATTTTCCCCCCCCCTGCAGTAGAAAGTTCTGTTGGGGTCATGAAACTAAGGGATTATAAAATCATAGGACCTTAGAGACCTCTGAGACCAACCTTCTCATTCTTACAGATGAGGACATTAAGAGGGGGTAAGGTCACACGACTGATAAGTATGTGAAAGAGGATCTGAACTCAGGTTTCTTGACTTTAAGCCCATCCACTGTAAATTTTCAAAACATTATTTTATTTTTCCCCCAATTATTTGTAAAGACAATTTTTAACTTTCATTTTTACAAAATTTTGAGTTTCACATTTTTCTCCTTTCCTCTCTCCCCTCCCCTACTCCTAAAACAGTAAGCAATTTGATATAGGTTACATATGATCCACTGTGAATTCGATACCTATCTGAGCTGTAATTAAAATAGAACGAATCTTTTAGGCAGCTTTTCCTTATACAGAGCCCAAACCTGCTTCTCCTCCATTTCCAACCTTTGTTTTGCTCTCTGGGTTCCAGCTAATCTAATCTAATTCCCCTCTTACCATCTGAGAGCCCTCTGAACCCTCGAAGACATCCGTCAAGTCTCTCTTGTACTTCCTGCTGACATCCAAAGGGCAGGTGCTTCTTCTCCTTCCTCTCCTTCACCAGCTGGCTCAGACAAGAAGTGCAGCCACCTCCCCTCCCCCAGACCTGTCACAGCGCCCACCCTCTCTGCTTTTTCCAACTTTGGCCAAGGGCAAGTTCAGGAACTCTCTTCCAGCATTAGGGGGCCCTGGTAGTCACACTCTTCTCTGCACCATTGCATCACCCCCACCCCCATCCCAACCTCCCACTACCAAGAGTTTTTGCCTCAGATGAAAATAGTTGTCATTATGGCTTTGACCACTGTAACTGGGTGCAGTTAGAAGGGATGCTCACAACCTCTAGCCTTGTCAAGGGAACCATAATTAATCACTCTGGCTTCTTGCTATTTGAAGGCAGTGAAATTAACGAAATTAAAAAGGGTAGAGCAGGGGATTTGTGTTAAATAGATGACTCTATATAAATTGCGGTGAAAAGAACATGTGGCAGCTAGTCGGGGGTCTTGGGGGTACCAGCTGTGCTGCTCATTTACTATGTGATCCTGGGTTTTATTCTCTGGTCCTCAGTTTCCTTTACTATAAAATGAGAGAAAAGGACTAGATCAAAGGTGGGGAACCTGCAGCCTTGAGGCCACATGTGGCCCTCTAGGTCCTCAAATGTGGCCCTTTGACTGAATTCAAATTCCATAGAACAAATCCCCTTAATAAAAGGATTTGTTCGGTAAAACTTGGATTCATTCAAAAGGCAGCACCCAAGGACCTAAAAGGCCACCTGTGGCCTCAATGCCCTCAGGTTCCCCACACCTGGACTAGATAATTTTTAAGGTCTCCATCTGCTCAGCACGTTATAATCCTATGATCCTATGGTGTTATTATATTATTATATAATATAATATATATTATATTAATTATAGCTCTTTGAAAAGTGAAAGAAACAGCTGGAGGTGAGAGGGAGAGCTATGGTTTTTCACAAGCAAAGCACTGGGTTTTTTTTTTTGATCCTTGATAAATGCTTTTCACTAATCTACCCATGAGAAGCAATAAACTCATTGTAGTCTGATTAGCAAATTAACCCCCTGCCCCCTTTTTAAAAAACTGTTTGCTCAAAGGAAGAACAAGCAAATTCTCTCCTTAGCATGACATAGTTAATCCACTGGCAGATTTGGAGAGTAGCTTGTGTTTTTTTTTCCTTCATGTTGTGGGTCCATTTTGACACTGGGTCCCCATAACAAGATCTCTGTGACTACAAGGTAAAGTATGAGGAGCCTGGGGCCTGGATGCTAATACTTTGCTTTACCATCAAAGAAGAGTTCGCCAGCTAGCTTGGTTAAATAGACAACACAACTGTCATGGCTGGTTTTTTTTTTTTTTTTTTTTTTTTTTACTGCTCCAATGGATGACCACAGACTCAGAGCTAGAAGGGTCCATGGAGTTCACCTCCAACCCCGCTATTTTGTAGGGGAAGAAACTTAGGGACAGAGGGGAAGGTCCCTTGCTTTAGGTCACCGAGGAAGTAAAGAGCAGAGCTAAAATTCACCTCCAAATTTTATCAGATCCACCGGTCTTTTATTTCTAACAGTTACCTCACAGGACTCTTGGGAGGAAAATGCTTTTCAGTAGTCTTAGAGATTTCCCGGAAGTGCTTTTTATTCACTGGACTATGTTAGTTTCGTTTTCACTTGCTGCACGAAGTGAAGTGTAAGAAATTCTGAAGAAACAATTTTCATTCACCTTTCCCGTCCATCTAATAATAAAAATATTTTGCATTTATTTAATTTGCAAGTAAAACGACTTGCATTTGGGGGGCAGTAAATTGTCTTTTAGGGGTCATTACCATGTATTAGTTCATTTGGAATTCAAAAAGCCCTGTGAGTAGGTGATTCAGCTATTACCATCCCTTTGAGAGATTAGGAAAGGGGGCAGCTTAGGAAGGGTAAGTGATTTGCCTGTGACCAAACAGCTAAGTGGTGGCTCTTTGTTGTCACTCTTTGAAGGTTTGCAAAACACTTTCTTCATCACTGACCTGTGAGGTAGGTAGTACAAGTATGTTTTCCTTTAGAGGGGAAGTGAGATGCCCTGGGGTCACATAGCTGGTAAGCTTCAGAATAGGAATTCAAACCCAGATCTCTTGGTCCAGCAGACTCTCTATTATCCGTTGTAGATTACTCCCAATAAGGTTTATAAATGGCTTTCTTTCTACAGACTCTAGCTCAGCATTTTAGGGATTTGTTTCTGCCTGGTACGGAATGTTTTTTTTTTTAAATCAATGTCTTGGATGGAGGTGCATTAAATTTCAGATCATACAAAAACAGGGGTGGAATTGGGTGTGATTAGCTCATACATTGGATGATAAGAATCAGGATCAAAAATGATATTGACAGGACAGAATATTTTGTTGTTTTGTTTTTGAGGGGGGAAGGCAAGGCAATTGGGGTTGTGACTTGCCCAAGGCCACACAACTAGTAAGTATGTCAAGTGTCTGAGGCCAAATTTGAACTCGGGTCCTTCTGACTCCAGGGCTGGTGCTCTACTCACTGCGCCACCCAGCTGCCCTAGGACAGAATATTTTGGCGAATCAAATTAGATGAGAATGAACGGAGAGAAATACTAGAATAATAGAATGCTGTTCTATTATTAGAATGTAATGTCAGAATTAGAATTACATTAGAATATAACTATATTAGAATAGTTATCACTGGCTGTTGTGAGTAAAGTATTTCATAATCCTTCATTCAATTCGATTTAATTAACAAATCAGAAATCACAGGACCACAGATTTAAAGCTGTAAAACACCTTAGAGGTCATCTAGTCTAACCTTATTTTTCAGATAAAGAAACTGAGGCCCCAGAAAAGTTAAATGACTTGGGTACTAAGTGGTAGTGCCAAGGATTCCACCCCTGGTCCAATCTTCCTGCTTTCTACACCACTCTGCCTACCAATTTAATTGAATCTGTGTTTATTAAGTATCTACTCTGTGCTGGGCACTGGGGATACAAAGTAAAAAAAAAGCAGCCCTTGCCCTCAAGGAGTTTATATTCTCCTGGAACTTCAAAACACTAAGGAAATGTGAGCTAGTGTATTATGAGCTTTAGGATCTGGGATATATGTGTATGTATAATTATATACATATTATTATACATTATATGTATATGTGTATATGTACATACATATGTATATATGTATGCATTATACATACATTATTATACGTATTACACACACACACACGCACACACACACACACACACACTCAGGTTTCTCCTTTGTAAAATTAGGAAGGTGGCCTAGATGACCTTTAAGGTCTTTCCAATTCTAGCTCTATGATCCTCTAACCCTTCCTTCTAGAATGGACACTGACTCATTCTTGTGCTCTTATTTAGAAGTTCCTGGAGTAACGATTATTTTACTCTCTCCTCTGGGGAATCATTCTGATGTTCATAGTGAATCTCAAGAGTCCTTGCCTTGAGTCCATGAAGTGTGTAATGTATACATACATATACATATATATACCTTTATATGCATATATATGCATATATACACACATATGTATATATGGAATATGATACACACACACATATCTGTATATACATACTTACCATTTTTCACTTTAATTCTGTCTAGGCACACCAGGAGCTGATGAAGCAGATTTCCAATCTCCCCAGAGACAATTACAACCTTTTGAGTTACATCTGTAGGTATGTATTCTGCTGGTTTGACTGAGAAGATCAGCACCTAAAGATAGAACATTCCTGATTTTCAGTGAGACCAGCAGGAAGAAATTTTGTTAATAAACGGGCTGCACAGCCTCAGTTTGAAATGTTTGGGAGCCACAGTGATAGACTCCAGGAAGGGATCCCGAGCCAGAATTTCTTCCGTGGAATCTCCATGATCTCACATGACCTCTCCACCAATTGGGCAGTCTTCTAGCATAGGCTAGATGACAAGATGTCAAGATCATAATAGAGAAGGATCCGGATGTAAACAGGGAATGGATTAGATAGTTCCTAAGGTCTATTCCCACTCCAAGATGCCTTGTGGTTTTGGTGGGCTAATTGATTGTGTCTACTTCCCCTGCAGACCTTACCCTAATGCTACTCACAAGCCTGAGATCCAAAGTCTTGGGATTGAAAGGCAATGTCAGAAACCAGAAAGGTCTACTTCATCTCTACAGCAAAGGATTCGGAATAGAGGTCCTGGATTCAAATCCCATTTTTGCCGTGTACTATCTGTCTGACATTGGGCTAGTTACTTCACCCTTCTAGCCTGAGGTTTCTGCTTTATAAAATTGGGAAGTTGGAGTAGATGACCTTTAAGGTCCTTCCAATTCTGGCGCTATGATCCTATGACTCTGACTGATTGCTGTGACCTTATTTCAAAACTTCCTGTATGAACAATTATTTTACTCTCTCCCTCGGGGTTCCACGGAGTATGTAAAATATAATACTTAATACTATAAGTATGTATATATATATGTGTGTGTGTATGTATATATATGTATGTATATCATATTCCATATATACATATGTGTGTATATATGCATATATATGCATATAAATGTATATATTGTTGTTATTCAGTCCTTTATCCATTTTGTCCAATTCTCTGTGACCCCATTTAGGGTTTTCTTGGCAAAGATACTGGAGTGGTTTGCCATTTCCTTCTCCAGCTCATTTGACAGTTGAGGAAATTGAGACAAACACGGTTAAGTGACTTGCCCAGACTCACACAGCTAGTGCCTGAGGCCAGAATTGAACTCAGGAAGATGAGTCTTCCTGACTCCAGGCCCAGCACTGTATTACCTAGCTGCCCTTAATAATATATTAGTTATTGACATTACTATATCACTAATCTATGCTACTTAATAAATATGGTATTATATACTTGCTGAGTGCTTTATATACCAGATGCTTCAGAAGATCTGGGTCAGATTGGCTAA
>CM053625.1:253608429-253626850 GCA_028646595.1 Phalanger gymnotis
GGACAAGCCACAATTGATCAGAGAGCCACAGTTTGTGGATATCAGGTTAAGAGATATATGGGAATTAAATAACACTGGCTACATTTCTACAGATCATTAAGGTGTAGAAAGTATTATCCTCACAACTCTGGAAGACAAATACTGTAAGTCCTTTTATCCTGGGTTTGGATGAGGAACTAGGCTCCAACAGGTCAAGTGATTTGTGTGGGATCACACAGCTAATAAACACAGAGACAGGATTTGAACTCAGGTTCTCCCAAAGCAGATGCAATGAACCTTGTGCTATATCATGCTTCCTTCCATGGCTAAAAGGAACATGCCCTTTTGGTCATGAAAATGAAAACCAAACCAAACCTCCCTTTTAGACTCTTCTCAACCTTCAGGCAATGAACTTGGTTGGTTCTACCTTCCTTGAGGCAGCATAATCCCTGCTTGAATTGGGAGTAGTGCCCAGGAGCCAAAGAGGAGACATGGCATCCTGGGGGAGGACTGCTATTGGGTCTTCTCTTGTTTGGTTCATATTATCCCCTTAGGCTTTGGGGACAGCTTAATCTTTTTTCCAAAAATTAATTAATTAATTATTTTAGTTTACAACACTCAGTTCCACAGGTTTTTGAGTTCCAAATTTTCTCCCCCTCTCTCTCTTCCCCTCCCTCCCCCAAGACGATATGTAATCTAATATACGTTTAATCTAATATATGCCTTCACATTAAACTTATTTTGGACAGCTTAATCTTATGTGAAATTGGTAAATCCTTGGGTGATCTAGAACTCAGATTATTGGTTTCCTCAATTGAGATTTTCTAATATTGGGATTTCTTAAAGTGGGGACCAACTGTATTTACATGGGTGGGCAAATGCACACACAGATCACAATTTTGGCTTGCAGGAAGACTAGCAAAAGAATACCTTAGCAGCATTACTAGATTTCAGTCCAGTTCTATGGATTCAGGACATGTGAATGGTATGAGTGTATGTGTATGTGTGTGTGTGTGTGTGTGTGTGTTTGTGTGTGTGTGTGTGTGTATGTGCATGTGCATGCCTGGAATTACTTTGTCATCCCTTCTCTTTCAGGGACTCCCCAGATCCAAAGAGTGATGACCATGATGATTCGAGACCATGAAGCACTCTTCCCCAAATCCAAGGATGTTCCCCCATCTCCACCTGCCCAGAAACATGACTCTAAGAAGTCTCCAGTCCCTCGGAGTTCAGTTGGCTGGGATGCTGCTGAGGATTCCTCTATGACTCGGGCAGACAGTTTTAATCAGATGGTAAAGTACAGCTTATCCCAGAGTAGAAAGCCTTCTTAATCTTTTGCTTTACTCTGAACAGTCCAAAATAAGATTCCCCATAACTCACTATTTTAAGAAACACATACATAGGCCCGCATCACCTCTGGCCTGGATGAGAATCTCCCTGTTACTGGTCTCTCTCTTTTCTAATCTACTTTTCACATAACTGTTAAAATCATCTTCCTAGGGCACGACTCCAACCATGTCCCTCCTTTTCTCAATAATCTCCAAAGTCTCCTTATTGAACAAATGGAGATGGATGGATGATAAAGCATTTATTGAGTGCTTACTATATGTCAGGGATTGTGCTAATGATGTGTATAAGTAAAGGATACAGTTCCTGCTTTCAAGGTGTCTAACTGGGTTGTATTCTGCCATTAGAATTTGAGAAGACAATACATATAGGGAAGCTGAAAAATGGGAAGGGAAGGTACTCCAGAATGGATTCAAAATGGTGGCCAGAACATGATGTGATCCTCCCCTTCTTCCTCTTGGTCTATTTTCCCAATTTATTTCTTTTTTTCCTCTACATATTCTTCTTATTCCTTCATTCAGGAAATGCTGATGAATTACCCGTGTGCAGGGCAAGTGGTAAGATGTTTAGGTGTGAGGGAGAAGACACAAAATCTAGATAAAAGTTGAGGCCAGCCCTCCTGGAGCTTATGGTCTCAGGCAGACTTTCTTCCCTGTCCATGCTTTGTTGTTGTTGAATCATTTCAGTCATGTCTAACTCTTAGTGACCACATCTGGCATTTCTTGGCAAAGATACTGGAGTGGCTTGCCATTTCCTTCTCCTGCTCACTTTATGGTTGAAGAATTGAGGCAAACAGGGTTAAGTGACTTGCACAGGGTTACACTGCTAATAAGTGTCTGAGGTCAGTTTGAACTCAGGAAGATAAGTCTTCCTGACTCCAGGCCTATCATTTTATCCATTGCACCACCTAGCTGCCCTTTACAGTAAGCTTTCCAGAAGGCATGGACACACACACACACACACACACACACACACACACACACACACTCCCCCCCAAAACCCTACTGTCACTTTAAAGAGTCCAAAAAAGTATGATATTTATAGAATCACAGAATTAAAGAATCACAGAATTTAAAGCTGGGAGGAACTTTTTTTGAGATCATTTAATCCAAGCCCATGATTTTAAAAATGAAGAAACTGAGGCCCAGAGTTAAATGGCTTATCAAAGCTAAGGACAATGACTTGGCAGAGCCAGGATACAATAAAGAAAAGTAGTTATTATTAGGAGGCCCATAAACAATGCAGTCAGGGAGGGACATTCATTTCCAAATTTCTGATTTTTATCTTAGCACCACTGAGTTGGATAAAATCCAGTTAATATTTGAGGCTTTATTTTTCAGACCAGTGACGCCGATAACAGCAGCTCCACTGGCCTAAAGGCTGCTGATGGAATCCTGGAACTGGAGACTGGCAAACCGGCTAAGGAGCCATCAGGATCATGGAAGCTGCAGTCTCGAAAAAGGACGCAAACGCTCCCAAACAGGAAATGTTTCTTAACTTCAGCCTTGACCAACAGCAGCAGCAAAGTAGAGATCTTCAACACTGAGTTCTGGTCCCCCTCCCCTGAAGGCAAAACCAGCGGGCACAAAAGAACACAGTCTCAAGATCTGCATCACATTTCAGACTCCCAGCCTCTTTCCGTAGGCAAAAGCGTCCTCACCTGCTCATCGTCCACTGATGGCAAAAGGAGCCCATCTGATTCCCAGTCAGCCTCCAAGACCAACCCTCTGAGCAATTCAACCCCTGAGGAGAAAGGGTCTGCTCAGGAGGACCAGGAGTCTCTGCAGAAAGTGATTTTAGAACTGAAAAAGGAAATGGAAGCACAGAGACAGGCCTATGAGGAACGAATCAGAAGGTAAGACGTGGGTAACGTGGCACATGGCATGCACCAGGCTGGCTGTGCATGTGAGCACTGCCATTTATCAAAGTGCGTCCAGAAGTGATCATCGGGGTATGACATATGCAAAAACCACAGCATCTGGGGCTAACTGCAGGAAAAGGTCACTGTATTATAGGATTTATTTACTTCAGGATTGTGGAACAGCCCTAACTAGCAAATTTTGTGTGTGAGGCAAGTCTTGCAAAAGTGCCCTCGAATGTATTTTTTAAAGACTGATAATATTGTGTAGTAGGGAAGTAGTCTTGGGATATTCTCATTTCCCTAAAACCCTCTCCTTTTTCTAACCTTCTTATTACTGTTGAGGGCATCACGATCCTCCTGGTCACTCAGGCTCACAACCTCAGGATCACACTGCATCCCTCATTTGAGCTCCCCTCACGTATCCATTCTCTTGTCAAGTCTTATCATTGTACAACATCTCCAGTATATATCCCCTCCTCTCAGTTCACACAGTCGCAACCCTTGCTCAGACCCTCATCATTACATGCATAGACTATTTTTAAGGTAAAATTTATTAATATATTTTTTCTCCATTGCATGTAAAACCAATTTTTAGCATTCCTTTTTTGAAATTTTGAGTTCCAAAATCTCTCTCTCCTTCTCTCTCCCCTCTCCCTTCCCTGAGACAGTAAGCAATTTGGTATGGGTTATACAGTGTCCGGACTATTACAATAATCTTTTCTAACTGGTTTCCCCACCTCAAATCTCTTCCTACTCCAGTCCACCCTCCACAGTCCATCCCTATTCCAGTCCATCTTTTTAAACCTCACATCTGACCATATTCCCCTTCCCCACACCTCAATAAGCTCCAGTGTTTCCTTATTTCCTCCCAGATCAAATATAAAATCCTTTGTCTTTTAAAGCCCTTTATGACCTGTCTCACTTTTACATTTCTTGTCTTTTTCTGCTTTACTCCCTAACACCTATTCCACCATCCAGCTGTGCGTGCTTCATGCTGTGCCTCACATAGGGGACTTCATTTCCTAATTACGTGCTTTTTCACTGGCCATCCCCCATGCCTAGAATATTTTCCTTCCTCACCTTCACCTCTTGGCTTTTTCAAAACTCCTCAAATTCTGCTTTCTTCAAAGAGGTCTTCCCCAGTCCATCTGCCCTTTCTCCACCCTCCAATACCTTCTCTCTAAGATTACTTTCCCTTCATGTTCTCTCGTTTTCTCTCTCTCTCTCTCTCTCTCTCTCTCTCTCTCTCTCTCTCTCTCTCTCTTTCCCTCTCTCTCCCTCTCTCCCTCCCTCCCTCCATCCTTCCCTCCCTCCCTATCTTGTATTTATAACTTTTTTGCATGTTGTCTTGATTTTTTTTTGCCTTTGTGTGCTAAGAACTTAGGATAGTTCCTGGCACACAATAAGGATTTAATAAATGCCTATTAACTGACATGAGGACCTAAAATGAGGGAAGAGAAACACCAGCAGTATTTGTTACCACTTCTGGAAGAGTCTTTATTTGGAGGTAGGTGTGAGATTAGGGTAGGACCATGCTAGAGGGAAGGAAGCATGGCATCTGGTAGCTTCCTGTTTTAATCAATTATTCTTGCCAGCTAGATTCTAAACCAAGTAGTCCTGATTCTGCTGAAAGGGAATAAGTAAACCCTTTAAATTTCAGTGACCTTTAAATTTCAGTGGACAAAGCCTTAGTTGTCCCATCCTAGTTATGGCTATTACTTGATTTTAGAGGTTCAGGTATTCCTTCCCCTCATACAGATTGCAACCCCTCCACCACTGCCTTAGTAGGTAGCTTTATGACAGAAAAAAAATGCTCAGCTGGTGGCCATATTGCTGGTATTGGACCTCTCTGACTTCAGAGAGGCAGTCTCTGAGATGACAAATACAGAATTTATCCCCAGGCCCTTACCCAGAACCTTTCCAGCTTGATAGGTCTTGTTAGAGCCTGAGTACTACTGATACAATGTCCCAGAATCCGGGATCATGAACACATCTTGATGAGGCATCAGAGTAAGACTTCTGTGCTGAAGACTATGCTTAAGAAAATAAAGCGTTAATGTTCCCAAATACATACAGGAACTCCAACTAGGTTAATGAACCTAGGTTGCTGAATGCTTAATAAAGTGTCACAAAGTCCTTATCCTCCGGGCATCTTGGTTAGTGATTTCAGAAGAATCACTTGTGATCAACATAGAAATTATGCATGAATATATAATATATAATATGAATATGAATATAACATATAATATGAATATATAATTATGCATGAAAATTATCTGTGTGGTATAGGGAAGGAGCACTTTAGGTCTGTGTCAGCATCTGCATATTGGACAGTGATATCTCTAAACGGAAGTACTGTATGCGTCCTGAAATTGGCACGACCAAAACAAAACTCATGCTTCTCCTCACTTCCCCCACCCTCTGTCCCCCTATCCCTCTTGCTATCCTGTAGCACCATAGCTGATGAAGATAAGCAGGATCTAGAGACCATTTTTTTTAAGGATGGGGGAGACTTGGGCCAGAGAGAAGGAGCCAGGACATAGGGAGATACAAAGATTAATGTGACGACCTTGTTCTCAAGGACCTTAGAATCTGGTAGAAGGAAACACATGGAAAGAAATAACTATGAAACAGGGGAATGAGATGAGTCCAAAGGAGAGGTCCTGGCAAAGTGCTATGAATAATATTCCATTCAGAAGTCTTTGAACAGAGATCTCAAGTAGAGTAGAAAAACTCAGCCAGGATGATGGGAATATCTATGCAGAAAGAGGCCTTGAGAACCTCAAAACATTGATGTTGCTTTAACCAATTTCATCGAAATGATTGTTCATTGAGAATTTACTATGTACAGGGTACTATATTTAGTGTTCTTGGGGTTCCAGAGATATATAGGACCTGGCAGATATCGTTCACTAGAAGTTTACTTTCTAGTTGGGGAGACAAAGCAAGAAAACACGAAAAGTTATATAAGAATATAAGACCTGTCAAAATAGCATAAAAATGGCAGATTTGTCACAGACAGGGTTGTGAGTTCACAGGAGGGAGAGAATACTTTAGGCTGGATGACTCTGGGAAAATACGGAGTCATAGAAGATCAGACCAGAAGAGACCTTAGGACATAGAATATAGAATTCAATGAACACTTTGAGCACCCACTATGTGCCAGACCCTGGGATAAGTAAGTACTGAGGATGCAAGGGAAAGCAAGACCAATTCCTGTCCTTAAGGAGCTTACAGTCTAATGGAGAAAGACAGCATGTAAATAAATAGGCAATACAAGATGTAAAAAGTACATCAGAAATAATCACAGAGGGAGAGGAATTAGCAGCTTAATTCATAAGGAAGAATTGGAACTGAAGAAAGGGAAACAAAGTAAAGGTGAAGAAACAGTATTTCATCTATGGAGGCACCCTTCTCAAAGGCAAGGAGACAGGAGAAGCATCAAATTCAAGGATATATAAGTAGGTTAATGTTGTTTGATCCAGAAGTTCCCAAACTTATTTAGCCTACCACCCCCCTTTTAAAAAATTATTCAGCACCCCTGCCCTGAAATCTACTTTCTTTAACCCTTTAATGGTTTTTTGAAATTTGCTTCACCTGAGGCTACTACTGCCCCCCTCCCCCCAAACCCTTCCACCCCTGATTGTTCCAGCACCCCGCAGAGTATCGCCCACTTCAGGAACCTATGGCCCTTGACCCTACAGTTCATGAAAAAGGGGTAAGGAATAAGGAGACTGAAAAAGTAGGCAGGGGCCAAGTTATTAATTGCTTCAAATGACAAAAAGAAGAATTTACATTTTATCCTGGAAGAAATAAGGGGCCACTAGCATTCGCTGAGTATAAGGTAATATGGTTAGACTTATGCTTTGGGAAAAATCACCTTGGCAGCTGAATCGAGAATGGATTGGAGCAGATAGAGACTCGAGGCAGGGAGACTCGGTTAGAAGTTGTTTAATAATTTAGGTAAAAGGTGAAAGTCTGAACTAGGGCTGTGGCTGTGTGAGCAGAGAGAAAGGGACACATACAAGACACTTTCTGAAGGTAGAAATGACAAGACTTGATTACAGATTGTATATCTAGGATGAGTGAGAGTGGGAAATCAAGGATAATATGGAAGCTGTAAGCTCAGGTGACTGCAAAGATAGTCGTACCCTTGACATTAGTAGGGAAGTTGGAAATTGGGGAGAGTTTGGAGGGAGGGAAAGAAAATCATTTCTGCTTGGAGATGTTGAGTTTGAGATGCCTGTGGTACACCCAGTTCGATGTGTGCTTATAACTCAGGAGAGAGACTGAGGCTGCACATGTAAATCTAGGAATTATTTGCCTAAAGATAATGGAACTCATAGGAGCTGATGAGAGCATCAAATAAAATGGCATAGAGTAAAAAGAGGGTCCAGGGCAGTTTTGGAGAACACACACAGTTAGTGGGTATGACATGGGTGAAGAAACAGCAACAAAAATGAGGAGTGGTTAGATAGAAGGAGAACCAAGAGAGAGAAGAGTCATGAAAACCTAGTGAAGAGAGAATATGTAGGACAGGGGTGGGGGACCTGTGGCCTTGAGGCCATATGCGGCCCTCTAGGTCCTCAGGTGCAGCCCTTTGACTGAATTCAACCATCACAGAACAAAGGGCCTCGCTTGAGGACCTAGTGGGCCATAGGTGTCCTTGAGGCCATAGGTTCCCCACCCCTGCTCTAGGGGGAAAGGTGATTAATAGTGCTAAATGCTAGAGAGAGGTAAAGAAGGATTAAGAAAAGGTCATTAGAATTTGGCAATTTAAGAGATCCTTTTTAACTCTGCAGAGGGCAGTTTCAGTTGAATTAGTAATCCACAAGCTAGTTTGAAGAGGGTTAGTGGCTGTTGTTTTATAATTTATTTGTTTTTACAAACATTTAGTATCTCTTCCTCCCATTGCTCACCCCCCACCATTAAGCAATTAAAAAAAGAGAAAAACAAGACCTTCATAACATGTATGCATAGTTCAGAAAAGCAACTTCCTGCATTGGCCACTTTCAAAAATGTGTATCTCCTTCATTTTAAGTTGATCACCTCTCTGGCAGGAGATGGGTGGCATGTTTCATCTCCGTCCTCCCGACTCATGGTATATCACATCTATCAGAGGTCTTTCAAAGTTGTTTTTCTTTATAATGTTGTTGTATAGGGTGTTCCTAAAGTCTGGACACATAGGCAAAAATGCGTATTTTCAAGAAATGAAATGAATGAAATTTTCAACAACATTGCATTAATTGAAATATTAACAAATAACATCTTCAATGTGATTTCCATCATTTGTGATTGCAAGATTCACGTGAACTCGATGTAATAACTCCACATTGCCTATGTGTCCAGACTTTAGGGACACCCTGTATAAATTGTTCTCCTGGTTCTGCTTACTTCTTTCTATATCAATTCATAGAGATCTCCCCAATTTCCTCTGAAACTGTTTATTTCATCATTTCTTACAGCATAGTAACATTTAATTACAATCTCATACCATAATTTTTTGAGCCATTCCCAAATAGATGGGCACTCTTTAATTTCCAGTTTTTGCTGCTGTAAAAAGATCTGCCATAGATGAACAAATGAGTATCATTTTCCTTTTCTTTGATTTTTGGTATATAGGCCAACTGGTGGCATAGCTGGATCAGAGGTTAAGCACAGTTTAGTAACAAGTTCCAAACTGCTTTCCAGAATGGCTGGACCAATTTACAACTCTACCAGCAGTGCATTAATTGTCCATTTTTCCTGTAGTCCCTCCGACATTTGTCATCTTTGCCAATCAAATAGGTGTGAAGCGAAACTTCAGATTTTCTTTCATTTGCATTTCTCTAATTATTAGTCATTTGGAATTTTTCTGATTTTGTTGTCAATACCTCTGATTTCTTCCTTTGAAAACTGCCTGTTCATATCTTTTGACCGTTTATTAGGGGAATGGCTCTTGTTCTTCTAAATTTGAATCAGTTCCTTATCCATCTTAGATATGAGACCTTTATCAGAGAAACTTGCAGAAAAGATTATTTTTTCAAGTTACCTGTTTCCCTTCTAATGTTAAGCCAGAGAATTTTTTTTTAAAAAAGAAGACAGTGACTCAGGTCTTCTTGAAAAGAGAGACGTCTCGTCTTTTGCCTTCCTTCTTATCCTTAGCCCTTAGCAGAATGCCTGGCACGTAAGTCCTTGTTGAGGGTCTGACGGAGGAGGCACTGAGGGTGGTTGGCTTTCTCAAGAAGTTTGGTCGTTAAGGGGAGGAGAGTATAGGGAAGTAGCTAGCAGGGATGGTAGCATGAAGTGAGAGTTTTCTACAGACAGGAGAATGTTTGTAGCATCAGAGAAAGAGCTAGTTGATAGGGAGGGGACTGAAAATAAGAAAGAAGATGGAGATAATTGTAAAGGCCTTTTACTAGAGAGTTCGAGAAAACATTTACATATACTCTTTAGGTATATATTTATATACATATACACATGTAATTAAATTCAAAATAGATACAAAGTAATGGGGTGGGGAATCAGGCAGAGCTAGCATGTACTTTACTTAGAGCATAGAATATCAGACCCCAAAGGGATCTTAGAACATTAAACATGAACTGTTAGAGAATGGACCTTAAAGATCACCGCCCTCATCTTACAAATGAAGAACCAACCTCAAAGAAGGTATTTTTGATCAAGAAGTTGCAGAGTCTGGATTTGACCTTGTGTCTCCCTACTGTACTGGTCGTGGAGAAGGTGGGGATTTAGCTAACCCCGGAAGCATGGGTAGGATTTCACTGGATGGACAGGGGCAGGATAGATTCAACACTAGGAAGGTGGTAGTGGTATGGGTGTTGGGGCATGGGGAGATCACTGGCTGAACAAAGGCATGGGAGAGGGCTTCTTGGGCAAGAGCTCAGGGAGACTCCAGAGACAGTGCTTCACATCTCTCATCTCTTTTCTTCTTTCTATCTTTGCAGCCTGGAGAAGGAGAACTATGATGTTTGGGCCAAAGTAGTGAGACTGAATGAAGAATTGGAGCAAGAGAAGAAGAAGTTGGCTGAACTGGAAATCAGCTTTCAAAACATGGAATGCTCACGGCAGGACATGGAGAAAAAGAACAAGGCCCTGGAGGGGGAGCTCAAAGAGTGTGCCAAGCTGAAGTTGACAAAGGAGCCCAATTCAAATGCCTGACGTTGGAGAGGGCAGAAGGTGCCTATTTTGGGCACAGTCTGACTTCTGTGAGGAACTGGGAGGTGATGTAGATGCAATTGCCTTTCATCCCTGTTAGAGGACTTGGAAGCAAAAATACTCCCTGTGAGAGAAAAGACCCCTTGGGAAACAAACCAACAAAGAGCTTTCACCTCTCCCAGGAAGATGACTTGGTGGTCCATAGAGGATATGGCAGAAAGGCTGCCATATGGATGTCCCTGCTGGATGCGTTTGGAAAAGGACAAGACTTTTTCCTCCACATGTCAGGATGAGTGAAGATGACATTTGTTCTTCTAATAATGAGTGAATATTTCTGACTGGAAAAATTCTAGACAAGGTATAGTTCAGGAGAGCTCAGAAAGCCAGCTGCTTCCAGGCCACGAGGCCTTGGTTTCCTGGTTCTCTGAGTCCTCAGAAACAAGGGGCACACAGTGGCAGCCAATAAACTCTTGTTTATCTGTATTATGATTGAGATGCCTTTTGGACCTTTCAAGTTTGAATTCCTAACCATTATTGCCTTGAATATGAGGCAGTATGACATAGTGGGACCCAGGACCTGAGTTCAAATCTCATCTTTGATGCATATTGGCCATGTGACCCTGGGCAAGTCACTTACCTTCTAAGTGCTCTAGGCTACTCTCTAAGACTTACAGTTGCAGAGATGGTACTGATTTGCTTTGATAAATTGAGTTTTCCCATCTAAGTATTCTTTATATCAATGAAATAAAAGATTTGGTTCCTGTCCTTGATAGTGCCTCACAAGATTCTGGGTTACTTCCTTATCACTCAGCCAATACGTTCTCAAGGATTGAAAACTACCACAGAAAGGAAAAACTGAGACTTTAGGGTGTGTTTGGTACAAGCTATCATTTTACAAAAAAGGAAACTGAGGCCCAGAGTGGAGACGTGCTTCCTGATATCATAGAACAAGTTAGTGGCAGAATTGGGTCCTTTTGGATTCTCATTCAATGTTTTTTCCATTGTCCCACACTGCTTCTGTAAGGAGCGAATCTGTGGGGAGAAAATATAAACCATTTCAAAGCTAAAAAGAAGCAACTTTTGCATTATCTATTGTTTTTATTATACAGGCACTCACCACTCCTTCTCCATAGTAGGGACCTGGCTTTGGCTCACTGTAACAAAGAGAGCTGCGGGAAAGGATGATGAGTTGGTTTGGGAGGTAATAAATTCCAGTCACTGGAGGTTTTTAAATGGAAATTGGATAGTCATTGTCTAGGAGTTTTGTGGAAAGGGATTCCCGTTGGACTAATGGCCATTAAGAGAGCTGAGACCCTCTGACTCTGCAATAGTAATAATGCATATAAATCAACAAACACTTATTAAATGCCTATTATGTTTTAGGCATCATGCTATAAATATTTTGGAGATATACAACCTAAACGAAAGCATCCGTGTCCTCAAATTACTGAGCATTTATTAAGCACCTACTATGTGCCAGGCACTGTTCTATACATATTTTGGGGAAATAAAACCCAAATCAAAAGCATCTCTGCCTTCATGTCAACAAGCATTTGTTAAGCACCTACTGTGTGCCAGTCACTGTGTTAAGCACTGGACATACAAAGATAGGCAAAAGATGGCCTCTGCTCTCAAGGAGCTTACAGGGGAGACAACATGCAAACAATTATGTACAAACAAGATATAGACAGGATATACTAGAAATCATCTCAGAGGCAAGACAACTAGAATTAAGAATGCGTTCTATCCTAGAAGTTCCATGTCATTGTAGCCGAGTTGGCTGGTTTGTCTCTGTGGAGGCAAGAGGACTAAATTTGTCTCTGGCACCCACACCTTGCCTTTCTCAGACCTTTAATCTACTCTGGTAATACTGCCTCTAAATTCACTGGACTTGCTTTCCCCATGGAAATTGTTTTTAGAAAACAATCTGATGTCCAGAGGATTGACACCTTGGTGGGAATTTGGGTGCCTGCATTCCTTTCCCTTCTTTACTACTCCAAAGACACTTGCATTTTCAGCCCTAAGGACTTTGTCCCTTGAAAAGACTTCCAGGTTTTAGATGAGGGCTGATGGATTGCTAGATGGTGTAGTGCATAGAGTGCTGACCCTGGAGTCAGGAGGACCAGAGTTCAAATCTAGCCTTACACATGTAATAGCTGTGTGACCCTGGTCAAGTCACTTAGCCCTCTTTGCCTCAGTTTCCTCATCTGTAAAATGAGCTGGAGAAGGAAATGGCAAACCACTCCAGTATCTTTACGAAGAAAACCCCAAATGGGGTCACGAAGAGTTGGAAACAGCAAGAATCTACTTTGTCACTCCTGGAAATGGCACCTCCCTTGTGGAGATGTTAGGTTCTTTACAATTCAAGCATTCTACGCCTCTATGAAGAGCCTGCTGCCCTGTTGTATCAAGGGCTGTGTCCCCAGGCTGCAGTTTCTCTAGTTGGCCACCAGGTGTCAGCAGAAGAGCAGAGCTCCAAGGGAGTCCTTTGTTGCCATCATTGATGACACGTCGCCATTCTCCACTCTGAGTGCTTCTTTGCTCTTTTCCTTTCCCTGTCTTTCTCTGAAAGTCCCTCTTCTGGTCCTTCCTCTCTGTAGAAGGCAGCTTGCTATAGTGGAGAGGGCCCTGAATCTGAAATTGGGAAAGCCTGGTTTCCAGTTCCTCTTCTGATGCCTTCTAGCCTTGGCTTAAGTCATTATCCTCTCTCTGCCTCCATTCCCTAATCTGTAAAATGAGGGGTTGGACTTAGTGGTGTCTAAGGTTCTCTTCCTGCTCTAAACTCACGATCCATAATAAGAGTAATAACTCAACATACACATTTACCCTAAACTAAGACAGGAACTTGCCAACTCATGCCATTCCTATGGGGCTGGGAAGAAGGGTGGATTGTGGTTGCTGTTGTTGGTTTTGTTCAGCTGTGTCCAACTCTCTGTGGCTTTTAATGGGGTTTTCTTGGCAAAAGTACTGAAGTAGTTTGCCATTTCTTTCTCCAGCTCATTTTATGGATGAGGAAACCGAGGCAACAGGGTTAAATGACTTGCCCAGGGTCACAAGCTAATAAGTGTCTGAGGCTGGGTTTGAACTCAGGTCTTCCCAACCCCAGGCCTGGTGCTCTATCCAAATCATCCCCATTTTAAAGATGAAGAAACTGAGTCTTAGAAAGCTGAAGTGATTTGACTCAGATCACTCAACTAGTAAGGGTTAGGTCCAAAACTTGAGCTTACACCTTCTGATTCCAAGTCTATGATACTTTCCATTAGGCCACACCAAATTCTATTTTTTTCTTTTTTTAAAAAAATGAATTTTCGTTGATTTATTTTAAATCATCTATATTTCCCTATGTAAGCTGACCTTTTCACCCCTCTTGGAGATCAGTCCCTTATAACAAAGAATAAAAAAGAGAGGGGGAAAAAAGTTGAGCAAAACCTAACCGTCATATCAAAGAAGTTTAGCATTATATGCAGCATGGCACACCCATAGTCCCCCATCCCTGTAAGGCATGAGCAGAGATTCCTTCTCATACCCTTCTTTGCAGCCAAGGTTAGTCATCATGAGTCCACAATATTCAGTTTTGCTGTTTCTTTCCATTTCCATTCTTGTAGTCCTGTATGCTGTTTTCCTAGTTCTTGGAAGCTCATTTCGCATCAGAGTAAATGGATTCCCTTATTCCTCTATATTCATCATTTTCACAGTTTCTTGTAGCATAGTAATATAGCATTGCATTCATGTGCCACAAATTATTTAGCTGGCCCCATTGGTTGAGTGTCTCCCATGTTTCCACACCTCCTTCGGTATGTTCTTCCTTCTTCTCTGGCTATGGTTTCAGGTTGTTGGGGGCATCCCAGGGATCCTAGGATTGGCAGCAAAAAGGATTCCTAGAGTCAGAGGTAGCTCATTAGACCTGCCAGGGACCGTAGCGATAGTTAACTCTAACATCTCATTTTAGAGATGAAGACAATGAAGCCCAGAAATCGAAGATTAATATTAATAATAATAGCTAAGCTTTATGTAATGTTTACTGTGTACCAGGCGCTGTGCTAAGGGTTTTACAATTATTATCTCATTTGATCCCTGGGTAGCCTGGGCCTTTGAACATGCCCAGTTTGTCTAACATGGGGCCAACTGTGTTCCTACGACGTGGGTGGGCTTAGCCTCTGTGTCTTTAAAAATAGTGAGACCAGACCCATTACTCTCTTTCCACCATCTTTCAGCTGCCCTCTTTTTGGCTAAGCATAGACACCATGAACTGACCCAGTGGGAGGGTGGGACTTGCTACCCTTTGCTGACCTTTTTTTTGACTCCAGCTCCAAGAAATGGGTCTGGGGGGTGTTTGTTTCTGTGATCCTCATAGACCTGGGAGTTCTAGCCATGGCAGCCTTGGATCCAGAATTGTGAGTGGGGACAGGGGGCGGTATGGAATTCCCGAGAAGCCAAGGTGCCTGGAACCAGACCAAGGAGGGCGTCGGACTCAGAACTGAAACGTGGTGCTCTATGGGAACTGAGCTAATGAACCTAGTCCCCTCCCCCTCTCCAGAGACTGAAGTGGTACAAAAGGGAGAGGGGTGAAGTCTAAATAGTTACTTGATTCAGTAGACCTTCCATCCTTTCTCAGTCCTCCAGGCTCTACCTGAGTTCAGGTGAATGAACAAAAAAAGCTTTTATTAAGCATTTACTGCAGTCAGTGCACTGTGCTAAAGGCTGAGGGTGCAAATAAAAACACAAGGTACTATCTGTTCTCAAAGAGCTCCCATTCTAAAGAGGGAGACCACAAGTAGAGGAGGTTTTAGTCAGACAGAAGGACCTGGCATTCCCTAAGGGTAAGGGGGGGTGGGGAAGCTCTTGGGCTTACCTCTCCAGTGGTAGTCCGTAGGTGGTTGGTGGCAATGGGGATGGGGATGGCTTCTTTGATGATGATGATGGCTATAGGGACCAGGCTAGAAGGAGGACCAGGGTTCTGGGGGTATGTTGAAATTTCCTTGGTTTGTGGACTTTGGGTCATATACAGGCTGTTTCTATCAGGGTCTGAGGGGGTGTGGTTGAGGTGCTGGGTGTCTGCACATGTTAATCAGTAAGAGGATAGAATACTTCACCTTGACTACAGTTCAAACCTGACCTCCAACACCAGCTGTGTGACTCCGTGTAAGTCACTTAAACTTTAGGTCTGCCTCAGTTTCCCCAACTGTCAAATGAGAATAATAATAATGGCACCTACCTCCCACGATTGTGAGAATCAAATGAGATATTTATAAAGCTCTTTGCAAAACTTAAAGTGCCAAACAAATGCTAGCTGTCATTATTAATTATTATGGTCCTCTGTATGCATGGAAAACGCTGCCTCCTGTCTCTCTAGACACCTTGCTGTCTGAGCTAGGCTGGCTTGCTTCCTTTTGTGTATTGTCTTCCACCATTAGACCATAAGCTCCTGGAAGGTAGGAACTGTCTTTCTTTTTCATATCCATATCCCCAGCACTTGGCACAGTGCTTGACGCATAGTAGACACTTAATAAATGTTTATTGGCTGACGGTTGGTCCACAGTTGGTGGTGGGGATGGTGGTGGGGATGGTGGGCTCTTTCTCCATAAGATTTGTTCGCTTCAGTGATGACTATGGAGGCCAGTTTAGGAGCAACGCCGGTGCTGTTCCCAGGGTTCTCAGGCTTGTCTGCGTGTCTGTGGCAGTTAGCTGGTAGTTGTGGTTGGTGATAGCGATTGTAGGAACGGGCGGCTTCTTCTCCAAGTGATTCATGTCGTACTTTGTGCATCCCTCTGCCCAGGGAGTACTCTTGGAAATTCTTGTATTTACAATCTTCCACAGGCAGTAGTAAACAGTCATACTTACACTAAGTGCCCACCAACAGGGGAAAGCCCATCTCTCCACGTGCCTCACCACTTCTAGGGCCCAGTTTTCACTCTTTCCCTTCTGAAACGGGATAGAAGCAGAATGGTTTGGAGGCCTACTTACAGTATAGCAATATAATGTTCTGTTTCCTTAGATGCACTTGTTTTTGACAAGAAATTGAGCTTCTGCACTGACATTTATGATAAGCTTTACCCTCACCCAGCTCTGGACAGGCCTTTCTAATTCATTATCTCTTATGGTCAACTTGTGAGTCATGAAGGAAAGGAAGGGAATACCTCCCTGCTCAGGAAGCCAGAGACTCTATTTGCCTTATTGGGTGAACTTGAAAATGCAAGGGCCCCAATACTGATCCATGATGTCAACAAATGACTCATAGACTCTCAGACTTAGGAAGAACTTAATAGGTCATCTAGTCTGACCTCAGCTTGTTGGTTGACTCTCCTCTTCTGCATTCCCAGCAAGCAGGCACACAGCCTCTTCTTGACGATCTTCAATGGGGACCAATTACTTCCTAAGGCAACCCATTCCACTCTTGAACCTTGTTGAATTTTTCTTTATGTCACGAAAAAACCTAATTTCCACACATTGCTTCAGTATTTAACCTCTGTCCCCAAGAAGACCAAGTCTTACATGACAGTACTTTAAAACAATGGTTATGCCTCCACTAAGTCTTCTCCAGGTCGCACATTCTCATTTACTTATCCAATCTTCATATGACACGGTTTCAAAGTGCTTTACCATCCTGATTATTTTCTTCTGGATTCTCCTTAGCTTGTCAATGTCCTTCCTAAAAATGAAGCTCTAGAAATGAATTCAAATTCCAGACGGAGCCTGATCAGGATAGGATATAACAGTACTCTCAATGACTTTATTGTTTGTTGGGTTTGTTTTTTTTTTTACTGATTAAGATTAAATTAGCATTTTTTTTACTTCAATGCCACATTGTTGACATATGTTCATTCATCTTGCAGTCCAATTAAGTTAATTAATTAATTAATTTTTTCCATTTCTCAGGAATTTCACCCCTTTTCTCCTACCCTCACCACTGGTGGAAAAACACAAACCCTTGTAAAAATATTCATAGTCAAACAAAACAAGTTCCTATATTGTCCACGTCTGAAAATGGGTTTCATTCTGCATATTTAGTCCATCCCCTCTCTGTCAAGAAGTGGGTAACATTCCTCATCACTGGTCTGGGAATAATGGTTGATAATTGTGTTGATCAGAGTTCTTTAAGTCTTTCAAAAATGTCCACTTTCATAATATCACTCTAGAACAGATTATTCTCATGGTTCTGTTCATTTCACACAACATAGGTCTCTCTGAAACTGTCTCTTTCGTGATGTCTTATAGCACCACATATTCTATTACATTTATATGCCATAATTGGTTCAGCCATTCCCCAGGTGACGAGCATCTCCTTAGTTTAAAGTCCCTTGCCACTAGCAAAAGAGCTGCTTTCAATATTTTTGTACATTTAGCATCTTTTCTTCCTTTTTAAAAAAAATTTTTTTGCAGGGGGGAAGGCAGGGCAATTGGGGTTAAGTGACTTGCCCAAGGTCACACAGCTAGTAAGTGTGTCAAGTGTCTGAGGTCAGCTTTGAACTCAGGTTCTCCTGACACTAGGGCCAATGCTCTACTCACTGTGCCACCTAGCTGCCCCTTTTCTTCCTTTTTTGATCTTTTTTGGGGAATAGGCTTAATCATGGTCTTATTGGGTTAAAAGGTACACACAATTTAGTAACTTTTGGGGCATAGTTCCAAATTGCTTTTCAGACTGGCCGGACTAATTCATAGCTTTACCGACAATGCATACACCTGTTTTCTAGAAGCTCTTCCAATGCTTGTCGTTTTTTTTTTCTGTCAACTTTGTCAATCTGATAGGTATGAGATAGAACCTCAGAGTGGCTTTATTTTACATTTTTCTAATTATTAGTGGTTTGGAATATTTTTTTTCATGTAGCTATTTAGCTTGAATTTCTTCCCTTGAAAATTATTCCGCAATAGTTCATGTTCTGAGTTCCTTTCCAGATCTACGTTCCAAGTTCCAGTTCCATGTTCTAAGTCCCCTTTCAACTCCAGTATTCTTGTCTTTGTTCTAAGGATCTTTCCAGCTCTATTAGACTATGTTCTAAAGTCTTTTTCAAAACTGACATTCTATGGCCCGCTTCCAGTTGGACTCATAGAAGTTAAGAGCTCTTGTCAGTCCATTCAGAG
>CM053625.1:253627350-253686000 GCA_028646595.1 Phalanger gymnotis
AGGAGGGGCTAGCTTGGTGACTAGGCAGAGTCGGCCTCGGGTAGGTTTTCCAAGTTTTCTGAGATGTAGACAAGTGCACATTACCACAATATAAACTTCCACATTCCTTCGCTTCCTTTGCAGATAGGAGCAATGAGACTGTGTCCTGGAACAACTGTTTTCTGAGCAGCAGAAAACAGAGGAAGTACCTTAGGGCCCTTTTGCTTCCCATTAAAACAGAAGGGGTTTGCAAGAGTCCTTCTAAAGTCATGTACCCCCTATGAGCTGGAACAAGCTGCTCCAGCTGACTCCAAGTGCAGCTGGCTCTTCAAAGGAGGGGATCAAGATGAATTCTTTTGGGACTCAGGGACATTGAGGAACCAGCCAAATTGTCCTGAATTGGGAAGCACGGCTCCTTAAAAATTCTGGGCTAGTCTTTTAAGGGACACTTTTAGTTAGGAAATAAGAAGAAAATTTCCAAATGAAAGCATATATTTTGTCTCACCTCCCTTTTGAAACTTGTCGTCTCTTAGAAACATAGACTGGTAGAGCTGGACAGTACTCCAGACTTCTGTACCCCAAACATTTTTAAGTTGGAATCTCCCTCCCTGGTCAGTCTCTTTTATTTTGCAACTCTTCCTGAACCCACTATTTGTTTTTATCATGACCTCTGCTCCCTCAAACCCTTTTTTGTTTTCCAAATTCATCAGATATACCGTTAGTTCAATTTAATTCAACAAGCCTTGATTAAGCACCTCCTACACTTATAGGTCAGGCACTGTGCTAGTTATAACTAATACCAAGACAAAAAAAATGTTCCTGCCCTCAGGAAGCTTACACTCTACCAAAAAGTAACAGGTACACAGAGAAGTAAATCCCTCATTTGTACAAGTAGATATAAGGCAATTTTGGCAGCAGGGCCATCATAAGATTTAGAGCAGGAAGTGGCCTTATAGATCTAATTCATACCCTTTATAGCTGATGGAACTGGGACATAGACAGATAAAGCCACTTACCCGAGGTCCACCAAGGAGGCAGAGCTGGAGTTTGAACTCACGAGTTTCTAACTCCTCCATATCCAAAGTTCTTTTTGCTATACCATAGCAGCCTCCCAAGATAGGACAACTCTGAGATGGGAATAATAACAGGGTTGCTGTGACAATCAATCGAGATAATATTTCTAATGCGCTCAGCACAATGTCTGTGCTTATGTAACCAATGCTTGTTCCCTTCTCCTTCCCCCAGTTAGACTTCGATTTCCTTAAGAACAGGGACTGCTTTTTATAATGCTATTTCCAGCGTTCAGCACAGTGCTTGGCATATGGCAGGAGCTTGTCGTTTAGTCATTTTCAGTCTTCATGACTCTTCATCACCCCATTCGAGGTTTTTGCGGCAAAGACACTGGAGCGGTTTGCCATGTCCTTCCCTAGCTAGTTTTTCAGGTGAGAAAACTGAGGCAAAGAGAGTGAAGTGACTTGCCCAGAGTCATACAGCTAGTAAGTGTCTGAGGTCACATTTGAACTCAAGTCTTCCTGACTCCAGGTCTGGTGCTCTATCCTCTGCACCACCTAGATGCCTGAGTAGGAGCTTAATAAATGCTTGTTGACTAACTTAATGTCAGCAATTCCTATCTCATGGCTATTCCATAATTCTTACTCCTTTTGCTGTGATGGGAATTCCCCTTCCTTTGGTTACACTGAAAGTAGTTAAAATCACAGCATGATATAGGAATTATAGTTGGTTCCCATTTACATAATCTTTAACATTGACAATGACCCTCCACAAACACCTTTAGGTAGGCAAGCCATAAACTAACACCTCCGGTCAGAGGAATTTACTGATCTCTAGCAGATATCAGGGCAGCCAGGTGGTGCAATGAATAGAGCACCAGGCCTGGAGTCAGGAAGACCTGAGTTTAAATTTAGTCTCAGACACTTAGTAGCTGTGTGACCCTGGGCAAGTCACTCAACCTCTCTATGTCTCAGTTTCACCATACATAAAATGAGCTAGAGAAGGAAATGGCAAACCACTCCAGTATCTTTAACAATGAAACTCCAAATGGGGCTACCAAGAGTCAAACAGGATTGAACCACAATGATAACAAGTAGGTATCAGGGTCTTGAGGGAATAAAGCTCAGGATGGGTAAAGTTCCATGATGAGGGCTTAAGGGAGGGAGGAAAGAGTAGAATGAGACTTTGGGTGAGGGCATTTGGGACTAAAAAGAAAGGTGAGATTACCCGGCCTACAGAGGATCAGCCCAATGTGAATTAGTCGAACTGTGACATAATTGAGGCTTCCCTTTCTTCTCCTCCTTTTCTCTCTCTTTCATCCTTCTCACCTCAGCACCCATTTCTCCCTCAGATTCTTTCCATAAAAGAAGGTGATCCAACTAATCGATGGGATCATAGGGTTTAGCGCTGGATGGGAAGACTGAGGGCATCTAGTCCAATCCACTAGTATAGAGATGAGGAAACAGGCCAGAGAAGACAAGTGGGCTTCACCAAGGTCATACAGGAAACAAGGAGCAGATGCAGAGTCAAAGCCTAGCTGCTCTACCTCCAAATTCTTTATGCCTTTTTGTATTTCTTTATACCACACCACTATGTGACAACCAAGGTGTTGGGGGTGACCTTTGCCTTTTTAAAGACATCTTGCTTCTGCCTGGCAGCACTCCTTTTGTATTTCTTTGGCTTCTCCACCATGCCCCCCATGCCAGGTACTGCCCCTTTTCATCCTTTCTTCTTGTTTTGGTGTAGGGATCTTCCCCTGTCAAATTGCACACGTTCATGTCGTTGTATCCCCAGCATATAGCATAGTGCTGGCACAGAGTAGGTGCTCAGTAAATGTTTATTGACTGACTGACCAAATCTGAAAAGGGCAATGGTAAGCCCAAAGAAATGAAACTCTAATTGTGGAATTTCAGGTCACTAGGTGGAGGAAGTGAGAGGGGCCTTCCCAGCCAATCTGAAGTTTCACCAAGGATAGAATCCCTGTGCATATCCCACCTGCACATAAAGTTGACTTTGAGCTCCAGAGGGCATGGGGAGAATGGGAGTGGGGGTGCAGAAAGATGCGGCAGCATTTGGCCCAGAGCTGGTTTCGAGCACACCATCCTGGGCACCATCAACCAAGGCACCCACTGGATAGAAGCTGTAGAAAAGCAGCTTTCCACCTTGTGAGAGAAAAATCTTCCTAACAATATTAGCAGGTTTTATTCTTTTAATTAAAACTTTCTCTAAGTGGAATGGTTGGTTGGTTGGTTGTTGTCCTTCATTCTTGAAGAGGGCCAAAATGACATCACTATGCCAGAGTCCAGATTCAATGTGTCTGACTGCGGCCGATCAGACCAACATGAGCTCAGAATGTTCTATCGCAGATTGGGCACACATAGTCTGTGTGAACATTTGGAGTGGATGCTCCAAACTTGCGCATCCTGCGTTTCCTTTGAGCTGTTTCAGTTCTGCTTTGCTCGTAGAGCACAGCACCTTCTCCGATGTGCTCTGAATGTGTGACTAAAAGTGGACTGGGCTGCCTATGGTATTAACGATAACAATGATGACATTTATATAACCTGTTGGGGTTTTACCTAGTGCATCTCATATGTTATTTGATATATTTCATGTGTCATTTGATCCTCATAACAACTTTGTTAGGGAGGTACTGTTATTATCCCCATCTTACAGATGAGTAAACAGAGAAGAGGCGAGGCTGTGTGACTTGCCCAGGACCATAAGGCATGGATCTGAGGCAGGATTTGAACCCAAGTCTAGTCTAAGTTCAGTACTCTCATCATTGCCCCATCTAGCTGTCCCAGTTTGCAGGCTCCCCTTCACTGGGGGTCTTCAGTCAGAAGCTTGTTGGAGGTATTGTAGAGGGGATCCCTGTCAAGGTATGGATTGGGTCAGAAGACCTCTGAGGCGATCATCCAGCTTGAAGTCCTGTTTCTTGCTCTAAGAATCACAGAATCCCACACTTCCAGTTTTCCTTGTGGTAGATTTAGTTTCACTAACTTACCTCTGAATCAACATCTCACAAGTCCCACCCCTCCCCCTTTCCCTATATTTCTCTGACTGTTCCTTTGTTCTCATCCTCCTCTGCCCCAAATCTTGAAGTGCCATAAGGGGAATTGGTTGCTCTGGGCTAA
Source organism: Phalanger gymnotis (assembly GCA_028646595.1). Classification (NCBI taxonomy): domain Eukaryota; kingdom Metazoa; phylum Chordata; class Mammalia; order Diprotodontia; family Phalangeridae; genus Phalanger; species Phalanger gymnotis. Next base: position 253,631,475 of record CM053625.1, read on the forward strand.
TGAACTCTCTGGGAGGAGAGGGCTGAGAGGGGGCATCATTTCCACGTCTTTCTTTCCTTCTTCTCGGACCCTGATCTGGATCTCCAGTTTGCTAAGATTGGCTCATCTTAACCAGTGGGCTCCGCATTAGAGCCTTCGAGCCTAGAATAGCTGGAGTGACTTTTCATTGGCATGAACTCTCTCAACAAACTCCTAGGGAAAAACAGAGAAGACCGGAAGCTGCTTTCCCACATGGCTACATTGGAAGTAAGAAGGCCTTGCCTAATGATCCATTTACGCAGACTTGACCTTTCCTCCTCGACTTTTATCATTTGGCTTGAAGACAAAGGCTTTTTGCTCTTAGAAGCAGCTCCCATGTGCCCGAAGGGGAAGGACGGCTGTTGTTGAGTTAGGTCAGCACGTGGGAACCCGGCATGTTCCCTGTGAGGATTGACTTCAGTAGGACACCAGAGGAGTCAGTGGGACCTTGAACTGGGCCACACAGAGCAGGTGGCTTGGATTAGGACATTTAGCTATTTTGAGGCATAGGATTACTTTTGACAGAAAATCAACACAAACAAAACAGCTCTACCCCTAAACCCCTACCCCAGAGAAAAGGCCACATAGCCTTTCTCCCTAAAATATTCTCTTCCATAGCACAATTTTACTTAGTTTGCTCACCCCCTGAAATTCTGGTCATTCAACTGTTTAGTATGTGTGAGAACAGGGCTTACAACAATTCTCAGAATCCTTTCTGCTCTGGTCAGGATGCTTTAAACAGCTAATACATTTATTTTATCAATTCTGAACAGGTTGACACAGGCTAGTTTGGTCTCCTGTCATTGTTATGGAGATAATTTATGTGAGGATGCACATACTCCTTGATGCTCAGTGCCACATTCTTTTTAGGGGAAAAGGATTCAGGAATCAAAGAAATCAGGAATCAAGTTCCAAAGATCTCTAGATAGTGGAATAATACAAAACGTGAGACTCATGATTTTAGCATCATCTTTGAATCTCAGTTTATAAGCATGAAACCAATCTTTTTTTACACTAACATTCAATGATTCGACAGCTAATAACCATAAACTCCATGATTTCAAAGAATAAAAATTGTAGCTTGCTAAAAGGGCAACAGAAACACATGGTTGCACACATAGACTCTGATAGCTTATCAATGACGTCTGCCTGCAAGGATTTGAAGGTCTGTCAGTGGGAAGGGAGATCAGACTTGTTCTGCTGGGCCCCAGAGGAAGCCGATTTAGGCTTGAATTCAGGATAAACTTCCTCATAATTGTCTTGCAATGAAATGGACTGGGCTGAGAGGTGGTGTGTGCCTCCTTGGAAGTCTCTAAGCAAAAGCAGGATGCCCACTTACTGGGTTTTTTTTGGGGGGGGCAGGGATTCATTTTCCGATATGGGTTGCAGTAGATAGTCATTGAATTCTCCATGCAACTATGAGATTCTGTGATCCTGTTTAGTGGATAAAAAAGTCATCATTTCTTGGACATCATTCAAGAAATTTATGATGAGAAAAGGAGGTGAGCAATTTGAGAGCAAGAGAAAACAGAAGGACAATTAAATCACCATACTGAAGCCATGGAATTTTTTAAATTGATGTGCTCTTTAAAAACCCCTCCAAACATTGTTGTCAATTCTACATGATGCTTACTTCTTTCCCAGTAAAACTATCTCTTGGAGCAAAGATATACAATTAAGTAAAACCCCAATCCCAAAGCCCAGTGGTATGGGACTCTCCTTACTGGTGTAGATGAGAGCTCTGCTCTATGGGAGGGGCTGGGGAGAGTTGGGGAGAGCTTTTCAAACTTCTTGGAGATTTTCTTCGTGGACACTGCTGGCTCCTCTCATGTTGTTTTTTCCCAGTCTTTTTCTGCAATACAGGTGGTATCTTCCATCTCCTCTCCTAAAGCTGAAAGCCAGAAGCCTTCAAAGAGACTGCAGAGTCTGAACTGACTCAGCTATTTAAAGAAAAACTCAAAGAAGAATGAAGTCTCTTTTTCTCACAAATTTCACTCCATCCCTCACATAGGGTAGGGCATTCACCTCTACCAATGAGGAGAGAGTCCCATACCAATGGGCTGTTGAACAGAAGTGGCTGCCTCATCCTTAGTTCATGAGGTTGAGAAGGGAATGGTTGTCTCTCTGAACTATAAGTCCTAGGATGCCAGTCAACTCTTAACCCATTATTACGGTGAGATCACCGAGAAAGAAGAGGCCTTTCAGGTCATTCATTGCCATTCCAAATCATCTTCTCCAACACTATTACTATAGACTTAGTAAGTTGCTTTCTTGACCCAAGGCTCATTTACATTATACTGCATGGTGGGCAAATATCCTGTCCTGAAAGCTGAGGATTTCACATGCTTTCCCAAGAAGCATGCAGTTTAACTACACGATGTGCTGCTGTCAAAGGACTTAAGATGAGGAAAGGAAAGGGGACTTCAATCCTGATCACTTTCCCCCAACTGATGCCTGACTTAGTCTTTGAGGGAGAAGAAGAGGAAGGAAAGAAGAGGTTGAAAGAGAGACATAAAAGTTGAAAAAAGAGGTAGGAAGTTGACTTATAAAGCAGTTTGCACTAGCTCTGAAATTTGGAATCGAATCAAAGTTAACCAAATGATACGAGCACCAGTTTAAGTTTAGAAAGTCAGCGGGGTTTTTTAGTTTAATTTTTAATTTGTAGAATAAGACAAGCATTTCCATAATACAGTATGATAAAAAAGATTGTACATGGAACTGCAAATCTAGTATATACAAGTTGCTGTTGCTTTTACATATATGATAAAGTTATCATGTAAATTTCTTTGCCCCCCCTTTCCCCCTCCCCCAGCCCTAGAGATGGCTACTTATTAGACACAAATATATATATGTATATATATGCATATATACATATATATGTAAAATCATTCTATATGTACTTCCATTTATCAGTTCTTTCTCTGGATGCAGATAGTGTCTTCCTTCATATGCCCTTTGTAGCTAATTTGAGTATTTATAAGTCAAAATGACTTATTTACTCAAAGTCATTCTCAAAATATTATTGCTATTACTGTACACAATGTTCTCTTGGTTCTGCTTACTTCACTCTTCATTATTTTGTACAAGTCTTTCACGTTTTTCTAAGATCATCAAGGCCATCATTTCTTATAGCACAGCAGTATTCCAGCATGATCATAAGATTTTTGTAATAGAAAGGTTTGAGGACCTGGACATACATTTCAGCTTTGCTACTTTCTGCCTGTTTGACCTTGGGCAAGGCTGTTCAGATCTGTGAGTCTCAGTTTCTTTGTTTGTAAAACAGAGCCATCCAACCACGTCATTGGCGTGGTACTTTCCATCTCAAATCTTAATTCCATGAGTTTCGAGCTGATGATGAGCCCAAGCAAGAAGGCTCTCCCTTTAAGAAGATCTTTGAAGGATCTCAGAGTTGGAAGGGTTCTCTGTGGCCTTCTAGTCTAACTCATACCTGAAGAAGAATTCCCTCTCCAACACGTGGTCTTCCAGCCATGTCTTGAGGACCTTTAAAGGTCAAGGAACTCACTCTCTTATGAGCACGATCATCTCAGGATGGGACAGTCCCAAATGTCTGGGTCACAATCTAACTCTCTGCAACTTATACCCATGAATTCTAGTTGTCTCTTTAAGCTCTGTATGCCTGAGACCAGTGTTGGAAATCTCCAATTAGGCATAAGACCCATTCCCATCTAATCCTGCCCAAGTTTTAGCTGTCAAAGCTGTCCTTTATACAAAATATTCCATTTCCCCATCCTGTTCCTTTGTTCAGGGAGACTCCCATGGCTGGGATGCCTTTAATATTCTCACCTCTACCCCTTAGGATGCCCAGCTCCCTGAATGGTGACAGTTCAGTTTGTCACCTCCTATATAAAGTCTTTCCAACACTAGTTGTAAGAGATACTTTTCCCCCAAATTATTTTGTGTAAATTTTGTATTTATTTATCTGTCTATATGTTCCTGCCCCATCCCAATAGAATGCAAGCTCCATTTGGACAGAAACTGTCAAATTTGTCTTTGTATCCTCAAACCCTGGCACATTCTTTGGCACATAGTGGGCATTTCATCGATGCTTTTTTTTAATGGAGTTGAATTATATTGAACTCGGGAGAAGGCAAGCCTGGGAGGGAAGGGGGGTCATGAGGGGGGAATGACAGTAATATCATCAGTGGCAGCTGGTCCGGCTTGTGAAAATGTGTTTTATCATGCGTAAAAACATGATGTGAGATTTCGACCCTCTTGACACAATGTACGGATAACAAGTCCTCGGGATGAGGGAATGTGCCTGTAATCACTTCAGCTGGCTGGGGAACACCATTCCTGCCTGCTGGCTTCCAAAAGTTATTTTCAAACCCGGGCACTTAGTGTGGCCGGAAACAGCTGGGAGAGATGGAGAAGCCAGGCTTCTGTGTTCAGAAGCCTGACAGGAAAGTCTTATTTTTCAAAGGCTGTCGCATCATAAAGAACTGCCTTTTAATGACTAAAATCACCTTTAGTTAGTGAATGGTGGTGGAAGGAGGCAGTTTACCCAATGATGTCACAAACACTGAGCTTGGAGTAGGAGACTAGAATTGGTTGCTGATTGTAACACTTTCCAGCTCTGTGACCTCAGGCTGATCTTTTAACTTCTCTGAACCTCGGTTTTCTCAATTGTAAAATGAGAATAATGATATTTGTGCTACAGACTTCATGGATACTGTGTGGAAAATGCTGTATAAATTTGAACCTTCTATCACTTCTCCAATCAGCCTTCTAGGCTCATAGAGTTAGGACTGGTAGAGACTTTACAAATCATCTAGTCCACCTGAGGCCCAGAGAGGTTAAGGCAAGGAAACAAATATTTCTTAAGTTCTAAGCATTTATTAAGCACTTACTAGATGCCAGATGCTGTTCTGAGTGCCAGAACAAGCAAAAAGAAAGATAGCTCCTCCCTCAAGGAGCTTACACTCTAATAGGGGAAGTCAACCCAGAAAAGGGAGATGAAATGAGAGGACTCATTTGGCGGCATGGTGAGTCAGAAGCACGACCGGCTGGGAGGGGAATGCAGCGTGGCCAGTGTGGGCCTGACCCCAGAGGAAGGCCCCCTAGGAGCAGCTCATCAGTGGGAGAAGGGGGCAGCGTGGCAGAGGGGTGGTCAAAGGTGAGGAGACCCCAGGCACTGAGGGACATTCCAAGGTCAGGAGGCATCTGAATCATGGTAGGAAAGTCTGAACTCCAGAGTCAGAAGCACAGCCAGGAAACCCTTCCTTCCCAACTCCCCACTTCCTCCCTTCCCCCCTCCCCCTGCCAAGTCAGTCAATAATCATTTATGAAGCATCTACTATGTGTCAGGCACTGTCAGACTGAGTAAGGTGAAAGTGATGTCTAAAGCCACACATGTAAAAATGAGAGGGGTAAGATTTTAACCTATTTCTTCTGATTCCAGATTTAAGGGTCTTTTCATTGTACCACCTGGGTAAATATTTTACGCTTAGGAAAATAGGAATCTTATTGCTCTGCCAGGAGCCTAATTTAAAATGTCACATCCACTTACATCTCCCACTGTAATTCCAGATCCTCCTTCTTATAAATGTCAAACAAGCCTCCAGCAAAATGAATTTCCCCTTTCCTTGCAGGCGGTGCTCTGCTGGACTTTCTTATCTAATATTTTAGTAACAGTGCTATTCCCCCCGCCCCTTTGCTACAAGAATTAAAAAAACAAAACAAAATAAAAGAACAAACCCAAAACCTATGCCTGCAGCAGAGGACTCTAATAATGTCAGAGGTAAACAGGCTATTCTATAATCTTAGAACTAGGAGATGTAGATGTAGATGTAGATGTAGGAGATGTCTCTGCTGTGGGACTTTAGACAAGTCACTTAACTTTTCCACGCCTCAGTTTCCTCATCTGTCAAATGAGAACATCAGCGCCTGCCCTGTCTCCTACTCTGATGGATCTGTGATCTCACCAACGTGGCAACTCATTCCAACAATACAGAATGTAACCCATCCATGGCTGCCTGACTTGTGTGACTCTTGTTTCTGTCACTGCCAGGAATCTATTCAACATGTTGGGGTGGGGTGGGGGGCTTGCTCTATTTATCTTGACGTTGCCTGGCTATCAGCGGAGTACATGCACAGGCTATACGTTATCTCTTGCTTTTACTACATGGCCAGACCATCTCTTTCTCCAATGACACATTTCTTTGATGACATTCATTATTCCACTTCTTCCATGTAATTTCTCATTGGCAAAGTGTTGCAAGCTACTCACTCCCAATATTTCTTTTCTGGCTGCCTTTTCAAGTTAATTCTGCAGAGATTATTTTATTCCTTGACTCACAAGCCATATGACATCATTGGAAGCACACTGAAAAATCAAATGTGAGGGAAAGAGCATTTTTAAATGTTTTTTTTTAAAACACAAATTTAATAAACATCAATAAACATGTACATTTCAACAGAACAGAAAATAGAATTGTATATGGAACTATAAAATTCAGTTTTGTACTTTGTGTGTATATATACACACATATATACATGCATACATATGTATACATGTATATTTATATTCATATATACATTATCTATAACTATGTATATAAAGTGCAATAATAACAAAACAGTTCTGCCTGCCTGTGTCCTTTTCTGCTCTTCCATGTAATTTTTAAATGTTTCATTGGTGATCTCTTCTTTCTTTTTTTGCATCACTCTTGCTATCCACACCGACTCCTCCTAAGCCTTCCCTCTTGGAAGTCCTCCTTTATGTAACCCATAATTACAGTTAGGTAAATCATGACGTTGGTTGCATCTCTTTCTGCACATCTCGGTCAAGAGTTAGGAAGCATGTTTCAATGTCAGTCTTCTAAGTCCTAATTAGTCACTGGATTGATTAGTGAGATGGCAGCTAGGTGGTGCAGTGGTTAGAGTGCCAGGCTTAGAGTCAAGATGCCTCATCTTCCTGAGTTCAAATCTGGCCTCAGACGTTTACTAGCTGTGTGACATTGGGCAAGTTACTTAATCCTGTTTGCCTCACTTTCCTCATCTGTGAAATGAGCTGGAGAAGGAAATGGCAAACCACTCTGATATCTTTGCCAAGAAAATCCCAAATGGGGTTATGAAGTCAGATACAACTAGGATGACTGAACAACATTGATCAGAACTCTCAAGTCTGTTGAAACTGTTTTCCTTTTTATTATATTATTATTTTATTTTATTGTTGTTGTTAATATATTATTATATTTTATTATACTCATCAAATAAATAGTTCTCCTGGTTCTTTTCACTTCTCTCTGTATCAGCTCATGAGAAGTTTCCCAAGCTTCTCTGATTCTGTCATATTATTTCTTATGACATATTAACCTTTGATTATATTTGTATACTATAATTTCTTTAGCCATCCCCTAATTGATGGCATATCCTACACTTTACTATAAAAATGATATTGTAAATATTTTTGGTACATGTGAGAACTTTCCTCATGTATGTGATTTCTTTGGAGTCACATATATGCTAAGCAGTGGTACTGTTAAGTCAAAAAGTTTGTATGCACAGGTTAATGACTTTTAGGGTGTAGTTCCAAATTACTTTACAAAATGGACCAATTCACAGCTCCATCAAGAGTGCATTAATGTGACTGTCTATCCACAGCCTCTCCGGCAATTACTATTTTAGTTTTTTTGTCACTTTAGCCATTCTGATGGGTGTAAGATAAATCCTTAGAGTAATTTTAATACATATTTCTCTTATTATTAGCAATTTGGATAATTTTTATGTTGTTATCAATAGCTTGCACTTCTTACTAGTGCAGTTCATTGCAAAAACTTCAATATTTCAAAGATCCATGAGTTCATGTGTGTTGGTGCAACCCATTGGAGATGGGCTTCTCCTCACCTGCTAGACTGTCCTCAGACAATATATCAAGTGTCCATTAGTACTATCCCTCTGCTCTAGGGGCATAGCTTTTAAGAACCAATGATCACATCCATCCCATGGTAAGGTATCAGATGACTTTAATTATGGACATTACATTGATTGTTAAAATAGCCTGCCTGCCTGCCTCAAGTCTTTTCCCACTCCAATCCATCCTTCAAGTAATTTTCCTAATGGGAAGGTTTGATCACTCAGTAAGCTCCAGTGGCTCCCTATTACCTCCAGGGGCAAATGCAAAATCCTCCAATAAAGCCTTCCATAACCTACCTTCCTCCTGCCTTTTCAGTCTTCGTACATCTTACTCTCCACTCAGAACTCTTTGATCTAGTGAAAGCATAGACCTCTGTAAAACTAAGCATGGACCTCAGTAAAAGTAAAAGCACAGGCCTCAGTTTCCTTATTTGTAAAATGAAGTCTCTTCCAGTTCTATAAGTGTCCCTTCCAACTTTGATAGCCTGTGTTCTAAGGTTCTATCCAGCTCTAATAGTCTATGATTTTATGGCTGTTATATCGTCATGCTCCTAAGTAACAGGAAGCATATCCTCCAAGGGGAAATGGGGCTTACTACTGGGGCAGTTGGAGAGCAGAAGCGAGGGGGAGCAGATCAAGTAGCTTAATCCTTCAGTGTTTATTCAAAGACACATAAACATATAGTAGTTTTGTCAAAAGGTCAGCCTTCCCCTATCTCTGCAATGTCTATGAAATATACAGTTCTGTAGAAATTTCCTTTTCTAAAGCAGGATGAGTCAGTTGGGAAGAATGCATTATTCATAAATCAGCTGACACTCAGCCATTCATTTGGTCCTTCTTCCCATCTCTCTAGTGACATGGAAAACGAAGTTCTCCAGAGCTTGTGGGGGATGTTCTTTGAGGCCCATAATACTCAAGGATTGTTGTCCCTCCCCTTCTCTGTAGGAAGAAGGGAGTGCCTCCTTTGTTTAAACTGTCTTTTGAGTGTCTGAGGCTAAGATCATTAGCTGAGGTCTAGGGAAATAACTCCACGGCATCCCCCATGCAATAGCTCACGTAGAAAATATAGGAGGTGGCCATATTTATATTCTATTTCCTATTGAGATAAGAGCAGAGTTGAAAAGCCCAAAGCTATGTATTCAATCAATAGAACCCAGTTAATGTAGTCTTGGGCCTCCCTGTCACAGAGTAGTCTTTCCCCTAGGGTCTTTCCCCCTACAGGGTCAATATTCAAGGTCTGTCTCCCTATTAGTCAGTATCTTGGAGCTATCATAAACCTCTCTCAAAGGGCTTCTGTTGCATTCTCTTCTCTCCACCTCCACTCTACCATGGTTGAGGTGCAGTTTTTAAAACACACACACACACAGATGATAGATATCTTTTGTTTTTATATCATGGCCATTTCTGAATACATTCCTCCTCCCTCCCCTACACAATGAGCCACCCCTTAGAGAACAAAAAAAAAAATAGAAAGAACAAAAAAAGGGAAAAAGCAGTTCAGAAAAGCCAATAAACAAATCAGCCATTCCTGACAGCAATATTTCTCATCCATAGTTCCCCATCTCTGCAAAGAAGGGAAAAAGGTACATTTTCTCAACTCTTTCCTGGGGCCAAACCTGTTTATTATAATTATACAGCATTGAGTTATCAACCAATAAACACTTATTAAGCACCTACTATGAGCCAGGCACTGTGATAAATTATGTTTTCTGTCAGAACTGGGGTTGATCAAGGGACTCCTGATTACTTGAGTTCCTCCCAACCCACCCGATGAAATTATAGGAATTAAAAGATAAACAACAGAGGCATAAGACATGAGATCACCCCTTTTAGACTTTGAAGCGGATCATTTAGAAAGGGTTTGATTCTTTCAGACCTTGATTAACTAGTGGAAAGGGCCCCCTTTAGGAGGTGTGAAGTTTTTCTCTTTTTTCTCTCCCCTCTGTTTTTCCCTCTTCTCCCAACAAATCAATGTTTTCTTGCAGCAGTGGTAAGTTCGGTGCCCAGTGGAGAGCAGACTCAGAGAGTACAGCTGCAGAGCTAGGTTGAACTTCAGAGAAGAACATGTCCAGAGATCCCAGAGACATGCACAATAGAGAGGCTACATTCAGGGGGAGCATTGTGAGGATAAAAGAACAGAAAAGATCAGTGTCCTGCGGTGCCAGAGATGTAAGTTATCTTAGCCATGTGTATTCCCTGTATGCATGACTCTCTACAAATATATTCTATATGGCTGACTGTTGAGGATGGCTGCATAGGTGGGGCTTGTGAGCTACAGTTTGAAGGGGATAGACTCACAGTGATATCTTGAACATGGGGTAGTTATCCTCCGGGGATCCCAACTGCTAAGTACAATTTGTGAGGATAGCTCAAAAGGATACTTTTTTTTTCTATCTACATTATTGCAGTCAATGTATATATTGTTTTCTTGATTCTGCTTAGTTCATTCTGTATCATTTCATACAAAATTTTCTATACTATTATGAATTCTTCTTATTCATTATTCTTATGGCACAGTTCCGTTGCATCCATGTATTACAATTTGGCATCTACTTTGTTTAATTTGTTTCCTTTTATGGACTGTAAGATCCTTGAGGACAGGGTCTGCTTCTCTCTCTCTCTCTCTCTCTCTCTCTCTCTCTCTCTCTCTCTCTCTCTCATTTTTGTATCATCAAAGCCTAGTTGTGGCTGACACATAATAAGTACTCAATAAATGCTTTGTTGACTGATTGATTGGTTAATTAACTGAATTCAGATCTTGTGCCTCCAAATCCAGTGTTCTTTTATCAACATCGTGTTGCCTTCATTCCTGTCCTTTACAATTACTAGCATCCAAAGTCTAGTATCACTAGTGGAGAGGATTATTTATCCAAATCAAACATATCCAAGGACGCTTTTTATCCCCAGACAGAATTCTAGGAAAACAAAAGGAAAGCAGAACAGAGTCAGTTTCTTTTCCATCAGTTGCCTGCTTTTCAATGGGACCCCCCCCCCCATTTCTCTCAGTCAGCATATGAGCCAGGATTTATGTTTTATTTTTACTAGAAACAGCTTGAGCAAAGATTTCAGCCCAGACGACAACTCTCTTGGCAGCAAATGACTATATACACTGCCCCTATATTCTGACCTCTGGCTATGTCTCATTTGCTCTTGGTGGGGGCGGGGGGGGGGGAAAGACAACATCTGTAGACTTTAGAGGATGTAAAGCTTAGTGCTGAGTGCACACCAAGTCTATGTTCTGTAACCTAAATTGGGTCCTCACTGCTGCACAACCATCCTCTTAATTATCTTTCGTTGGCGATCTCTCATCTTTCTTATCACATTCCCCACAGTGGTTGTTATTAACCTTGTCCCCTTCTGCAGATCCAGAGAGCTGGGCGGTAACCTGCCCAGGAGAGATGCTGCACTCTAGGGGAACAGTACAACGACAACACAAGAATAGAAAAGACATCAAGGTTCTGTGATACCAGAGAGGTGAATTATCTTGGCCATGTGTGTGGTCCCATCATTCCCTCACCTCCACTCTCAGCCAATGAGTTCACCTACTTTACTGAGAACATTGAGACGCTCTGACGTAAATTCTTTCGACTTCATGACTCCGTGTCTTTACCAATTGTCTCTTCTTTTCTTCTACTTGATCATTCTACATTTCTCTTTTTATTTTTTAAACCCCTATGCTGGATTTTTCTGCTTCTTCCTGCCAAAGTTCCTGCCCAAAGGACTCACGGGTCACTGGATTTAAATTAAATGACTCTTTCTTGTTGCGCTTCCTCCTGGACCTTTCTTAAGTATTCAAAATTGATCAAGACTTCTTCCCAAATACCCCATATTCCATTATTTTCTGTGACACTCCTCTTTTCTATTTGTCTTCTTGTCTGACCATTCTTAATGTCGCCTTCACTGGTTCATTGCCATTCTTATGTCCCCTATGATGCCCAAGGCTGTTTCCTTGGCTCCCTTCTCTTTTTATATTCTTTCACTTGGCAACCTTATCTACTCTCTTGGGTTTAATTATCACCTCCATTCAGATGGTACACTTGAAATATAAAAATAGACTTGCAGGAAGGCTCCCACACTTTTAATAAGATTTTCTGTGGAGGATGTATGGAAGAACATAGAAAAAATTGAAGAAGACAAATAAGCCTAGCTAAGTTGATATTGGAATACATGGAAGGAGTACCTATATAAATGAGATTGTGTATAGATTGTGATTGAAGTAAGTATTAAGCAAGAGACTGTTAAAAGTTTCCTCCGTTTTAATAGCCATTCACATTTCACACATTTATACAGACATACAGATATACAGTCACACACACGAACTTACACTGTCATCCTTTCCTATATTTGCATGCCACAATCCAATAGTGAGCTTGCAAAGGAAAGTGAATTCCTATTGGAGTTTCAGTGGAATAGGCGGGTGGTGGGACATTCAGCAGCTTCTGTTCTGCATACTTTGGAATCCTCACTGGATGCCCATTTCACAAGAGATATTGCTCCAGTCTAGTTCAGTCAACCCACCCTCATTTGTATTTTTTGTTTCTACATCCTTTAGGGTAATGTGGGAGGGTAATGAGTCATCTTGATATGTTGTCTCAGATGTGGCCACAAGCTGGGTTGGACCCTGTCATGTTACATAGCTCTCACCCTTGGAGGAGTGTGTCTTTGGTGAATTTAAAGTCCTTTTCCTTATCTTAGTGCAGTTTTCAGAATGTTATCTATTTCCTGGCAATTGAATAATTTGATAGCAAGTGTGAACCACCCACTTTAACTTAGGAATCTCTAGCTAAATAGCCCAGGGAATCTGTGCTTGACCCTATGCTATTTAACATTTTTATAAATGTCTGGAGTAAAGATGGAAATGGTATGCTTGTCAAATTCTCAGATAACACGAAGCTAGGAAGGATATTTAATGAACTGGAGCACAGTTAGGATTCCAAGTAATATTGACAGGATAAGACAATGGGTTAAGTCAACTGAGATGAAATTTCACAGGAAGTAGTTCATCTGGAAAAGAGGTGGGAGCTTTAGAAGACCGCAAGCCCAATACAAATTAATAGTATGATATGACAGCCAAGGAAGCTAATGAAATCTTAGGTTGTGTTAAGAAAGGAGTAGCTTCTAGGAAAAGAGGTAGTACTTCTGCTATTCCCTGCCCTAGTTGGACCACATCTGGAGGATTGTATTCAATTCTTAATGTCACATTTTAGGAAGGACATTGGTAAGCCAGCAAGTGTCCCAAAGAAGGTGACTAGAATTAGGAAGTATCTTAAGTTAACACTATATAAGAGTTGGGTGAAGGAACTGGGGAAATTGACTCAAGTTGGATGTTCCCCCCATCTTCAGTATTTGAGGGGCTGTCGTTTGAAGAAAGGATCAGTGTTGTTCTTTTTGGACCTAGAGGGCAGAGGTAGGAGCAACAGGTGAGTTACAAAGAGTTAAATTAAGGATTAACATTAGGAAAAACTTCCTAACCACTAAAGCTAGTCAAAGGTGAAGTGGGCTGACCAGGGAGGTACCAGGATCTCCTTTCTTCAAATGCAGGTTGGAGGACTAGTTGACAGGTATGTCCAGGAGGAATTTATTTTTCAGTTAGTAGTTGAACTGAATGATCACCGTGGTTCATTTCAACTGTGTAATTTCTTGGAATGTTCGAAGTGCCGTTGTTTGGAAGCAGTATTACTAGACGTGCTCTGAATCCCCCTCTCCCCAGGACAGAACTATGAGCAATGTCTAGAAGTTGCAAAGAGGAAGATTCTAGTGCGGCGTAAGGAAAAATGTTCCCAACAATCCGAGATATCACAAAGCAGAGAACAGAAGCCACTTATCATGAGTTCCCTAGTCTCTAATGCAGTACAACTCTACTACCCTCCCCCCAGGGTCATTTCTCATTCTCTCCTACTCTGTACTTCTCAGATCTGTGGCTAGGCAAATAATTCATGAATAAACAAGAGATAGAGAGTACGGTGAAGTATAAAATGGATAATTTCTATTACATTAAATTGAAAAGGTTTTGTACAAACAAAACCAATGTGGCCAAGACCAGAAGGAAAGCAAGAAATTGGGGGGGGGGGAGAAATTTTATAAACGGTTTCTTAGAAAAAGATCTCATATCTCAAATATATAAAGAACAGTGCAAAATCTACACGAATATGAGTCATTCCCTAATTGATAAATGGTCAAAGGATATGAACAGGAAGTTTTCCAATGAAGAAATCAAAATAATACATTGTCATGTGAAAAAATTCTCTAAATCATTATTGATTAGAGAAATTCAAGTTAAAGCAACCTTGAGATATCATTTTACACCTATCAGATCGGCCAAAACGATTGAAGGGGAAAGTGAAAAATGTTGGAGAGGATGTGGAAAAATTGGAATGCTAATTCACTGTCGGTGGAACTGTGAAAGGATCCATTTATTTGGATGTATTTGCCTGAGTTGAGGAAATATTTGTTTGAGGAATTTGAGTTGAGGAAGCTGAGGCAAAGAGAGGACAAAGACGAAGCCTGGAGTTCGGAGGTCCAAGCCCAGCATGATTTCTGCTCCCTGCACCATCTCTGCCTCTTGCCATAGCAGTCTCTGACTGGAGCCCACTATCTTTCCACTTTTCCCAATCACTCACTCATACTAATCCCCCTCTTCACTCTTATTGTGCTCATCAGTCCCTTGACCTTTTCCCATTCTCCACCACTATCTCCACCACTCTGGCTTCACTTATCTCCCTATCAAGTCTTGGCCGTTGTAATCAGCTGCTTCAATAGTTTTCTAGCCACCACCTTGGAATCCCAAATCCCCTTGACCTTCAGCTATTCTCATCTTCCTAAACCTCAATTCTAGGTAAGTGCCAACGTCTGATTTCTCTTATTTTCCCCCTAGATTGCTGAGTAGTGTTGGACAGTATCATGCAACCATGCTGGCTGCATTCATTATATCATATTAACTGACACTCAGCAATCCTATTATTGAACTTTTAAGGATTCCCAAACACATTTACGATTACAAACTTTTCCCTCTCCATGCAATCAATCATTTCCTAAGCTGTTACTGTATGCCCATCACTTGACTCCCAAGAGCACACAGGGAGTCCAGCTTGGGGTGCAAATGACAAATGGTGTCAGCTCAGTGTGGAGGTGGGGGTGGTTTTGTCCTTGACACACATTCAAGGCCTCTTGCATATTCTGGGTCCATGTTTCTGGAAAACATGGCAACTCAAAAGGACAAGTTCAGAGGACCCCTTAATATTAGGTATTGGTAATAAAAATACAAAAATGAAATAACATATGGCCCTAAGGAGCTCACATTTTACTGGGGTGATATAACGTTCACAGGTCAGTAAATACAGGCAATGTACCAAATAAATACAAAGTGGTTTTGGAAGCAGGTGGTACTAACTACTGAAGGAGTCAGGAATATACAAAATGTCATTTGTAGGATGAGTACTTGAGCTGAGCCTTAAAGGGAGTGAAAAGTTCCAGATGGCAGAGGTGAGAAGAGAGAGCAGCCCAGCTAGGAGAAAGGTCCAGAGACCAGAAGTAGGATACTGTTATTTGGGGGCAGAAAATTGGCCAAAGAGTAAGAATTCCTGAACCCTAGTTTTCTAGAGGGATATCAGAAGATTCTGAAGTTTAGTGGAGGGATCAGCCTCTAGGACAGAAGAAGGACTGTTTCTTGAACAACGGCAATTCTAGAAGAATTTAGCCTTTTAGAAACTAGGGAGAATTTCTGGGTGGCTCTACACCCCTGGGAAGCAGAGGATCATGCATGTGGCTTTGAAGTTGGAGGATAAACAAAGGACTGAGGGACAGTAAGCAGAAACAAAAAACTTCTTTTCCCTCTACAACTACAGGTCTAATGTGTTTGGGGGTGTCTTTTTTAGTAACCCTAAGATTGTTTTCCTTTTAAGGAGAGCCCAAGGTCTTAGGTAGTACCATAATGCTACAGGCCTTTATAGGTCCCTAGGGCAAAGAAGGGACTCACTAGAATGTCAGGAAGTTGTCTTTCTAGTGACTCCAAATTGGTTTCCCTTCTGAGAGAAGTACAAATCACAGGGGTGGTGCTATGAATTTGGGACAGCTAGGTGGTACAGTGGATAGAACACTGGGTCTGGAGTCAAGAAGACCTGAGTTCAAATCCTGCCTCAGATACTTACTAGCTATGTGACCCCAGGCAAGTCACTTCACCCTGTTTGCCTCAGTTTCTTCATCTGTAAATTGAGTTGGAGAAGGAAATGGCAAACCATTCCAGTATCTTTGCCAAGAAAACCCCAATGGGGTCACAAAGAGTTGGACAGGACTGAAATGACTGAATAAACCCTGGTCAGGGAGGAAGATGGGATTTGTCAGAGATGATGGGGGAATTATTTTTATTGTTTATGGGCTGGTGTGTGGTTTTGATGTGTTTTTTATATTTTATGTGGGATAAAATGAAAACTGTCTTCTACCCTATATGCCTTATTACTTTGCATGTCACCTAGAATCTTGGAACTCTTTATATAAATGAGACTTAAACACTTCTATATTCAAGAAAAATTTTACAACTTTCCAAAGTATCCTTTAAATAGGAATGAAGTGAACTAAGGAGAAATAATTTTTGAGAAGCACTCAAAACTGGGACCTGGTCTGTATAAACACAGAACTTGAGATGCTACGTCATGGGTTACATTAACATATTGGCAAATCAAGTCAATGGATTATCTATCCATTTGCATGGCATTGTCTGAGAGACATGTATTTTTTTATATACTTTATTATCCTATTGGGAATTGTTAGATCATTTTTCACATTTCCATGGAATCCATGAAAGAGATTTTGTAGAATTCCTGGGCTTGATGTACTTAGTATAATATCACCTGCAAATAGGTTCATTTGTAGAACTTTGTCATCAATAGATAATCCTTTTATTTGGATTTTATGTAGAATGTCTTCGATGACCTGGTAAACACATTAGTTGAATTAATCTTAGAAGCACAAAATAAATGAACTGAAAAGAACTTTGGAGATAATTTAATCTAATCTTATTTTGCAAAAGAGGATACAGAAATTGAGTGGGAGGGGTGAGATGTTCAAAGTCACACAGCCTGTGTTTAAGGTCATGCAGCAGAGCTAAACCATGAACCAGGTCTTCTAACTTCAGATCCTTCCTTCCATTACAAATGAAACCCATTAATTTGAAATAGCTATCAAAATATATTAAACAACAACAACAAATAAACAAAACAAAACTAAGTTCAGGGACTCTGGACTAACAACCTCTGCTCTAGTCTAATCCTTTCACTTGAGAGAAAGAAGACAACCCTTGAGGTCTGAGTTGCAAGGCAGCATGAAGCAGAATTTGACTCTCTTGCCCCAGGGCCAGCACCGTTCCACTATACCAAGGTGTCTCTTATTTGGGGAAGCTCAGTTAAAACTTGTACCATGCTGGGCACAGAAGTGGGATGAATTTCCTGAAGGAATTTTTGTCTTGAGTTCCACTGTTTAAGCCTACCTTTAGCCTAGTTCCCTAAGTATCAGATTGGGTCTTTGTCCAGCCTGTTGAGAAAACCCTCTCCCAAAGTGTCAGCCACTGATCCAAAGCATGTAAGGGAGATAAATAGTTGCCCCAGCAAAGTCAACATAAACCCCAAAGTCCCAGGGATCATGGGACTGCTGTCCCTAGTCAGATACTGCTCTGGCTTTGCAACCCTAGCCCTGTGCAGAGCTTTATTCACTTAGCTCAACACATGGCTTTTTAGCACCATCTCATGCAGTGTTCTGCTTAACCTCAGACACACTTGACTCCTCATTTGGCACTTCCCAAACAAATGTCATTAAGCCAAGCTTGATAGGCTCCTGCCTACTACAAAGTGCTGTTATGCCTGTAGCCATTTGCCGTGCATACATAGACCCCTCTGAGCTTTGGCTTCTTTAATCTGTAAAATGGATGGGTAGTATTTGCACTTTGGACCTTGTTAGAGTTATCATGGAGAAATCACATTGTAAGGTAGGCCTCCACCACCACCACCACCATCATCATCATCATTATCATCATGATCATCATCATCATCGTTATTACCACCACCACCATCACCACCACCACCACCACCATCATCATCATCACCATTATCACCACTACCACCACCACCACCATCATCATCATAATCACCATTTATCACCACCATTACCGCCACCACTACCACCACCATCAGCAGCATTATCATCACCACCACCACCACCACCATCATCATCATCATTATCATCACCACCAGCACCACCACCACCATCATCATCATCATCACCATTACCACCATTATCACCACCACCACCACCATCACCACCACCATCAACATTATCACCACCACCACCACCCCTTCATCATCATCATCACCATCATCATCATCATCCATCTCATTCACCTCATATTTTTTAGTGATGTTGTAATATTAATGTGATCGAAGATCTTCCCCACCCATTCAATTAGCCTCAGGTGAGCCTAGGTGGGAAAGCCCGATTATATCGTTGTTCGTAAATAGACCCAAAGTTCCTACTTACTAGGTGCTAAGTTGATGTGGTCATGAAGCCCTTAGGGCCCTAAGAGGAGTTGCTAAGACTAGAGCCAATGGTATGTGCACTGAATTCTAATCAATCTTGTATTCAGCCAATCAGATTCCTGAGTTCTAGCCAATCAGATGCCATCTAGGACTGTATAAAAAGAGAACTCAGAACTGGGAGCAGTGGAATGGAGAGCAGCAGGATTCAAAAGCAGACACCAAGAAGACATTGAGGGAGAGCCAGCATCGAGAGAGACTGCAGAGTGGAGAGTGCAGAACCAGAGAGAGCCGTGGAGATCAAGGAATTAGGAGTCAGTGGAGCTGCAGGAGAGAGTACTGAGCAGAAAGTTAGGATTAATTCATGATTGTTTACATGAAGGCACGGGGGAGGGGAGGTTACAGTATGGCTTGGCTCCTTGTTATAATACTTTGTTATAATTTCCTTGTTGCTGCATTGAGGTGGGCTTACTGATTTTGAAATATAATTGCTACTATATGGAATTGGAATTATTGGTGCTGGGATTGGATTCTCTCGTGTCTAAATAAATGTTATACTTCCTCTGCCTTCTATTTAGAGAATTTCTTACTCTTCAAGATTCCGAACCGTTCAGGCATATTCATGGTCATCTTCGAGGTCATAAATCTTGCCTTACTGCTATAGGTATATAGGAAATGGTCCTGGGACTAGTTGTCACTATCCTGCTGTTATTCTTGTACAGCTAATGCTCTGTGGACTATTGCCCTGGTGGATAAAATAATTGCTTTTTATAATTGAGTAAGAATATTGGGATGCAAGCTCATTTTCTGTAGGTTCGATGAAACAATCTCTAAGACAACTCCAGCAGCAGACAGGATAACAGTGATGAACTATACCTATTATGTGTTCATAAGGTTTTAATTTCTTCCACTAAAGTTACTGTATTTTGAAAGCTGTTCATTTGATATAATTTGGAAAAAGTTGAGTATTTGGCATTGTGGTATCTATTACAATGTTGTTCTTAAATTTTTATGGATCAATGCTATGAATAAGTGATTGTGAGCGATAGTTCAGTCTATTATGATGCTTTGGATTCAATACAGTTGTCTGAATTCTCAAAGATATTTTGAGGTTTGTATTTGTGGGATGTTACCGCCTTTCTACTAACCACCTCTGAAGAGAAGAGGAGCACCTGTACCTGGCAGACCCCAAGAATCTAGGCACAGGCCAGGTCATTAATGCCCTCTTTTTGCCCCAGATCCCTCTGCAATATGCCTTGGACACTATGAACTTCCTTGCCTATCTGACACCCACTCTGATGCCTGGGGATTCTACTATTTCTCTATCTCTGTAATATTTAATCATCTAGGAGATGATTAGGAGAAAATGGTCCTCAGCCTCCTCCTCATGTTCTCATTATCCCTGTCTCTATCAACTGTACTCCACACATGTCCCAACCCAATCCTGCCCATCCCCTCCACTGTGCCCTCAGGAATTCCCATTCCATAACAAAAAAATTCGGACCTCCATCTCCTATACTCTTTCCATTTAATCCCCTTACTGAGACCTGGCTCTCTTATTACAACATGGCATCCCTGGCCATCTTTGGCTTTGGTTGTATCTTCTTTCATAACCATTCTGGAGGGAAGTTTGGAATATTCCTTGCTCCTCACTGTCACTTCCAGACTCTTCCTTTGCTTCCTTCACTCAGTAAACTTTCTTCCTTATGTCTGCTCAGCATGTAGATGTTCTCCAAACTCCCTAACCTTCCATTTTGTCAATCTCCTTAAGCCCCATGACCTACCCCTTCACTCCACCTCAGTCAGATATAAGGATGATGACATATTACATCTTACCATTACCCACAAAGGTTCTACTTTCTTAATGAGAAAAATGGAGTTCTTGTGGGTAATGGTAAGTTCTAGTGATATTCCATTACATGTCCTATCTCTACCTCTCCTATGCTTAATTTTTGATATATGTCTTCTGTGCCCCTATCAAGATCTCCAAACCTTCTTCCCCTTAGTACTTGCTCAGTATGCAGAGGACTTTACTTTTCTTCCTCTCTAACCTCAACCCAAATGATGAGCCATTCCAACTCCATACTGTCCTCTGACCTGGAATTCCTTATCCTCTTTTTCTACTCCTTTTCTCTTTCCAAATCTCAGTCTTGGATTCCTCCAACCATCACCTGTCCTCCGCTCCCACTGTAAGGAGATGAAGGAATTCTCATAATTGTGCTGATGGGGACAATACAAATCTATACCATCTAACTTCAGCTGAATCTTACTGTATCAAGTCCGTCCTCCCTAACTGATTCATCCTGTTCCCCTTAGAAGCAATTCCTTTCCTTCTCTTTCCTTCCCCAGCTGCTCTTTCCCTACATCCACTCTTGTCCCTCTGAACTTTCCTTCTTACTTTTACTGAAAAAAAATTGAGATTATTCATGTGAGCTCCCTTTTCACTCATTCTCATTCTCTTCATCTCAAAACATGATCTTTTACTTTCTTCTCCTTTTCCTCCAGTCTCTGACAAAGAGTGGAGTCTTTTCCTGTCCAAGGCCAACTTCTTTATTTGTGTGCTTCATTCCATCCAGCAAATTGCATCCTCAATTATTTCCAACCACCACCGCCAATTGGATTTAACTTTCATCTGTATGGAGATGACTCCTAGATCTGTATTTCTACATATCCAGATGGGGTATCTTCCTTAAAGGTCTAGTCCCACATCATCAATTGACTGACTATTAGACATTACAAACAGTATATCTCAAAATGTTTAAAACTGAACTCATTATCTTCCATCTAAATCCTTGCCTCTTCCAAACTTTCCTAGCTGATGAAAGCACCAACCCTCCTTTTAGTCTCCCAGCTTCAGAATCTTGGCATTTTCCTTGATTCCTCATTCTCTCCACATGCCAATCAGTTACCAAATCCTTCTGTTTCTGTCTTCACAACCTCTCTCACATCTGATCCCTTTATTCCACTCACATAATTGATACCTTAGTTTGGACCCTCATCACCTCTTTCTAGGTTCTCACAATAGCCTCTTAATTGCTTTTCCTGCCTCAAATCTCTCACCACTCTACACCATCTTATTGTACAGCTGCCCCAAATAATCACCTTTAAGCACAAATTAGACTATGTGACTCTCCTATTCAATCAACTCCAGTGACTTCCTATGACATCTAGGATAAAATACAGACACCTATGTTTATCTTTTAAACCCCTAAATAAACTGGCCGCAACCTATCTTTGTAGACTTATTGGACTTTCTTCTCTCTTCCGCACTCTATGATCCAACCAAACCAGCCTTCTCTATTCCTCAGACATGACATCTTTGTGTCTTTGCTTTGGCTATCTTTCATGCTTGGGTGCACTGCCTGCTTTATTCTGCCTTAGTGAGTCCTTCATTTCCTTGGTCCAGCTCAGTGTCAACTTCCCACTCCTCCTCATCCTCAAATTATCTTGTATTTAACTAGTTTGTGTAAGTTTGTGTTTATTCATTTTATATTTATGGCATATATGTGTGTGTGTATATGTGTGTGTGTGTGTTTGTGAGTATTTACTGTCATCCCCTCTCAGAATGCAAGCTCTTACTGAGTAGGAACTGTTTCATTCTTTGTACTTGTATTCCCCCAGTGCCTAGCCCAGAGCCTGGCACATGGTAGTTGTTTAACAATTATTTCTTGCTTGGTTGAAATGCCTTATAACACTATAAAAAGGGGAGCTGTCATTCAGATATTTTAGAATTTGGTGAATAGAACTTTTATTCTTGACTTGGGCCCTAGATGAAAAATTTTACTCAGAACAAGTTATTCTAGTGTTCCGAGGCTCTCAGACTTTCCTGGAATTTGCATGCGTGGGAGGGGAGACAAAAACTGATATCCATTAGTCAATACTGGAAAGATTAGGTTGGCAAGATATGGACGTTCCCAGTTTTGTTGACGTATACATTTCCAACAAAATGCTTGCGAATCATTAAAAATATATTAGAACCCATGGTCAAGGTGGGAGGAAACTGATTTCAACCTTTGGGTATTGATTATCTCAACATTGTGTATTTATCAAATTTGCTTCAATAGGTATCTATTGACTTAACTTATTTAAAAGGCTTTGCCAACCTTAAAGTACTATATAAATATTAGCTATTATTTCATCTTTGCACCATTAATTTTAGAGACGCAGGGCAGGTTGTGGGAGTGTAAGTGGAAAGAAAGCAAAACTTGGTGGAATCAGGAGACGTTTCAGACACTTTTTACCTGTGAGATTGTGCATACGTCACTTCACCCCTCTGAGCCTCAGTTTAGTCATCTTTGAAATGGGAATATTAATAGTGGTGCCCCCCCCACCTTGTGAAGACATAATCTCATACCATGCCAACCAACAACCAACACAAAACCCCATTTCTTACATAAGGTCTTTTCTGAGCACCCTCCTCAAACTGCTCATGACTCCTTCCCAATACCAAATTGCTGACTCTCCTGTCTCTAGCCTGCTGTGTTTGGCTCCAGCCTCCACAGGCTAGAAGCCATTTTGGTGCGCTTGATAGTATATAGTTGGTATGTATTCTCTATATATTTATATATGTGCTTGTTGTTTCTCGCAATAGAATATAAGCTCCTTGAGGTCAGGGATTATTTCATATTTTTGTGTCAGCAGCTAAGCTGAAGCAAAGACCCGAGCAGGACTGACCAAGTGAGGAATTCAGGACCAGGTTTATTTGTTTTTAAAAATATTCTTGAAATTGAAGTGCACCCACCTATACATTAGTACTAGTAGTGCCTAGTACAGTTTCTGGCATATTGTAGGTGCTTAATAAATGCTTATGGATTATGCAGTCTCTTTACTACACTGTGCTGACTGATTGCCAATCAAGAATTTGTTATTTAAGGATTATTATTAAGGATTAATAATTCTTTAAAATTAATAATTAATCATAAATATAATTAATTTTTAAATTAATTATTAAAACTAATTAATATATTAATTATTGATTAATCCTTATTAATTAAGGATTAGTGAAATAGACCCTGTCCTCAAGGAGTTGATATGCTCTCCGGGGAGAAAACAAGCCCATATAGAATAAATAATGAAGAATCTTTATTAGGCAGAGTCCACTCTCCAAAGTGGTAAGAAGGGCACAGCTTCTGCCCTCAGGGAATTCTCCATCTAATAGGGGATAAAACACTAATACAGTATCTCTGATGCACAATATGACCCAATCAGTACAGTAGAGGGATGCTAAGTGCTTTTAGAGGTCTGAGGAGGAAGCTTTTTACACACTGGAGGAATCAATCAGAGTTTTGTTTCCTTACTCAAATCCCTGAGGGTTTTATGAGGGCAGTGCTTTGTCAACCTAAAATCACTTTAGAAAGGGGAATTACTAATATTCATAATACAGGCAGCTAGGGGATAGAGTGGATAAAGCATCAGGCCTGGGGAGTGTGGGCCTGGAGTTAGGGAGATTTGAGTTCTAATCTGGCCTCAGACACTTACTATAACTGTGTGACCCTGGGCAAGTCACTTAACCCTGTTTGCCTCTGTTTCCTCATCTGTAAAATGAGCTGGAGAAGGAAATGGCAAACTGCTCCAGTATCTTTGGCAAGAAAACCCCAAATGGGGTCGCAAAGAGTCGAGCAAGACTGAAAATGACTGAACAATAATATTCATGGTACTTAACACTAGAAGGGATGTTAAAGATCATCATAAGTCAATCCTCTCATTTTATAAATGAGGAAACTGAGGCCCAGAAAGGTGAAGTGATCTGTCTGAACTCACAAAGAGCCTACATTCGAATCCTGCAGGCCTCACCTTTAGGGTTTTCCATTAAAACAGCCATACCGAGTGAGCAGGGCCTGTTGTACTCCTGTTTCAGTGTTTGAGCCTAACCCTAGTGAGTTACTCTTTCACTTTCCTCTTCTACATCCATTAGGGACTCTATTTTGTTTTTCACTTTTTAGATGAACAATAAAAACATGTGGTAGTTGTAGGAGATGTCGCAGAAGCTGGTTTCGTATAAATATTATGTTAATTAAGACAGATGGGTCCCAAGTGTAAACACAACATCTTCAAGGGGGGCTGGCTTCTGTTTTCTGGTCATGTTTCTTAATATAGTAATTTAGCATCAACACAGTCCCCATCCTGTTAGCATTGTTCGCTTAGCAAACACTGAACTGGGGTATGAGGAAGTTTAAATTACCAACGATTGAGGATGTGTTTTCTAAACACATGGAACAGAAGGCTAATTGCCTGAAAAGCTTGCTTTATGCTGGAGAGTAGAGTGTTGGATTTCATTGTTCCCGGAACACGATAAGGCAGAACAACGAGGTGGGACGATCCCTGGATGGGGACTTAGAAGGCCATGGTTCTGATCCCAGCTCTCTTACTCTTTGCCTTTTGGGGACTCAGTTTCCCTGTTGGTAAAACGAGGGGGTTGGAATAGATGGTCTCTGAGGTCCATTCCAACTTTAAACCCTAGGTTCTACTATTTTAGAGGAACCATGCTAGAGCAATTAGAAGATGGCACTTGTGGTTTAGGAAGATTTGGTTTCAAATTCTACCATAGAAACTTACTTGGGAAACCTTGGGAAAATCATATAATCTAAATTATAAATTATAATAGATCATATATTTATATATAAATCATAAATTAAAAACTAAATTAAATTACAAATTAAAAGTAAATCTTAAATCTCTCATCTATAAATTGGGGATGTTAATAACAACTACCTTACTAGGCCATATGAGGACCAAATGAGATAATGTACAATAAAGTGCCTGCCCATGTCAGGACCACTAAGCTGACGAAGAATCATTGGGAGGCTCAGGAGTCAGAGGAGCTGGATTCAAATCCCACTTCTGATGCTTATTACCTGTGTGACCTCAGATCTCTTAACCTCCTTCAGTTTTCTTAACTGAAAAATGAAGGGGTGGGAGTAGATTACCTTGGAGGTTCCTTCCCTAGGAAGGAACTCTAGATATCTTCAATCTGACTTCCCCAGTATACAGATAAAGAAACAGAGCTCTAAATGAGTGGATTGCCTGAGGTCACACAGGTAGTGAGTAAAAGAATCAGTAGTTGAACTTTCTGACCCGTGAGATCCTTGTATTATACTACACAGCAGTGATCTCTATGTTACTTGTCCTTGGAACCTCTGTGACACCAGCAGTGGCATCCATTAATGCGTGACTGAGGGTAAGGTGGAGAAGATGTCACAGTATGTAGAGCTAGACTGGATCTGAGACCAGTGAGTTAAAACTCTTTTATTTTATGCAACTACAGAAAATGGGCTCAAGGGACTTACCCAAAGTTCTCTGCCCCTGCTTTACTCAGGCAGCTGGGCTGGGCTTCTGTATTCTGAAGGGTTTGTATTCTAACATTTTCTGATCTGAATTCTATTTAGGGAGAAACTCTTTTGCTCTTTGTCCATTTCCTCTTATCTCGCCCCAATCTAAAATAATAATACTAGTATAATATATGTACATGTATATATTATATATGTGTGTATATACATATATCATATAGTATACATTAGATAATACTAGGATATAGACTATTAATAGTCCCATAAGATAGTGAGGTGGTGTGGTAGATAAAGCACTGGGCCTGGAGTCATTAAGACCTGAGTTCAAATCTAGCTTCAGACACTTAGTAGCTGGGGAAGTCAGTTAACATCCGTCTGCTTCAGTTTCCTCAGCTATAAAATAGTGGCACCTACCTCACATGGTTGATATTGAGGACCAGATGAGATAATATTTGTAAAGTGCTTAACACAATACCTGGCACATTCATTGTTTAATAATTTTTCAGTTGTGTCTAACTCTTCGTGACTCCTTTTGGGGTTTTCTTGGCAAAGTTGCTGGAGTGGTTTGCCATTTCCTTCTCCAGCTCATTTTACATATGAGGACGAGGCAAATTGGGTCATATAATAAGTGTTTGAGGCTGGATTTGCACTCAGGTCTTCCTGACTCTAGGCTCAGGGTTCTATACATTGTGCCATCTCGCTGCCCATCCTGGCACATAGTAGGTGCTCAATAAATTCTTAATTCCCCCCCCCCGTTTCCCCTCTCCTTTATAGCATTCTTAGGGTTAAAAAAATCTAACTGTGTGTGTGTATGTGTGTGTGTGTGTGTGTGTGTGTGTGTGTGTGTGTGTGTGTGTGTGTCTGTGTCTAGCTAGGTATTTTAGATTGAGGAGAGGATTAAGCCGTTTGTATTTGTATTGATTAAATGGAAAAGTCCTATTGGTGCATGAAAATAGTGTCAGTTACAGAGGGAAAGTTAACCATAATATAGGTTAATAATCCATCCATCACTCAACCAACAAGCATTTTACTAAGGATTTACCATGATAGGTGCCTCCTTCGGGGAGCTTACATTCTATTGGAAAAGACTGTGTGCATATTTACTTGTATACAAGATTCATGCACAATAAACACAGGGTAATTTTGAAGGAGAATATTTAACGGATCAGCATAATCTTCATTGTGTAGAAGGTGACACTTGGGCCATTTTTATATATTATATTTTTTGTTATTCCGAACATGGTAAACACCAAATATGAACATTTCCTTATGCAAAGAACAGAAAAAGAAGACTGTACATGAAACTGGAAATCTCTCTTATGTACAACTCGTTTGCTTTTGAGCTGAGTTTTTTGAAAGAAATTAGGGATTCTGAAAGGCAGATATGAGGAAGGATTGCACTTCAGAAATGGAGGCTGCCAGGGCAAAGACACAGGAATAAGAGATTGGAATGTTCTGTATGGAAGAGTTTAGAAAAAAGCCAGTTTGACTGGACCATTAGGTGTGGGCTAAAGGGTGATTGCTGCAAGAGTAGATTGGCACCAAGTTATAAAGGGCTTCAGAAACATAGATGCTTGAATTTGATCCTAGAGGTAATAAGGATCAATTGGAGTTTTTAGAGGAGGGGAGTGACATAAATAATTCACAGCTATGAAGTTTTGTATTTTGCATTGATATCTTGTGGACAGCAGATGAAGTAAAGCTCGCTTATTTCTTGATCACTAAATAGATGTCAGCTAATTGACAGAGAAGCACTTATCTCTAAAAATGTACCATGAAGCTTCTGTGTGAGAATTATCATGATTGGAGCAATTTAAAAAATGTTTCTCTAACCCAAGCTCCTGAATATTCTATCTATTAGTCTTTTAGAAGGAGCCCAGAAACACTCCCCGTGCCTTTCCTAGAAATACTGGGATAGAAAGGCTGAGCCCCTGGCTGGCTGCCATCTCATTATGTTTTTTAGCTCCAGAAACTCCTAAAAGCTTAACTTACTAATGCCTGGTGGGGCTGCAGTCTTTCTCCATAGAAATCTTTGAAATCACAGGCACTTGAAGTAGAGAAGTCATGACAATAATAATAATTCTAATATGTACAATATTTTAGGGCTCTCCAGGAGGGGTTCTTGGTCATTTTTGTGTCAGGAAACCTTTGGTAGTCTGCAAAGCCTATGAACCTCTTCTCTGAATGATGTTTTTAAATGCATACAATAAAATACAGAAGATTACAAAAGAAACCAATTACTTTTAAAAACCATTACAAAAAATTTAAATCACATACATGTACCTTAGGTTAAGAATTTTTGCTCTATAGCTTGCTCACATTATCTCACTTGATTTGGCCCCTTGGAGAAATAGGAAGGGCAGAAATGACTATATTTACTACATATGGCTCAAGTGACACAAAAGACATTTCAATAGCCATTCCTTGTTTTATTGTTTTCCCATGCCATAAGATGAAAAAGTCTGCATCATGATTGTTGTGCTCATATTATGCTTATAATACATTTAAAATGTTGGGCAGTCTTACATTTTTCTTCCTTTTCTTGTTTTATTTTGAAAACCATTCACAAGCACCTAAACATAATTATCAAATATCACTGAAAACAATACTTAATGCTTTCCCTGAATTCGATATTACCCAAGCTATAGAAAGAGAACTGATTTGAAAGTAAGAAGAACTGAGTTCAAATCCTGATTTTGCCACTTGCTACCTGATGGTTCCTCTCCCAGTGTCTCAGTTTGCCCATCTGTACCATGATGGAGTCAGACAAGATGATTTCCATTGCCTCTCCCAACTCTAAAATTCTCTAGTATAAAGAAACAAAGCTAATGTCCAATCTCCAAACCATAAAAGTATCTGCATTGACCAGAAAGCTGCCAACAACGGGAAAATGACGCATCAAGTAAGAAAGGATGGTAGCTGCCTGCATGGGCGGTCTCAACATTCAGGGTTGTTTGTTATCTGTTTCTTTAAGTTACGCTTTGCTGAGAGTTTGAACTGAAATTGGCCATTGAATTTCATAGTAATATTCTGTTGATAAGAGAGGAAACCAAGTGGACAATATTAGAAATGGCTTCTAAAATTAAATTAAACAGCAAACAACATTCTCCAAAATACTCTTTTTTTCTACAAGATGATTTTTTCTGAATGCACACATTTGGTTCATTAACATAGTAAGATGTTAGTTCCTGTCTTGGTTTCATTCTAGGCATTAGTGTAAGGACAAGATTTTTTACAAAGTATCATGAAGGCACTGAATGAGATACTGAATGAGAACCACACTGTTGATTCTTTCCAAAAGCATACAATTATGGCTGCTCAATAAACGGCACCATTATTTTATGCCGATCTTATCTTTTCCACCTGAAAGTAGTTAGGGGCTGACAAAGTTGAGTGCCCATGGGAAGTAGAAAGGTTTACAATTAAAAGACAACAACTCATAAATCTGGCAGAGAGTCCACCTTAGAATCAGGAAGAACTAGTTCAAATCTGCTTCTGACACATGCTAGCTATGCGATCATGAGCCAGCCTTGGTGCCTCAGGTAACTCCCAAAGGCTATAGTTTATACACAGTTTCCATTCTGCATGAGTAGAAGGAGTTTCTATGTTGAAGGGTCACTGTACTGATGAATTCAGAGGTTCAGCCTATAAAGAAAATCAGAATGGTCTTTAGCTTCAGATTATGTACACAGAGATAATGGATCTCATATTTCTGTGTATAATAAATTGTTTTCAAAATAACAGATTCAACAAACGCTTAATAAGCATTTACTGTGTGCAGAACACAATGTGTCAACTCGGAGACACAAAGTCTAGATAAAACAGTCTGCACTTATGCAGCTTATACTCTAGTAATTAATTATTCAGCTAAGACAAACATTTTTTTCTCATGCCTTTGATACTACATGTTACTTTCTTCTACCTAAGGCATTGATGATAAATTTTCTTGGAGTAAGAAAAGTAAACTATCAAGGTTTTTACCATGGAATTTTTTTCATTGAATGCGAGAATGTGATTGCTTGTAGAAATGCAGGACTCTGAACTGATGGAGAATTATGTGACATAATATTGATAGCCTTAACAAAAATAGGAAAGGTAGTATATTAGTTAATCTTTTCTCTAACCAGTCAATGGTCATTAATCTATCATTAATGGTCATTAATCGATAAACATTTATAAGGCACCTACTATGTGCTAGGCACTCTGCTAAGCTTTAGGGATACGACAAGAGGTAAAAAACAGTTCTTGCCTTCACAGAGCTGACAATCTAACGTAAGAACTTATTAAAGAGAACTAGGTCTTTTTCATCGGCTGTTTGAAGGATTGTCATGGGAAGCAGGACTAGGCTTGTCCTGTTTGACTCTAGAGGGTAGAATTTGGAATAACGGGTGAAAATTATAGGGAAGTAAATTTTGCCTCCATATAAAGAGAACCTTCTTAACAAGTGACATATCTAAAAGAAGAGCAAATTACCTTGGGAAAGTGTGAATGCCCCAACACTGGCAGTATTCCAGGAAAGGCTATGTGATCACCGGTCAGGAATATTTTTCCTGCTGGCAATTCCAGCACTATGTTGTCTATTGGGCCACATGACCTAAAAGTCTACTATTCACCTCTCAGTGGATTTTCCATAAATAATACATAGTGAAGGCTGTGAATCCTGTAAGGAGCACTATATGATATTTTAAAGCAAGGCTGTCCAACCTTAGGTTTTTATCGAAACAATAGACAATACATTTTGATTCGCCGTTTTAGTGAGAGCTCTGTGGTAGCTCGGCTTCCTTTACTAAAGCATTTATGTCAATTTCTATGCATGTAGGCGGGCTGCATAAATTGCACTACAAGCTGCATGTGGCCTGTCTTAAAGGATACCAACATCTCAGGACTGAGGTTTTCAGTTAGCTTTTCCCCAGGGTGCATAATATAAGGTCTGTCCTGAGAGTAAATTAAACATGTTGGGGCCACATCTATGTGATGTCACTAGGTGAGTCATTTTGATCATTCAGTCAAGCCCTGGGTTGATTGACTGGCCAGTTCAGCAAGATGGGGAAGAAAGCATAAACACTTGAGGACTGAATCTACTAAATACTGACATTAGTCAGTGCACGTTCTAATGTCTATTCATATGTATGTTACTTTCAAGTATCAGTAATCCACAATTTCACTGATTCTCTCCACCCATGCAGATTACAACCCATTTATGACTCAGTAGATGGTCTGCAAGAATTGCCGTGTCTGAAAAATGCATCATCTTTCAGCCAACTCAGTGATGAGCTTCTCCCAGAGGATCTGCCCCCAGCCCTAAAGGGTTTGTTTCTCCTTCCTGAGCTGTGTTATTTGAGCAGTTACACTGCATTACAGATAGAACAGTCTGATAACATATTGGTATGAGACAACAGGACAATCTACATTTATTGGCTAATCTTTTTTATAACCTTCCCACTTAAGTTCAATTGCACTATTTCCAAAAAAGTCAAATAGTTCAAGAGACTGACAGCATGCAAAGTAGATGGTGTTATGTGAAATTGGCCAAAAATAATAAAATTACAAAGTGAGAAAAGATGAAACTTTAGGCAACAACGTGCTATAAATGAGTCATCAGCCACCCAGGGAAGGTAATGTTTGAAAGGCTTTGCCTAGTATCTGATGTGTTCCATAAAAGTTTTTTTTGTCCCCGAGTGTGAATCACAAACAAAACAAAACAAAATAAACCATTTAGTATTCTACAGTATATTACAACAATAAATACATCAATAAATAGTGGGGAGAAGAAAAGAATTCACATGGATATTTTAGCTATGGGCTGATATTTTTTTTCATATGGATTCCCATGAATGGTTAGAATTAGCCTTTTCAGAGATAGTCCTTTATCACTTCCAGGAAAGATAATTTTACCATAAAAATGTACAGCATATACATGGATGAATGAAGTAGGAGCAGACGGTGACCAGAGAAGGCAGTTAGACTTTCCCAAGAATCTGACAAATTTGCACCTTAGTATAAATAAAGTGAAGGGTCTATTGTTTTTCAGCTCTGACACCTTCTTATCATCTCCATTTGTCGCAGAAGAGCAGTGGAAACATGGCATGTGACACCACTACACATGTGGTGGGGGTGGGTAGCAGGAACTTCACAGATGTTTCCATTCAAAACTTATGTGGAGAGCTCTTTTCCTTTTCTCCCTCTAGAGAAGTCACCAAACTAACAGAAAAACAAGGATAAACTACATCACAGTTCACTAGAACCCTCAATCAATCATGCTTTTCTACATTTATTGTTTACCAGGAAGAGGCAGATCACAACAAAATAAGCTTATATCAGAGACTTATATAAACTTCTAGAGATGTCCTGGGTTTAGCTACTCATCATTCCAGTTTTCCATACCTTTATGAGAGATTCTGCCTTCCCTGGTCAGTGACCTTACTGGAGTGGGGGGCCTCTGGCACAAATCTATTAAGTAGCCTAAAGGTTGTTCTCATCAGTGGCCACATCATAGCTTAACCTACATTTGAAAGTCTCCAGCCCACAATGAAATGCCCAGACAAGCAGATACCAGCCAGGGACTCTGCTCTCCTGTCATCATGAAAGACAAAATACAATTCCTACTGGGCCCGTGGCCCTCGGGATGGGTCTTGGTGCCTAAACATAAGTTCCAAGTTCTT
The DNA here is from genome assembly GCA_028646595.1 of Phalanger gymnotis. Lineage (NCBI taxonomy): Eukaryota > Metazoa > Chordata > Mammalia > Diprotodontia > Phalangeridae > Phalanger > Phalanger gymnotis. The sequence goes on from CM053625.1 coordinate 253,663,836, forward strand.
TCCTTTTTCCTTATGTTCACTAAATGCCATCCTGTCAAACCAATCCCATCATTTGTACATTAATACTGTTTTGTGTGTTCTAGGTTAACTCTCTAAGTCAAGTGACTTCCCTATCAAACACCACCTCCCTGATACAAATACTTAGCATCAGCACTAGGCCCTTCCACAAGAGGGAAGGACAAAAGAATGGTGAAAAAGTTATCATTTGAGAAAATAAAAAAACTACGTTTTTCATAAGGGATTAGGGTGATATAATTTTGTATCGATTTTTTCAGTCCCTGGCTTGTATTAGTTTGAGATAGAAATAAAAACTGTGCTCTAATATAGAAACTTTTTAGAAGCATGTATCCACATATACGTAGATATATATTATATCTGTGTGGCCTTGGGCAAATCGTTTAACATTTCTAGGCTTCAATTTTCTCATCTATAAAATGGTTGATTCGGATTAGATGATCGCTAAGGTCCTTTTCATCTGTGATATACTGTGAATTTACTATTTTGCTGAGTGCACGAGTGTATATATCCATATCCATATCACATGCATGCACATATATTGATCACTATAATCCTTTGATATCTACTCCTGCTGTGAAAGTGATTTTGGGTTCTTGAAAGCTGAAGAGCATAGACATTGGCAAGTCTTACCAAACTGGAAAGACTTTGAGTATGAGCCCAGTGATGGATTCTGACTGCTCCCCAAGGACCAGGCTAGCTAAGAGGCTGGAGGCTCAATACTAGATGGCTATCCACCCAATAATGAGTTTTCTTGGCCATAGCAACTAATAAAAACATCTCCTAAAATGTAGAGGCATTTGAGATATACGTCAATGGAGGAAACACACTGATGAAGTCATGAAGTATTGTGGCATCGACATATACATACAAGTGCTTATGTATATACATGTATGTGCATGTATATGTACACATTGGCTTTATTTTTCTGCTTGGGGAGCCATATGTGATGTGAGACATTGCATAGAGAATGTGTAGAAATTGTCATTTGGATGTGCCACTTTTAATTACAGGTAGGTTGCCTGGAAATGGCAAATTACAAGGAAATCCCCCCAGAAAGAAGCAGGCTGAATAGCAAAATATACATTTTCTACAACTCACCAACCTACCTAATCTTCTGAGGCAGTCCCCTTCTATTTTCTGTACACCCCTTCTTAAATAATCTTATTAAATAGGCACTCGAAATGTACAAAATTTACAGTTCTTGAAGATGCTACCCTTGCACATGACTCCTTTCTTTCTCATTGGCTATCTACAGCCACATTCTGACACAGCCATGCCTTCATATTTAAACTTATAGGTGACAACCCCTTTGTCTAAGTAGAGAATGGAGATGGGATCCAGTTTGGTGGGCACACAGCAAGCCTTGGCAGCTTTCTGGGGATTCTTCAGGTGGACCAGTGCTTGGATGATGGCATGCTTTGTGGGTGTGAGGTGCTCTGCCAGAGGGTAAGAACAAACTCCCCGGCACTCATATGCTTCATATCCTGGAGGAGCTATGATCCAGGAATCCCAACCGATTTCCTTGAAGTCAATATAAAGTGGAGTCTTTTTGCAAAAGTTCCCCTTGGCATTTCTCCTGATCCGGGCAGTGGAATCATAAATAATGTTGGATCTCATCTGCAATAGAGCTTCTTCCCCAGGGCCATCATGGAAATTATCGGCTTCTAGGTCATCTAGTTCCAGAAGGTCCTCATGATCTATCATTTCACTCAACTCCTCTTTCTCCTCCTTTTTGTCACTGCTTTGGTCATCAGAAAACACAATAAGTAAAGGCACATGATTGTTGTGAGCACTGATGTCAATTTCCAACTGACCTCTCTCTAAAAGTTCAGCCTCCTCATTTCTGCTCTCTATGTGGACCTCCAGCCGGTGGGTAGTAGAACCTGACCTTCGCCAGTGTCTGATGGCATCCGTGACATCGAAAGCCTCCCACTCGTTACCGGTTCCGTAGATCTCTCCTGACACCAAAACCAGCATTTTTCTTTCCTCTCCTTCATTTTCTTGCACTTCGAAAATGGTCACTTTTCGTTCTACTCCATCATAAAGCAAGTGGCTTCTCTGAGCCAAGGCGTAGAGCCTGAGTTCAGCCATGACTATCTCTTCATGGTGAGGGATGGACACATTGAAGAGGAGTTGGTATTTTTGGAGTCCATTAAAGCTGGTTGGTTGAGAAAGCAGATCTGGAAAAGGACAAAACCCAGCTTTTAGATGGGAACTATTACCTTAAAATAAAGCAGAATCATTGACTATAAATAAGAAAAAAATGTTCCATACAGAATAGATGTATATGCTTGCCCCATATGTTCCCTGCACATGCAACAAATGTTTAAAAAAATACCTATTCAGGGCTTCTTGTATACAAGAGCCTGCACTAAGTTTAGAAAATACAGAGAGTTACAGCACAGGTCCTGCTCTGTACTAGCTTATAATCCAAGAGTTGTAGAGATGGCATGGGGTAAGATATGGCTGAGTGATTTGGGGAAAGGACAAGACACATGGATAATTATGATATAAAGGAGAATGAAATAAATGCAAAGGATAGGTCCAGGCAATGTTCTATGAGAAATCTGAGATCTCTCATAAGAAAATATTTCTGTCCATAGAGTTAAAGTCAGAGAAAGCTCTATGGAGAAAGTGCTACCTGAACTGGACCTTAAAAAGAGGGAGGGACTTGGGCAAATGAAGATATGGGTTGCAGAGAGTCAGGGAGTCCATTTCAGGCCCGAGGAATTTAGAGGAAAGACATAGAGATGAGCATGAAAATGGGGGTGGGTGGGTGGTGGACACTACTCCAGTTTGGCGGGAACATGAAGCATCAGAAGAGGAGGGGTAGGAGATTAGGCTGGAAATGTAGTTTGGAGCCAGATTGTGGAGTGCCTTCAATGGAGGAGTAGGGAGTTTTTGCTTTATTTGGTAGGTGATAGGGAGCCATGTTCATAGCTCAGGAATGCTGCCTTTGTTTTGCTCATCCCATCCTCATGGAGTCACTTCCTATACTTTGATTTTATCATCCATGAGCTTTCTTTCTCCATCCACAAAGCCAGAGCATCATGGCCCCCGTGAACTTTCTGGCTTAGAGTAAACAGCTCTAACAGGGGCTAGAAGATTACATTCCCAGGAGTCATTTCATTCCTGGAGTTCTATTCTGCCCCTGCAACCCGGTCTTGTCCCACTCTCACCCAGTCCCCAGGGGTGGGCAGCAACCAAGGCCCAGTAGCCTTGGCCTTTGCCCTACATCACCACCTAGTGGAGACTGTGAGCAATACAACCTCTCTCCCACCCACTACTATGGCTATGGACAGAAAACTTCCACCACCTATATCTCTATCCCCATATTGCTTAATTACCCTGTACCTAGGAGTAAACTATCCTTAACATCTACTTCCTATTCTCTCCTCCTTATCTTCCTCAACACTACCCCATTTGTGTCCCATTCCAACTTTGCTATGCTTTCCATTGAGCCTTCAGGAATTCCCAATCCATAATAAATACACTGCTTATCATTCTGATCGTCTTCCTCTCATATTCTTTCCATCTACTTGCTCTTAGAGACCTTCCTTCCCTCACATGAATCCTTGATCTTCCCCTTCAGAATTGGCTAGTGTGTACCTTCTTTGCACATTTTCCAAGACACTGGGGGGAGAGTCCCAATATCCCTTGCTCCCCACTGACACTTCAGTTTGTGTTGTTCACTTTTCTGCTTCACTTGGAAATATCGACTACCCATTCCTCCTAGATACTCTCTCCATTCTGGGTTTTTGTGACATTATTTTCTCCTGGTTCTCCTCCTGCCTGTTTAACATGCCTAATCTCTCTCTCTCTCTCTCTCTCTCTCTCTCTCTCTCTCTCTCTCTCTCTCTCTCTCTCTCTCTCTCTCTCCTCTGAGCTTTGGCATCACCAACTGCCATTTCCGCCTTTCAAACTGGATTTTCAAGAGTCATCTTGAATTCAATATATCCCAAACAGAACTCACTATCTTTTACCACAAACCTACACCTCTTTGAAGCTTTCCTACTTTTTGAGGGCATTTCCCTGGTTCATAAACTCTGTGTCATCCTCTATTTCTCACTGTCCCTTGATCCCTATATCCAACAAATTGCCTAATCTTACTGTTTCTACCTTCACAACATCTCTTACATTCAACCCCTTCTTTTTACTCACTTGAACACCAAACTTATTTCAGACTCTCAACACTTCTTACCTAGACTATTGTAATAGCCTCCAAATTGGTCTCCCTGCCACTCTAATCCATCCTCCATATAGCTGCCAAAGAGATTTTCTTTAAGCACAGATGTGACTATGTCAATCCCCTACTTAATTAACTCTGTTGGTTCCCTATTATTTCTAGGAGAAAACATAAACTCCTGGTTTTGGTTTGGTTTTTAATGCCTTCTATAACTCATTCTGACTTATCTTTCCAGCTATCTCTATATATTTACATATATATGTGTATGTGCGCAAATATGTATATGTATGCATGCATGCATGCATATCTATGAGTATATGTGTGTGCAAATATGTATATGTACATATGCATGTATATGCATCTATGTCTATGTGTATGTGTGTGTGTGTGTGTGTGTGTGTATCCCTTGATCTATATATCTCTTCCCTTCTTCTGCTATAGTACAGTCAGGTTGGTCTTCCGTTTAGTTCTCCATCTCTATGATTTTTTGTGCTGGTTGTTCTCTGTGCCTAGAATATATTCTTGCCTCACCTGTCTCATTAAATCCCTTTCTTCCTTCAAGACATAGCTGAAGAATTACCTTCTATATGAAACCTTTCCTGACTTCATCCTTCCCTCCCCCTCTCCCTGCCAATGCCCTAGCTCCCATTTTTATGTGCACATGTTTTCTCCCCTGATAAAATGTAAGCTTTTGAGAGTAAGATTTGTTTCATTTGGGGGGGGTATCTGTATCCCCAGTGTCTATTGTCATTCCTGTCAGGTAGAAAGTATTTAATAAATGTTTGTTGAACTGTGAAAATTTCCTCACTCTTCCTAGTAAGCCAAAATGAGAGTAATAGAGTCAAGTGACATTCAATTCAATCTGATAGTTATTGTTTACTATGTGCAAGATGTTGTGCCTCAGTGACCCCGAGATTAGGTGGGAAAATCTTTTGCAGTTGACAATCGACCTCATTAGAACTAGAGGCTTATCTTCCTCATTCCCTTAAGCAACATAAGTTTTCTGCAATATCAGGAGCATAGGTTGAAATAATTACTTAATTCAGAAGATCTGGAGTTGGCAGGGTCCCTAGAGGTCTTCTAGTCCAACTCCATCATTTTTGGGGTGAGGAGACTGAGACCCAGGGAAGGCGTTGTTCTATGGTCACACAGTAACTGATAGGGCCAGTATTTGAACCCATATCCTTTGACCTCGGGGTTACTAGTGATCTCCCTACTTTAACAGTCTATGATTTTATCATTATATGAATAAAAAAGCAATTTTAATGGCACCGTGGGGGTCCGGGGCATAGGCACTGGAAGGCATATTTCAAGAATATGGATGAGTGGTATACGCCAATGTTTTTCTCTCAATGTATTTCTCTCTCTCTCTCCCCCTCTCTCTCCCTCTCCCTCTTCCTCTCCCTCTTGCTCTCCCTGTCCTTTAGTTGGGGGCCTTAATCTGGCAAGAGCTTTGGATTGGTAATTAGAAAACCTGGATTATGGTCCCAGCTCTGCTGTTTATCCCTGGGTGACCTTAGACACCCTTAGTCCCCTGGCTGGGCTTCACATTTCTCTTCCATAAAATTAGGGAATGGACCCAGAAGATCACTAAGATCCCTTTCCACTCCAAATCCTATGAACCAAGCTATGACCTCAACTCATGTCCAAGGTATTGTGACCTTTTCCAACTCTAACATTATGTGGTTCTCTGTCTTTAAATCGGTTATTAATAGAAGTTGAACTTCCTCTGGAGCTCTTTCAAACTAAAAGTCTTTCTCTGGTGCCCACAATGTGTGGCATCCAGGTGACCTCTGAGTCTCTAAGGCAATGTTAGCACAGGGCATACATGGCAGATCCCATCAAGTTGAAAGGACTGAGTCTATGGTCTGAGAGCCAATGTAGCTAATTTCGCCAGAACAAAGAATGGCAACCCATTAAACAGATTTCTAAAGTCCGGATATAAATGTCTCTATACAATTATGGGGCTGGATTAGGCGACTGCTCAAAGATAATTGCTTTTAGGCCTTTAGATCAAAAAAGACCTTATATAGTCTAACCTTTTAATTTTAGAGAGGAACTGAAAATCCTTTTTAGCCTAAATGCCAGTACATCCTGTGCACAGTTTACTGTATTATAGCCTAGACCTTCTATCAAATAACTGTCAGATAGTAAGTTAAAGTCTCTATGTCCCTACTTTAGAATTACACACACACACACACACACACACACTTACACATGCACATAGTTGCTTAAATTATAGTTTTGAAAATTGCTTCAACTGTCTTAACAACTCATCTATGAATCAATGACGGGTTCACCCCTCTTACCTTAATTTGAGATAACTCAAAATCTAATTAACTATTTTCAGTATCAGTGTGTGAGGGCTTTGAACTAACCTGTAGTTACCCCAAGACAGACAGTCAGATCAAATAAAAAAGGAATAATTTTGACATTGCTATATTTTGAGAATGTAGGTGGCACAGTGCCTGGAGTCAGGAAGACTCATCTTTCTGAGTTTAAATATGGCCTCAGATACTTACTAGCTGTATGAGCCTGGGCAAGGCACTTAACCCTGTTTGCCTCAGTTTCCTCATCTGTAAAATGAGCTGGAGAAGAAAATGGCAAACTGCTCCAGTATCTTTGCCAGTAAAACCCCAAATGGGGTCACGAAGAGTCAGACATGACTGAAAGAACTCAACAACAGGATACATTTTTATAATTAGCTCAGACAAAATCAGAGAATCCAATGATTCCAGTCCAATTTACCTCTCAACAGAGATCCATTCTATGATATAACCGACAAATATCACCTGAAGGCTCCCAGGAAAGGGAGCCCCATTGCTTCCCAAGGCAGTCTCTTCTACTTGCAAATAGCTCTAGTTGATTGGAAGCCTTTCCTTGAATTAAGCCCAAACCTATCCCCTTGTGATTTGCACCCGTTGTTCCTTCTGCTTTTTTTTTTTTGGCCCCGATAGAACAAGTTTAATCCCTCGTTCAGGATGTGGCCTTTTAAACACTTGGAGACAGGTGCTAAGTCCCCTCTAAGTCTTCTCTCAGCTAAATATCCCTAGTGTTTTTTTTAACTTCTCCTTTTAATTTTCTTTTATTATATTATTTGCTTCTTTTGCAATGACTTTTGCCTCTATCTATTGCTGTCCCTGCTATTTACTATCTATGCAATCACAGGTAAGTCATTTGACCTATGTCTGCATCTTAGTCCCTCACGGCACAGTGGAAAGATCCCTGGCTTTGCAGTCACATGGCCTGGATTCAGATCCTGCCTCTATGTTCTACCATGTGTATGACTCTGGGCAAGGCACTTCAACTCTTCAAGAACCAGTCTCCTCACCATCAAATGAGGGGTTAGGCTAGATGGTTTGTAATGTCCCTTCTGAAGAGCTCTAAATCTATGATTCTATTCATTTCAGTAAGCATTTATTGAGTGCCTTCTCTGTGCCTGGCACTGGGTTAGGCTCTAGGCGTAGAAAGACAAGAATGAAACAGTATATTCTTCTAGCTTTTGTCACCTCATACCTAGATTGCTCAGCAGCCTTATATTTGGTCTACCTGCCTGTAATCTGCTATCATATTCATTTTCAAAAGCATTGCTTTGATAGATGTAATAATGTATACTTATATAGGAATAACACAGTTATGTGGCACTTTAAGATTTATGAAGGTCTTGCTTCATGACGACCAAGTAGAGAGTGCAAATATCTACATTTTACATATGGTGAAACTGAGGCTCAGGGAAATGAATCAACTTGATTGTATAGCTAGTAAGTGTTGGCCCTGGGACTAAAGCTCAGGTCTTGCTGTTCTTGTTCAGTCGTTCCCAACGCTCTGCGTCCCCATTTGGGGTTTTCTTGGCAAAGATACTGGAGTGGTTTGCCACTTCCTTCTCCAGCCCATTTTTGCAGATGAGGAAACTGAGGCAAACAGGGCAAAGTGACTTGCCCAAGCTCACACAGCCTGGCCAGATTTGAATTCAGGAAGATGAGTCTTCTTGACTCTAAGCCCAGCATTCTATCCACTGTGCCACTAGCTGCCCTAGATCTTCTTATCCAATTAGCATTTTTCCTCTTATGCAACATCCTTGGGAATCCCTCATTCAAAACCTTGCAGTGGCTCCTCACCAGTCAATGAATGGTCCAAAAGCAACCTGGTGATAAAAGCCCCCACAATATACCTTTCCAAGTGTATCCTCCCTCTTCCCTGCAGGAAATTCCTACTCCAAATCTCTACTTTTTATTCCCTGAACACATCTTTTTTTTGGGTATTCTCTGCACTTTTGTTCAAGCCATTCCTCCCTCTTGAAATGCCCTCTCCCTTCCCCTCCCTTTTCTTCCCCTCCCCTCTCGTCCTCTCCTCCTCTCCCCTTCTCTCCCCTCCCCTCTCCACCTATTTACACAGGTAACCACCTTCAAGGATGACCGCCGGTGGAATCTTCTCTTCCCCTCCCCCACGGAAGTAATCTGCTTTTTTAAGTTCTTGCCACTTATTTGTCACATCGTGTACTTTTCATTATCATTAGCTACCTTTTCATGACTAGCTAAGTTTGGAGAAGCTCAACACCAGAGTGGTCACAGAGTGACTATCACCAGCTGATGCATTTGGGCGTCCACAGCGCCTCTCCAGGACCGTCCACTGAGTTGTTATGGTAGATTAAGGTATATGCCATATCCATGAGCACGCCTATACTACACACATATTTGTTGAATTGAATTGAATTGTCAATGACAGGAGTCGTGAATTGCACTGGTGGAGGGAATACCCACATGCACATGGACCAAATTATAGTCCTTGAAGTATTTAAAGACTTTCTATGTGTAGATTTCCTTCTCCCTGCTGGGAGCAAATCTCTTAAGGGCAAGGATCATGCCATAATTTTAGGAATCTCAGGCTCATAGATTTAGAATGGAAATAGACCTTAGAGCCTAGATAGCTCTGAGAGGAGATTTGAACACAGATGTTCCTGACTCCAAGTCCCAGAGCCCTGGCCAGTTATTACGGAATTCCCAACTGCATCTCATGCAAGGTTAGGCAGCGAGGCACTGGCCTTTTAATCCGAAGATCTACATTTGCATTGTGGATCTGACACCAATTAGGGCATGACCCTGGGCAAGACATTTTTTTCTTCTCTGAGTCAAAGTTTTCCTATCTATAAAATGGGAATGGCAATAAGTATAATACCTACCTCAGAGGGTCATTATGAGAAAAGCATTTTGTAAACCTTGGAGCACCACAGAGATGAGAGCTCTAATTACCAGGTACTTAACGAATAAATCTCGATTGATTCCAAGCCATAGGCCCAATGCCTAAGGTGACTGATAAGAAGCCATGTCAGCGGGTGTGTATACTTGCTTTAGTACTGAATAGGTGGGTCATAGGATCTAGAGATGGAAATAATTTAGAGGTCATCTGTCCCGGTGGTTCTCAAGGGCTGTGGCAACATCGTTCGTGCATGGGACGTTCACCTGTGATCATGCGCGTAGTCTCCTTGGAATTGTCAGGGGCTTATATTCGTGACCACACGACCACTCAGGAGTCTCCATTGTGCACCATGATTCTTCATGGGCTGTGCCCAAGAAACAGCTTAAGAACTAGTAATCTAATCCAACCCTCTTATTGTATACACACAGAAAGTTAGACCCAGAGATGGGAAGTTACTTGGCCAAGGTCATTCTGCAAATGAGTAAGCACAACTGGGATTTGAACTCAGGTCTTCTGACTCCTAGCTCAGAGCTCTTTCCACTGGAGCAATCTGAGAAGCAGAGATGGCTCTGCCATGAAGCTCCCTACTTGCCACAGTAACATGAACAGTGATTGTGTGAGGAGAGCTGAATAAGGGAGAAGAGACCAATGAGGAAACTTTATTTTGGATTAAAAATATTTGAGGTTCTGTAAGTATGGAGTAGATAGTTAATGGTTTTATGGATAACCACAAATATTCATATATATGTGTATATATATTTGCATGTGTATATATTTCCAGGAAGATTTTTAAAAGCTCTTTTAAGATAACATTGTTGTTAAGGAGGGATGGGAAGGATAATAATTAATAATAATAATCATAAAATAATAATAGATAACATTTAAATGCTTTACATATGCTCCTATTTGATCCACACTACAACCCCTTGAGGTAGGTGGTAATACTATTCCCGTTTTACAGATGGGGAAACTGAACTGGTGAGAGGTTAAGTGGACTTGCCAAGAGATAGCTAGGTGGCATAATGGATAGAACCCTGGGCCTGGAGTCAGGAAGACCTGAGTTCAAATCTGGCTTTAGACACTTCTTAGCTATGTGACCTAGGGCAAGTCATTTTACCACGTTGGCCTTGTTTCTTCATCTGTAAAATGGGCTGGGGGGCAGCTAGGTGGCTCAGTGGATAGAGCACTGGGATTGAAATCATCTTCCATGAATTCCAATCTAGCCTCAGACACTCAGACACCTCCTAGCTGCGTGACCCTTAACCCTCTTGCCTCAGTTTCTTCATCTGTAAAATGGGGTGGAGAAGGAAATGGCAAGCCACTCCAGTATCTTTGCCAAGAAAACCCTAAACCCTAAATGGGGTCACAGAGAGTCAGACATGGCTGAAATAACTCCACAACAATAGCAAAAATGAGCAGGAGAAGGAAATAGCATGCTGTATCTGTATTTTCCCCGAGAAAACCCCAAATGGGGTCACAAAGAGTCAGAAAAGACTGAACAACAGCAGCAGTGTCTGAGCTGCATCTGAACTAGAGTCTTCTGACTCCAAATTAGTGCCTTTACCCTCTCGTAGTTACATAGTAACTTAGTACAAGTATTGTAACCCCATTTTACAGGTGAGAAAAATAAGTTTCAGGTAGGAAGGAAGTGATGGGGTCCAAGGTTGCACTGCTGGTAGGCTTAGGACCTTCTATTCAAACCCAGGTCTCCTCACTACATGTCCTATGGTCTGTCCACTGCCCCACACTGCCACCCCGCTGCTGGTGCTTTAGCTTTCTCCCACCACTTCCAGTGGTTGTGGTCTGATAGCATCAGAATGCCTACATTCAGCTATCAGCTCTGCTCCTTAACATCTGTGTGACTTTGGCCAAGTCGCTTCACTCCTTGGGGCCTCAGTTGACTCATATGTGAAAATGAAGGAGCTGGCCTGCATGTCTTTTTAAGTTCCCTCTAGTTCTGGACCTTAAAATCCTTAATCACTCAGGATAGACTTTGAATGTTTGATGTACGAACTGAGCTCAATTTTCAGCCTTTGGTTTTCACTGGAGAATTGTAAGATCTTCGAACTTTAAAATTCTGGCCTACACCTATAATAGATTCATTTACATGAGTTATTATAGACAATTTTAAACACTCAGTATGGCCAATTAATTTTGAAACTATTTCTATTGAAATAAATGAATTTAAATGCATAAAATGTCATAGCAACTCAGTTTTGTTTCATAGGTTTTGAGTAGAAAGGACCTTAGAGATCGTCTAGTCTAATCTTATTTTACAGTTAGGGAAATTGAGGCCCAGGAAAATAAAGCAATTGATCTAAAGTTACATAGGTTGCAGGTGATAGAGCTGGGATTCAAACCTATGTCCTCTGACTCCAAGTTCAGAACTATTTCTGCTACATGTCCTGTTTTTTGTTCATTCTTTCCAATGTGCATTTTTATGCTCATAATAATATTCTCCATTTTCCTGATTCTGCTTTTTCCTCAATTTTGTATTGCTTCAACAAATTCCTTCCCAATTCCTTCATTCTTAATGATGATATTCTTCTCCATGAATATATTAGTTTATTTAATCCTTCTCTCACAGTTGGACTTTGAGGCTGTTTCTAGTTTTTCACTACCAATGAGAACCGTGGAGGACCAACAGGCTTTTTTTCATGCATGGATATGAACGATGACACTCTCCAGTCTCTCAACAGATCAGGAGCCCTTAGGGATAAGCAGGGAGGTATGCGGCAGCAGCACTTCACAATAGGTTCTGTAGTGAGATTAACGCTGAGTTTGAACTTGCCTACTTAAGGTGTCTATAGATAGAAATGCCATTTATCTTCTTTCACAAATTAGTGAATGCTAAAGTTTTCCTCCCTAAAGTTCTAGCAAAATGTAAAGGTAGGTAGCAAATGCAATGCAGAGTGTGTGTGTGTGTGTGTGTGTGTGTGTGTGTGTGTGTGTGTGTAAAATGTTTTACAAAAGACAGTCTCTGGAAACGTAAAAAAATATTTAAAAAATAAACTTATATAATCAATAAACACACACAAGCCACTTATTACCTGGTTTGATGGGTGTGTGAATATAGGTCACAGAGTCACAGATTTAGTTCTGGAAAGGACCATTGAGAGATCATGGGGCATAGTGGATAGAAGGCTAGCCTTGGAGTGGGTGAAAAATTGGGTTCAAATCCTGTTTCTGACGCCTTCTAGCTGTATGAGCATGGATGGGTAAGTCATTCAATCCTCTTAGTTTTGTAGGCAAGAATGTGCTGGGGTCCAGCTCAAACCTACTGGCCTATTGTTAAAAATAATCAAACCCTATCAATCCGGGCTTGATTAATTGTTTTGTTGATTATCCAGACTTAAGAAAGTGATGGAGGAAGTGTTAATGGTGCAGATTAAAATTAGAAGTGTGTGATATGTACATTTTTGTTTTTCCCAGAAAGCTGGTTATTAAACATCTACCACACACCACCATCTCTAATGTGTAAATGAGTTGCTGATCTATATTGGTTTTAGAGTTTCCCACAAGGAAGTTCTCTTTACCAATGAAATCTAAGACCCAAACAACAACAACAGAAATGAATAGAATTACCCCTAAATTATATTGTGTACATTAGAAAGAGTCCATGTGGTAGAGGCAGAAAGAACCTTGGACTTGGGATCAGAAGGGCCTGGCTTCCAGTCTTTGCTCAGTAGCCTTCAACCTGTGTGACTTTCTCTAAGTCTCTCTCAGCCTCCAAATTCTCATTTTTAAGATGAGGGGGTTGGACAATGACATGCTCTCCAATGTGCCTTCCAGCTCTAAATCTATGATCTATGAAGAAATGTGTAAAAATCGAGCAAACCATAGCCCAATGTGTGATGGAACGTTCATGCTATTGAAAAGCATAAGATTGCTACTGAATCCAGCAGCCTGGACGAGGCCATGTTACCTAGAAAGCTCAGCTAGATATTAAAATTTGTAAGGAATACTAGGAACAAGTTCTGTATTTAATTGGAAACTGTAAATAGGATTCTAAGGTCATGTGATTCAGTTAATACTTTTCGTTCCACTTCATTCCACAAATATTTATCGAATGTCTACTATGTACATGTCAAAGTGCCTGGTCCTGAGGACAAACAAAAAAAAACCCAACTCTAGCACAGTCTCTTGGAGGAATGCTGGTAGAGTGGAAAGGGAATTAGTGTTTGAATGAGAACACACAGGCTCTGTCTCAAGGATGACGCTTACTAGTAACCTGTGTGATCTTGGGTGAACTACTTAATCTCCTTGGGCCTCAGTTTACTTATTTGTAAAATTAAGGGATTGGACTACATGGCCTCTGAGGTCTTGTCCAGCTCTAGATCAATGATTTTATGTAGCTTCCAGCTGCTTATTAGTTGAGGTACCGCATGAGGACAAATAAATGGCATGTAAGGCAAATTATAATAGCATAAAGGAAATAAGGACATAAATTATTACCAAAAGTTTTGGGGAGGGAGATAGATCATTCAGGATTGGCTGGATTACGGGAAGAAAGATCTTTCTCAAGTGCGTGAAGACGTCTTAACCCTTTACTAACAAATTTAATGTAGTAGCCCCTTTCATTTCTATGCCATTTCAACTTTTCTTAAATATAAATGCAAACTAGCAAATTGCCAGTCATGTCATCCGGCAAAAACTTTTTGTCTGTGTTTTCAGAATTTCCTTCTTATGCTAAACTTACAAACTGAAGCCAATAAAAAACTTGACTGGCAGTGAGAACTTAGAGGCAGACTGACAGGCGGGATATGGCTGGTCTGTGTTTTAAGGTATTCAAACAGAAAATGGTAATCTGATCAGAAGATTGAGCCCACTTCTGATGTAATGCTCTGGTCTCAGGTAGAAAGGTCTACTGGGACATCTCCGCCAAGATCTTGATAAAAACCGCACAAAAAATCCTGTGAGCTCTTGCTGACACTCTATATGGACTTACATACGTATTTATGTTATGTATAGACATCAATAGGTGTATATGTGTGTGTTTACATACATACAGAGTATGTATATGTATAAAATACATAGTGTGTATATATTTTATACAAAATACATACAGTATATATATAATATATAAATACATATACAACGTATTATATACACACATCTATACATATCGATGTCTATATATAATATGATGCATTTACAAGTATATGCAGTATCAGTAAGAGCTTACAGCATTTTTATGTGTTTTTATCTCTATACAGTATATACACACATATATAATATTGTTGTCTATATATAATATAAATGTGTACATAGGCACACACATACATATACACACATATTGGTCTAATGATAGAAAACCATCCCTGGAGCCACGAAGACATGGGCGTGAGTCCCTTTTCTGACATATATTGGCTGCATGACCCTGTACAAGTCACAACCTTTCAGAGCACTTGGCAACTTCCCATGACAGTCAATTGCAGAGAAGATACAGAACTCTACTGGTAGAGAGAATTTTCTCACCCAGGAATCCCTTGCACCAGTGAAACCTAGGGCCTAATTGCGATCACAATCCTATGTGTGTGAATTTATACATATCTGACGTATACATATGTATCTTCATTTTTTAAAAGCATAGTTGAATTTATGACAGCAAAAGCCCAAACTTACCTTCATTTTTGAAACTTCTAATGATATTTGCCGATGGCATTGAGGTTCGATCAGTTGCAAATCTGTTGTATAGCTCTAGCATGTACTCTGGTGGGTCGACCTTGGCTGAATTGGGCAGAGGGATTTCAGACAAGTTCAATGTCTTCAGAAATTCATTTCTCACACTCTGTAGCAGAGTGGTAAAGTCAACACCGTCTTGCTCTGAAAAAACATCATCGAGCAGGGGCAGATCTTCTTCCAGGGGAGAGTCCTCCAGACTCATGATGGGGTTGCCAGACCCCAAGCAGGCTCCCAGACAGAGAACTGCATAGAGCTGTAGGACCCGGGAGCCCATGGCTTTGCTCAAGCCCCCAAGCCCTGTGAAGTTTAGGTGTCAGTAGTCCGAGTGGTCCGAATCCTCTGGAGGGGACTTGACTTATGTCATCCGGAGTTGCCAAGTTTGGAAACTTTTTCAGAAGCATTCCCTCACTCTGTCCGTCTCCTTCCCTTCTGTTCCTCCTCTGCCCCCAAAAAAAGCCAGGTTGCTTTAATTGGACAGCAGGATCGCCTATGGGAGCCTAGCCTTTCTTATCTCTTTAGTGTAAACTTGTGCACCAGATTTTGTAGCTATCTCCCAATTCCTTTTTCTTTTAATGAGCATTTTGTAAACACTTCTACATTCTGACACTGGTGAGAAGATAGGACAATTTTCTTCTTGAAAGGGGCTCTGTCTTGCTTCCTTTCAAGCAGCCTCTCTCAGTGGACATGGATACTTTTTGATCTTAAACATTTCTAGCTCACAGGGAAGAATGGATTGTCATGCATAAGAACATAGGAGGTGTCAAAAATTAACTTGCTTCTTATTTCAATACTCCCAGGAACTGTGATTGTGTACATATTGACACCTTGTCCATTGACACAGATCTTGACCCATTTATGACTTAGTAGGTATTTTTTGATGGTCATCCCCTTATGGCCAATTGTCTGGTGATGAGCTTCTCTGCACTTAGCAGGGTTGATCCTCAAATAATAGATACCCAAATCCATTGTCCATCTGTATTCAAAGCCAGTTGGCTTGGCCAGTGGTGGCCAGAGCTTATCTATCGCTGGCATGGCCATGGAAAGCCCATGTTTACCTCCAAACCACAGTAAGGCATTAGAAGAGGACCCTAGGGGATGGTATTCACCCTTGCTTAGCTCGTTCCTGCAAGGATCCAGGATTTCATTGCTTTGGACCCCTTCTCCGCTGGCATAATTCCCAACACCTCTGTGCCTTAGTCATTGCTCTTCATGAGTTTCCTGGGTCTAAACAAAGTCAACACTACACACAAATTCAATTTTTTTAAAATGGTGACCCTTGCACATTTCTGAAAAACTGCCAAATATCCATCATCACTGAACTAATGCAAACTTCTTGAATTCTTTTAAAAGTTAGCATGCTTTTTAGGTATAAAAAGAGGCCTGAACTTGAAAATCAAAGAAAGAAAAATTTAAAATTAAATAGCACTGAAGCACTACTGAATGCCTATTAGAATTTGTTTGATTTGAAGATTTATTACTCGCCTGTTAGTTGGTCAGTCAACAGGCATTTTTAAAGCCCTTCCTATGTGCCAGGCACTGTGTTAAGCACTAGAGATACAGAGGAAGGGCAAAAACAGCTCCTAAATGGATGATTCGCAAACAACTATTTACATGTAGGATATAAACAGAATAAATGGGAGGAAATCTTGGAGGGATTAAATGTTCACTGCTCATCAACCAAAGATTTTAATCTAGCTGAGGCACACGTTTACAGGATAAAGACAGAATAGGCTAGGGCTTATTCAGGGGACCGTGGCTGCCATGGTATTTGGGTTGTCACTGAATCAGTGATGCTGAACAGAGTCAGGAGGATGACTATAGGGAAGGTGTTGGGCTAGAAAGGAAATGCCAGCTCTGATCCTTAATTCCTCTAAAATCTTGGCTGAGAATCCCTTGTTCACAGGATTTGGAGTTGGAACGGAGCTACCTTGGGGATCATGTGGTCTAGTCCTCTCATTTTACAGATAAAGAAACTGATGAGAAAGGAAGTGATTTGTAGAAAGTCACACAAGTTCTACATGGAATGACTTGGATTCAGATTCAAATAAATGCATCTTTCCACGACACCTCATTACCTCATATAATATGATCCAAACAATAGCGTAGAGGCAGTAGACTTGGAGTCAGGAAGATCTAGGTTCTAATCCTGCTGCAAACACTTCCTAACCATGGAACTCTGGGCAAGTCACTTAACCTCACAAACCTCAGTTTTCTGTTCTGTAAAATGAGGTAATTGGACTGATTGGCTTCTAAGGCCCCTCTTAGTCCTAAATCTAAGATCTTTTGAGCTCTCTAAATCATTTGAATGACTGACCTAGCAAATTCATTGGCTATAATGAAGGCAAGGGGAAAAAGGAATTCATGGTGGAATTAATTTTGCTCCCTCCCTCTCTCTGTCTCTGTCTCTCTGCATCTCTCTGTCTCTGTCTTTGTTTCTCTCTGTCTCTCTATCTGTCTGTCTCTCTCTCTGACCAAGTTTCCAATTCCTCTCCCTACCTTCCGACTTGGTGGGTTGTCTGCCCTTTTTGATTTCTGTTAATTATATTGCAGAAAGTATCTGTTCCTTGACTCACTATATCCTTAGTACTTATAGATATTGGTTCAAATGAGATTCTCCGGTGAAAGTCTCTTTGGTAGCCTTAGGCCTCAATCCTGTCATTTCTATTTTAAAAAAAGGAGAGTCAGTTATAGACTCCCAATAGGAGGGGCTCAGAATAGCCACACTCCTGGGATCCAGGACTAGTCCTCGTTGCAGTGGTGCTAAGATTTTCACATGAAGCTTTCTGACAGCACACTAGCCCGGCCTTGGTTATCCTGGTCTGCATCAAAACAAGCATCCAACTCTCTTCAACAAACAGAAGTGTGTCAACACACACTTCAACAAGCTGAATGGCAGGCAAATGCAGAAGGCCTCCACAGGACAGATGTGTAAGGGGCTCCACTGCTAAGTGGAGGGAGCTGTCGCTCCAGGTCAGGGGAGAGAGAGAGACAGACAGAGAGAAACAGAGACAGAGACAGAAACAGAGGGACAGAGAATCACAGAGAGAGACAGAGATAGAGAGGCAAAGACTGGGACAAAGAGAGACAGATAGACATAGAGACTGAGAGAGACAAAGGGATGGAGAGAGGGAAAGAGAGACGGAGAAAAAGAGAGAGCGGGAGACAGAAAGAGACAGACAGAGACAGAGATATAGAGTGAGACAGAGACAGACAGGAGAATCAGAGAGACAGAAACAGAGGGACAGAGAGTCACAGGGAGAGACAATAACAGAGAGGCAAAGACTGAGACAAAGAGACACAGGCAGACAGAGATAGAGACTGAGAGAAATAGAAAGAGACAGAGGAATGGAGAGATAGAGAGGGAGACAAAGAAAAAGAGAGAGAGCAGGAGACAGAAAGAGAGAGACAGAGACAAAGAGATAGACAGAATGAGACAGAGACAGATGGGACAATCAGACAGAGAGTCAGAAACAGAGAAATAGAGATAGAGACCTAGAGATAGAGGGAGAGAGAGAGAGACAGACAGAGACAGAGACAGAGACAGAGGCAGAGAGAGAGAGAGAAACAGAGATACAATGAGAAACATGGGCAGAGACAGGCACAGACATACAGAGAGACAGAGAGAGACAAATACCAGTGGAGGCAGATATTCCAGACTGCAGAAATCAGTCTTTGTGCTCACAAGAGCTCAAACACAAACTGATTTTGTGTGTTTCATATATTCGTTATGGTCTTTTGTTAGCTCAGTGTTGGCAGCAAGGCCTTGTGGTGCAGGAGAAGAGAAGGACCTGGGTTGAGGTCTGAGTGCTGACACTTGAGTAATTGATCTCAATTCATCAAATGCTTCTGTGCCAGCTCTGTGCCAGATGCTGGGGATGCTCAGGACCTCCTCTCCAGGGGCACCATTGCTACGTCAGCCTCAGCCACCTCCTCTGTAAGGATGAGAACATGAACATTCCTTACCCCTGAAGGTTTTTGTGAGCAAAATGCTACATAGGCTTTCAAATGACTATAGAAATGTGACCCTTTATCTCCTTATTATTATTATTATTATTGAAAAGTTGGGTTACTTTATGTGATATGCAGCCCAAATCCCCTTTAGCATGTTTGTAGCTGCTTCAGAAAGGGTATAATAATGGTAGGTGCATGTATATACATATACACATACATTCGTATATATACACATACACACACACACACACACACACATATATATATATACATACATACATACATACATACTTATCCCTTTCACATCACAACTTTCTCCGTCACAGTTTTGATATGTTGTGGATTGGCCAAAGAAATGATTGTAAATGGGAATTTTGGGAGAGTTTTGTGGAAGTCGCAGATGACTTGAAAAGGCCAGCAGACAACACAGAAAAAAAACTTTAGAAAATCAGAAATGCCTAACCTAAATTTTACAATAAGGTACCACAAACACCGCATAAAAGAAAAAGAAAAAACTTCTTCTCTGGTACAAAGGGAGGGTCAAAACATTTTATGTGGATTTTCCAGATCGTGAGGTTGCCACACCCCTAACCTCTGTGATGTGGAAGGGATAACTGTACATATATATAAGAATATATATATATATACATACATATATGTATGTACATGCATATCCTCTTCTACGAATGGAGATGATAATGGGATTAAGATTGCTCCCCCTAGTTCAGGTCATTGTTGTCTCTCATCTAGATTATTGCAATAGCTTCCTAATTTGTCTCCCTGCCTTAAGCCCCAGCCCACTCTCCTCTCCCTACTCCAACCCATTCTCCATAGAGCTGCCAAAGAATTCCCAAAACACAGGACTGACCATGTCACTCCTTTCCTCAACAAATTATAGTGACTCTCTATTACCTCTAGAATCAAATTGTTTGGCATTTATTTGATGCCCTTCACAAGCCAATTCCAACCTACCTGTCCAGGGCTATTCTGCATTTTAGTCCTTCATACACATGATTTAGACTCTAGTCAAAATGGTCTTCAAATTGTTACTCACACATAATGCTCCATTCCTCATCACCATGTCTCACCCCTGTGCTAGAAATACACCTTCTCACCTCCACCTCTTAGAATCCAGAGTCTTCATCAAAGCTCTGCTGAAGGGCTGCTATCTACATGAGGCCTTTCCTGATTTCCCTAGCTACAGATGCCTTTTCCTTCCCCCTCCAAATTATATTGCATTTGTTGGTGTATATTTTGTTTTTACTGATATTTCCTATTTCTTACAACACCATATCCCATGTATCTTTCCCCCTCTCCTTCCCAGAGAGCCATTCCATATAACAAGTTGTATTTTGGAGGAGGAAATAATAGATCAGAACAACCGATCAATGTGTTGAAAAGGTCCAAAAACGTTTGCAATGTGTAACACTTCCTGCCTCCGTGAAGGGGTAGCTTTGGGGTGTCCTCTCATATCTCTTCATTTGAATCCTGCTTGATCTTCATAATTTTGTTCCATTAGATTTTTTTTAGTGTATTGTTCTTTCCCTTTATATTGGTATAGTTTCTGTATATATGGTTTTCTTGGCTCTGCTTAACTTCACTTTGTACTAGTTCATATAGATCTTTCTATATTTCTCTGTATTCATCGCACCCATCATTTTTTTGTAGCACAGGAATATTCCATTACATTCATGTATCATAACTTGTTTAGCTATTCCCCAAATAATGGGTATCTACTTTATTTCCAATTTTTACTCATCACAAAAAAGTGAAGCTATAAATGTTTTGGACTTTTATGAGGAATTTTTTTCTTTTCAATAGCTCCCTTGAGGTTATAAGCCCAGTAATAGAGTTTGATTCAAAGGGTAAGGGTATCACTTTATTTGCATAATTCTGGACTGTTTTCCAAAATGGTTGCACCATTTCAAAGCTCCACCCCTCCTATTGTCACATTTTTGTCACTTTTGCCAATTTACCGGGTGTAAGGTGAAGCTTCAGGGTTGTTTTGATTTGCATTTCCCTTATTATTGGTTATTCAGAACACTCTTTCATGTAGCTATGAATATCTGGAAGTTCTTTTTTTGAGGACACTTTATTCACAGCCTTTGACCACATCTATTGTGGAATGGATATTAGTTTTATGTACATTTATTAATCATTTATGCATCTTGGATAACAAACCCTTATCAGAGAAATTTGATACAAACTTTTTTTCTGTTTTGACTACTTCCCTTCTTCTTTTAGGTACATTAAATTTGTCTACACAGATGCTTTTCAGTTTTAAGTAATCGGTTACCTATTTTTCCTTTGTAATTGCCCATATCTCTTGTTTGGTTAAGAATGTCCTACCCATAGCTATGAATGGTATATTATCTGTTTCTCTTTCAGTTTTAAAGTTGCACATATATTTAGAATGTATTGTGGAGTATGGTGTAAGATATTGGTCTGAAGCTAATTTTTGCCAGATTGATTTCCAGTTTTCCAGGCAGTTTTTATAAAAAATGGAGTTTTTCTTTTAGGTCATTTATGTTTTCTACTTTATCAAACAATAGTTTATTACTTCCATTGTTTCTGAATCTCTCTCATTTAGTCTGTTCTATTGACCTATCTCCCTATTTTTTTTAGCCAAATCCAAATGGTTTTAATGGCTATTGCTTTATAATACAGTTTGAAGTCTGGAAGTGCTATTTCCTCTTCATCTCTACTTGTTTTCATCATTTCCCTTGATAGTCTAGATTTTTATCTTCCAAATGAATTTTGTTATTATTTCATCAAATTCTACAATATCCGTTTGGTAATTTGATTGGCATAGCATTAAAAGGATAAATTAATTTTGGAGGTATTGCCATTTTTATTACATTGTCATGGCCTACCTATGAGCACTGACTATTCCTTTGGCTATTTAAGTCATTTATTATTTCTTTTTTTTGTTGTTTTTAATTCCATTTTATTGATGAGGAAATTGCAATTCAGAATGGTCACTCCCACCCCCAGGTCATACAGCTAGTAAACATTGCATTTCATATTGTAATACCTGTATTTTGACTCTTGAGTTCAGTATTTTTGTTATATTGTTCCACCTGCTCAAGATACTGTTGGCTTCGTGATGAATAATGGGAAAAAATTACC
>CM053625.1:253686500-253715699 GCA_028646595.1 Phalanger gymnotis
TACTTTGTAGGATTTTTAGCATAAAGAATGTTGTACTTTGTCAAAGGCTTTTCCCACATTTATTGAGATGATTATGTGGTTTTGAATATTTTGGTTTTTAATATGATTGACCATATTGGTTTTCCTAATGTTGAACTATACCATTCCTGGTGAAAATCCTATCTGGTCATAATGAATGATTTCTTGGATAAATCACTGTGGTCTATTTGACAGGGTTTTGTTTAATACTTTTAAGTCAATGTTAATCATATTAGATTATATTTTTCTTTCTGTGTTCTATCTTTCCCTGGTTTAGTCATTAGGACCATGGGCGCTTTCTTTTTCAATTTTTGAGAAAAAATTGTAAAGTATGAGTACAACGGTTCTTTAAAGTTTTGATAGAATTGTCCACAGAATCCATCAGGATAAGGAGGTTTTTTTTCCCTTTAGAAGTTCATTTACAGCTAGAATTATTTGCCTTTTCTAGGTTGGGTTACTTAAGATCCCTATTAGGTCTTCTGATAATTTGTGTATTTTATAATTTGGAAGATATTCCTGTATTTCTTTTGTGTTCTCAGGTTTTTTTTTAAGCATGTAACTCTATAACATATTCTGATTATTCTTTTTAATTCTTGTTTTGCTGTGATTTCACCTTGTTCATATGATATTTTGTTGATTTGATTTTCTGCTCACTTTTATAAAATCAGGTTAGCTAAAGGTTTATCATTTTTATGAGTCTTCTCAAAGAACCAGCTTTTAGTTTTATTTATCATTTTTCTGTTTTTTTCTAATTTATCTATTTCCTCTCTAATTCTTAATATCTCCTCTTTTTTGCTTATCTTAAGTTTTTTAATTTGTTGGCTTTCTTATTTTTTAAAATGCATATTTGGTTTGTTAATCCTCTCTTTTTCTATTTTGTTAATGTATGTTTATAAGGACATGATTTTCCTCCTGAGGACTGCTTTAACCACATCCTAGAAATTTTAGTTGGTCCTCTTTGAGAACAAAGGATGAATAACAACAAGAAATTTTGGTATAATGCTTCATAATCGTAATTTTAAAATTGTAGTTATTATTTCTATGATTTGTTCTTTGACTGACTATTTAGGATTTCATTGTTAAGTCTCCATTTGGGCTTGTAGCTTTTTTTTGTGGACCCTGAATCAACTACTATTTTTATTGTATTTTGGTCTAAAAAAGATTTTTTAAACACTTCTGCCTTTTTAAATTTGTTTGCATTATCTCTGTGCCCCAGTACATGGTCAATTTTTTGTAAAAGTTCCATATGGTACTGAAAAATATGTATATATTCTTTTGCTATACCATTTAGACAGTATCATAAGTCTTTTAACTCTAATTTCTCTGGTAATTTTTTCAGTTTCATATTTTCTGTTAGACTTAACCAAAACTGAGAGAAGAATATTAACACCTCCTGTTACTATTGCTTTACTCTCTATGTCTTCTTGTACAATATTTCCTTTATGAATCTGGATGCTAAGGCATTTGGAATGTATAAGTTCATTAGTAATATTGATTTGTCATCTATGATTGCATTCAGCATAATATAGTTTTATTGTTTATCCCTTTTTATTTATTTTTTGAACATTTATTTTTGCTTTGTTAGCATGATTGTAAATTCTACTTTTGGGGATTCATTTGATGCATAGTGAAAAAAAACTTTCTGTACTCTTAGTTTTATTTTTGTGTATGTCTTTGTTTTTAAAATGTGCTACTTACACACAACAGATTGTAGGGTTTTGTTTTCATATCCAATCTGTCACTCTTTTTCATCTTATTGGACTGTTTTATCCATTCACATTTAAGTTTATGAGTTAGGTCTCCATTTTCCTCCATTGTCTCTAATATTGTTTTTTTTCCAAGTTATGATTTTCTCCTCTCTTTAGTTGTAAATATATTACCATGTTTTTTCAGTTACTTTACCTTATTTTTTTAGGGTGGCCCTTTCCCCAATGGCTCTCTTCCTCTTCCCCTGATCCCCTTATCTTGTTTGTTATCCCTTTCCCTTTGAAGTTTTGCTTATTCCTTTTTCTCTCATTCTTTTATCTGGTTATAGATTTCTTTCCTTCTTTTTCCCCTCTTAGTCAAGGAGATTCCTCTCTTGCTTTCCTCTTCCTTTAAATAGTCCTGTTAATTAACTTTGAAATTTTCATTTTTTGTAACCCTCTCCAAAAAAGTATTTCTCTTACTGTTTTCATTATTCTCTCTTTCTTTCTGTCTACTATAGACCCTCATTCTCTGATTCATGCCCTCTGTAATTATCTCTCTCTCTCTGTATTCCTCATTCACTCAAGGCTTCTAAGGCACCCATTCTAGGCTCTTTTCTCTAGGCAGTTTCTGCCACTGCCTTATAAAGTTTGCCTTGTGGATTCCCTTTTTTCATTGTGCCTCACTCTTAGAACAATGCCAATTATTGGGGGTATCAGAGAGGACTTACCCCATGGTAAGGCCCTTTCCCTACCATATTCTGATGAAAAAGCTAACCACTGAGCTATTCCTGTCACTGGTTACCATTTTATCCTGATTTGCCTCAAAAATCTCCTCCCTGTGTCTATCATATCCTAGTCCCCCAAGGTGCCAGCTACCCTCAAGGGTTTCAACCCTTCCCTTCCTGATGTAAGACAGGTAGCCTTTTTAAGCACAGAATCCCCCAGACTTCACCCAATATAAGGTCCCTATCTCCCTTCACAGATCATATCTTTTCACACACAGAAGCATTCATCAGTGCAACCTCCTGCCTCTGAAGTTAGGCTTCCTTCTTGCCCCTCCCTTTTCAATTCCTTCCTCAGTTCCTCCTCACCTACTTATAGGCTCTTTTCCCCCTAGGAGTCACCTTCCTTTCATAACTAGTCCTTGATTTGACCATAGTATATCACACAGTTATTTCTATTCTCCTGTTCTCCTCCTCTCCCTCCCATGTTGTAATGTAGTCTCCCACAAAGTTAATTAATAATGAAATAATGGTACATAACAAATATAATTAATAATGCCCCAAGCTCACCTAATCATTGTTTCCTCCACCAAATTTCCACCTTCAGTCCTGTTTCCTCGTGCATAATAGGAAAGGTTTTGTTGTTTTTTACTGGTTTCTTTGCTGTTAACTCTGTTGCTGTTGCCATCCTTGGCTGCTTCATTTATTGATTCCTCCATTTCTGTTTGGGGAGTTTGAAAGCAAATAATTTCTTCAGTTATAGTTTCTTTCTAAAGCAGTTTCAAACTCTTCTTTGATATTGAAAGTCTATCTTTTATTGTATATGGTTATTCTCATATTTGTAGTCACCCTGGGCTGCATTCATTGCTATTTGGGACACAATATTTCATTCCCTACTATATTTTCTGGTGGGTAGAAAATATTCTTGCATTATTTGAATTTCCTTTGTATTTGAAGGTCTTTCTCCTGATTGCTTGTAGAATTTGTTGTTTCTGAAATGAATTGTTAAGTTTAACCATTATATAAAGTTTGCAGCCTTGAAGTTTTTTTTTTCTGGAGGTGATCTGTGAATTCTTTCAATTGGTATTTCATTTTCTGTGGTCAGAAGTTCTGGTCAGTATTACTATTATTTCCTTCATTATGGTGTTAAGGTTTTTTTTGTCCAGTCATGTTCTTCAGAGAAACTTACGATTCTTCTACTCATCCTGTCCTCAAGATCTGTATGTTTTGCTTTTATAGTAAGCATATTCTTTTAATTTTTTTCTGCTTCTCTTCTTTTAGGTTGCCTTTCGCTACTATATATTTGTATTCTCTCTCTCTTTTGTTTCTTTACCATAACAGATTCCAGCTTTTCTATTCTGCCATTATTTTTGCTATGCAGTCCATAAATTCTGCTCTCACGATTCTCATTTCTCTTCTGCAACACTCAAGAACAGCACATTGTAATTCCATGTTCTCCACACATTCCACAGGATCCTCTGTCTCATCAAGTGTTAGATCATTTTCCTTTTTTAAAAACAGTATTTATTCATATATGCCTGAACTTATTTACTAGATCAAGGGATTATATTTCCTCCATTGTTACTGTTTGCCCTGTTGGTTTATCTGCTTAAGTTCTTTGAATTTTCTTCTTGTCCTCTTTGGTAATTTCAGTCTTCTCCCCACCACAATTCCCCTCTATTTACTTTATGACTCTGATGTTGGTTTCCAGAGGTCCTGAATCTCAAAGAGTCTGAGTCTCCTTCTACACTGGACAATTCACAGTTGACCAGACTAGGTCTCTGCCCCAAGTGACTCTTGGATCATCAGAATTGCCCCAGATGGATTCTGTGCTCTTTCCTTCAGGCATGATGGAGTACTGCACTTCCCACTCCCCCCAACATACACATTGTGTTTTCTCCTAGTGACCTGTTCCACTCCTTCTGTTCCTCAGTTCTCTGGTCCATCACAGGTAACTCAGAGCTTTGCAGCATTGGTGCTAGAGGTTGTGGCTCCCAGCAGGCTTTTACTCCTGAAGGGCTTCAGTCACCTGTCTGTCACTGAGAGAATATTTCTACAGCCTAAAGTTGGGGTCTCCACAGCATTGGAAAGAAGGAGGAGGGAGGACTTAGGTATAGACCATGGAGACAGCTGATGTTGTTTTTATCTTTGGAGCATAATTTCTGTTTCGTAGAGTTTTGAGAGGTCGTGGCAGAGGTCAGAGAAAATGTCTACTTCTCTATCTTGTTGCTCACATGACCCAGGAGATATATTCTTAACCAAACAATGGATACAGGAAATTACAGAAGATAAAATAGATCACTTTGATTACATGAAACTGAAAAGCTTCTTCACAGACAAAATGAATACTACTAGGATAGGAATGAAAGCACTCATATGAGAAAAAAATCTATGCAGCAAATCTCTCTGATAAGGTATCCAATATATTGCACAATTCACAGATATTATATATGTGTATATATGCATACATATATACATATATGTTTATACATTTTTACGATTATATGAAAATGTGACCAAAAGTCATTCCCTAATAGATAAGTGGTCAAAGGATGTGAAGAAGCAGTTTTCAAAAGAACAAACTATTAACAATCAAATGAAAGGATGTTCCACATAACTAATAATAAGAGAAATATAAATTAAAGCAATCCTGAAATTTTACCTCACACCCTGAAAATTAGCAAAGATGACAAAAGATGAGAATAATCAACTTTAGAGAGTTTGTGGAAAGCTAGGCATACTAGTTCATTGTTGGTAGAGTTGCAAATCAGTACCAGTATTTTGGAAAACAGTTTAGAATTACACAAATAAAGTGACTAAAATGTTCGTACTTTTTGACCCAGAGATTCTATTATGAGGCTTATATCCCAAGGAGGCCCTTGTTATGAAGGAAGTACTCATAAACACCAAAATATTTGTAGCAGTACTTTTTGTGGTAGAAAAGAATTGGAAACAAAGTAGTTGCTAGTCAACTGGTGTATACTTACACAAGTTGTGGCATATGAATGTGATATTATTGTGCTGTAAGAGATGAGAAATGTGGCAAATACAGAGAAGCACAGGAAGATCTACATAAACTGATGCAAAGTGAAGTAAGTAGAACCAAGAAAACAATATACAAAATACCTGCAACAATGGAGATAGAAAAATCTTTAAAAATATAAAAAATGAATGTTCCAAAATGGTAAAGAACAAGAATGTCTTAAAAAGAAGAGATACGAGAAGACACTCCCACTCCATACTTTGCAGAAATGGGAAGCCCACAAGTTAAGGATATTGCACATAATTTCAGACTTTTTTGATTTATTGATCAGTTATTGCTGATTCTCCCCCTTTTTTAATCTTTAAAAATGCTGCCTGTTATATGGGGTGGCTTTCTAGGAAGGGGAGTGAGAGGGAAATTGGGGGGAAAGTGTAGTGATATAAAAACAAAATACATGAATAAAACATTTTAAAATGAGAAAAATCTAAAACATAGGAATTTATATTTTATCATGGAGGCAAGAGGAAGCAACTGGAGTTGGCTGAGTAGGGGAGTCAGGCTGTCAGGTCTTTAAGGTAAATTACTTTGGCTGCAGTGTGTTAGATGGACTTGATTGGTGAAGGATTAGAATCAGACGCCAGTTAGGAGGCTGTTGCAACAAGGTAGGCAAGATGTGATGAGGGCCTAAATTGAGGTGGTAAGCTATGAGTGGAGTGAAGGACTTGGATGAGAGAGATGTTGTGGAAGTAAAAAGGCAAAGTTTGCCAACTGATTGAATATTTGGAGTAAGGAGAGTGATTTGTGAAGGAACAATCCAAGGTTATAAATCTGAAAGACTGGCAGGATAGTAGTGCCTTTGATAGAAACGGGGAGGTCTAGAAGGGGAAAGGAATTTTTTTTTGGGTGAGGGGAGATAATGAATTCAGTTTTGGACACATTGAATTTGAGATGTCTCCGGAACATCCAGTTTGAAATATCCAAGAAGAAACTGGTGATGGGGGACCGAAGTTATGGAAAGAAGGCAGGGTCTAAGAGTGGGAGACATGTCCAAGGTCCAGAAATGTGAGTCGGCAGTTCAGAGATATTGAGATATGGGGCAGAATAGGTAGTCATGGTTAAGAGTCAGGAAAGGGATATCTAAAATGGTGCCGAACTCAATCAAAAGGAGATAGTTGTGTTTATTATATATATATATATGTATATATATACACACATATATATATTTCATTTTTAATTGTTGGTGCTTTTAAGCTTATATACCATCATCACTCCCATACAGAAATGTCTTTTGAAACGAAACAATTTGTGACTTTCTTAAAAAAAGTGATTATTCATGTGCATTGACTCATCAATACCACTTCAAAGAGGACAAAAATAGAAAGACAGATTCCAATCTATACTAGGATGTTTAGAGCAGCACTCTTGTGGTAGCAAAAATGAGTTGAAGTAAATAACTAATAATAAGAGAAAGAATCAAAACAATCCTGAAGTTTCACCTCACACCCTGAAAATTGGCAGAGATGTCAAAAGATGAGAATGATCAACTTTAGAGGGTTTGTGGAAAGCTGGGCATACGAGTTTATTGTTGATAGAGTTGCAAATCAGCACCACTATTTTGGAAAACAGTTTGGAATTATGCAAATAAAGTGACTAAAATGTTCATACATTTTAACCCAGAGATTCCATTACCAGACTTATACCCCATTTTACTTCAAAGAGGACAAAGATAGAAGGACAGATTCCAATCTATACCAGAATATTTATAGCAGCATCCTTTTGTTGTAGCAAGAAACAGGAAACAGAGTGAATGCCCAACAACATGGTGTGGATAGTGGATAGACCTGGAGTCAGGAAGAGCTGGATTCAAATGCCACCTCATCTACTTACTTGAGTGTGACCCTGGGTAGGTCATTTAAATTCTCTGGACCTCAGTTCTTTTTCTGTAAAATGAGGGGGTTGGATTAGATGGCTTCTAAAATCTTTTTCAGCTCTAAATTTATGACCCTACAGTTGATTAGGACAGGTAGGTAGAGCAGTGGATAGATTGCTGGGCCTGGAATCAAGAAGACCTGAGTTCAAATCCAGCCTCAGACACTTACTAGCTATGTGGCCATAGGCAAGTCACTTAACCCTGCTTGCTTCAGTTTCCTCATCTTACAGATAAGCTGGAGAAGAAAATGGCAAAACACTTTAGTATCTTTGCCTAGAAAATTTCAAATAGGACAAGATTGAAATGATTGAAGAACATGACTGATTAAGAAATGGCTGGATAAGTTGTGCTATATGAACATGCTCATTGCAATATTATTGTTCCAAAATAAATGATGACTATGAAGAATTCAGAGAAAATTGGCAAGATTTGTATCAGCTGATGCAGAGAGAAGTGAATATAACTGAAAAAATATATGCATCTCTCTATACAACATATGTATGTTTGCATACACACGTGCACACATATTATATAATATAAAGGAAAACAACTCCAAAAAGACATCACCATTCTGATCAGTGCAATGACCAATCTTGGCTGGAGAGGGCTAATAATAAAACACGTCTCCGTCCTCTCAGTAGAGAGGTGGATAATTATAGGTGCAGAATGTTATGTATGCTGTCAGACATGGTCAATATGTCAGTTTGTTTTACTTAACTACATCATCTTCCCAAACAAAGGATTATATGAAGGAGGAGTATTGGGAAATGCATAATTTCATCATCCTTCCTGTCCATTGTATTCCCTAGAAGAGAGGTGCTTAACTTTCCACTTCATGCTATTTCAATAAGCTTGACCCTATCCTGTACTATCTCTTTCTCTCTCATTAATCATTGGTCCCCAAGGTGAGGAATGGGAGTAGAAGGAAGAAGTCTGGCAGTTATAACTAAAGCTCTCTCTCCCAAGAAGCCCTGGACTGTGTGAATTAAAATACCTATTGCTCGTGGAAGCCTTAACAACCTTCCTGGAGAGGATTGAACGGTCCACCAACCTGCTCTTGGGCTCATTAGAGGTGTGTGACAGCCCCATTAAACTGTAAGGCAGAAGCATCAGCCAAAGAAGTAAGCCAGGGCACTCTGCCACTAAATTCAGATAAGTTAAGCCCTTTAGCACCAGGGACTGCTAAGGGTTTATTCCATGCTCTCAAAGAGATAAGCTGCCATTCACGCCTCACAAGACACTCAGATTGGGAAAGCAGCTCTGAGGAAAAGCTGTAAGATGTGAATAAGTAACAATTGCTGCAAATAAAATTTTCCTTTCCAAACTAGTGTGGCTTATTGGGGGAGATGGTGGTTTTTTTTTAAACTTTAAAGGTTAGGTTTATTTTCAGAAAACAAAACGAAAAAAAACCCTGGGGGTCAGGGGCAACACCACCAAATCTCACAGCCCAAAGGATGGGGCTTTAAAACAACAGTTTCCATTTACAAATATAATAGGATCACTTTTATTCTCCTGATGTCAGGGGAAGAGGAAAACACTTGATTTATAGAGTAATTAATTATATTGTAACATGCTTATGTGTTGTTGGCTTTGATTCACTGAATATTTGAATCCATGTATTAATAAATAATAATAACAATAACTCATTTACATAATACCTGAAGGCTTTCTAAGAACTTTACCTAATTTGATCCTCCTAACATCCCTGGGGGGTAGGTGCAATTGTCATCCCCATTTTACAGATGAGGAAATTGAGACTCAGCAAGGTTAAGCAACTTGTCCAGGATCAAACACCTATTTAAGTATCTGAGGTGGCAATTAAATAAAGAATTTCCTGACTCCAGGTCTGGCAATTTAGTCACAATGCAACACTGCTCCTCCAAATAAATAAGGAATGTGTAGTGGGTGAAAGATGAATGACCGAGGAAAACAAAGGTTTGATCTTCCAATTATTTTTTAAGCAATGTATGCCAATGCCTAACAAAGTGGGACCAGACCTCCTCAGCTTAAATCTGTATCCCCCAAAAGAGGAGAAAACAGACTCTGACACATTAAAAACAATTAATGAAGAAAGCCAATTAATTAAAAGGAAACAGTACAATATTGGGTAATCTGATTGCTAATTGGATGAAAGATTAGAGACTTTTCAAGTTGGGAGGAGGGGGAATGAACAGGCAGAGTTCTCTGAATTCAGAAAAGAGGTGTCACTCCCCAAGTATCTGTAAACAATCAAAAGAATGCGGAAATAACAACAATGCTCAGTACTAGGCCAGTTTTCAGATAAGATTTAGGGGTTGCTTGAGATGCATAATTGTGCAAAAATTTGCAATAATCTTCAGATTTCACTGGGGTTTCTGGTCAGCCTAACATAGGTCCTTCGTTAAGGGTCTCTAAGCAGCGGGTGGTGGTGGACTAGGTTCCCAGACACACGGGCCTAGGTTCAAACAGTGCAATTTCCCCCCAGCTCCCACCATTGAATAAAGTTTTCTCACAAGTTGGACCAGAACAAATTGGACCAGAAGTTGGACCAGACCCACAGTTAAATAGAAAGGAACTTGGTTGGCTCCAGAATTGTCTCAAGATGGAGTCAGTGTGGTTCACCCAATTCCCACTACCATTTGCTGTTCTAATCTCCTCAAGTCCCTCAAATGTTAGGATGGAATTCTGCCACATCAACTGCCAAAAATGGTATCAGTGATGGCAAAGGCAGCCTTTACAGTGGCTGGGTAAACTTGTTAGTTAAACTAAATTACAGATAACTTTTTAGTTATAATAGCAATCTCCAATTCTGTTGTGCTTTCATTATTTCTATATCTCTGATGATCTTCCCCATGGTAGACTTATGAAATATGGAGTACAGGTAGTATTGGTCCTACTTTACAAATATATGTATATGTATATATATACATGTGTGTGTATGTACATGTATGTGTATACAGGTATCTATAGGTGTATGTGTGTATATACTTACATACATGCACATACACATACATGTATCTATACACATATATTTATATACTCATACATATACACATACACACATACATATATATACACATACACATACACACATACACACACACACACACACACATATATATATACACATACACACATACATACATATATATATATGTGAATTTAGGCCCTCGAAAGAAATCATGGTCATTAAAACAAAGTTTTGAGTCATTATGAAAAGAATTGAACTTTAAACATCTCCCATAAGATGCAGTTAGGAAACTGACATCAGATCCCCATACACAGTTACTTGAAAATCACCTTTAAAATGTGAAGTTCTTTGGGAAAAAGGCACCATTCAATTTATCATCAGATCTACAGTTCAATGACTTGATTATAGCCCTCAAATATCATGCATGCAGTCATTCAGCAGAAGGTCATTGACTTTACGAGAGGGGAGCCTTAGAAAGCACAAAGCAGCTCCTAGCAGGCTTTTCTCCCTCCTTACCCACTCGGGCTCAAGCACTCCAGGGCCATGCAAATGGATTGTGACTTTAACAGAGAAACATTACCTTAACATAAGACTATTCACCCACTGTCTGCAGTCTGCCAGACTCTTCAGAGTGAAACATGGGCCATGACGGACAAATGATCTCGATACAATTTGGTCTAAATGCCAACGTCTTCAAGAACCTTTCTGACATTTCAGTTACAAATAATTGAAGATCCTTTTTATAAAGAACATTTAGTCCTGGTAGTCCTGGTAACTAACTACTTTATATGAACAAAAAAGGCATTGTTACAATGTCTCAAAACGTTTCTTCTCGAGTTATGTGGTGATGGGATCAGTTTAGATTCTAACTAGCAAACGTCTTCCCCATGTTTTCCTTCCCTTTATATTTCTTCTTCCCATGTGTGAATGGTTATGTACCTGTGTTTTATCATATGCTTCATTTGCCTCTTCATGCTGATACAGCAAGCATGACAAAGTACATCTACAAGGACCAGCCAGAACACTGGAACACTGAAAGTGTCAAAAAAAAAAAAAAACAAACCAAAGCCCAAACAGCCCTACTGATGATAGCAACAAGAATGCCTTTAGCAGCAGAGTGCCAAAACAAAATGAGAAATTTCATCCTTTCGTTTGAAAGCTTCCAGAATTTAAATTTCCTTTTGCCGAAGGAAAGCTATGCAAAGATTGAGGTGGTAGATTCCCAAGGCCTATGTTACAAGGTACCAACCCTGTAATAGATGAACTTTAATCATGTAGATGAAACTTAGTCCCAATGTTTCCCAACCCATCACACAGCTGTATAAGGAGCAGATTTGTCTAACCAGGACTGGTAAATCTGTTCAAGTCTCTTGAACATTCTAGAACCATAGAAAGCTTCCTGTGAACAGAATCTCCGATGCTGTCTCCTTTAGACACTGTTGCTTGCTGTACCTCTGGGTGGCTGGGCCATGACTCCCCTCAGGGTCACAAGAAGGAAGAAGAAGAGCAGCTTTGTCACTGCTCAGTTCAGTTCACTGGCTTCTGGAGGCTGCAGTCTGGTTCTTAGGTTCCCCCAGGCATCCACGATGGCACCCCCACAGGAGGTGGAGAGTTTTGAACCTTTTGGAGATAGAGCAAATATTGTTACACACATCTTATAAGGGAAGAAAATGAGTCTCAGAAAGGTGAAGTTGACTTAGCCCAGCAATACACAACTCACATTTCTATAGTACTTTAAGGTTTTCAGAGCATTATCTATACAACGACCCTGTGAGGAAAGATGGCACAAATATTATCACCCCCACTTTACAGAGGAAAAACTGAGGCCTAGAAAAAATGAAGAAACACTCCCTTCGTCACTTTTAGTGTCAGAGCTGGGATGTGATGCCAGAATTTCTGATATTGGTCCATTTTAAGATCCTTATAATTAATGGGGAGGTTTACTATATGAATTGACCTTTTTTGTTATTTGAACAATTTCTCTGTACAAATTTGGGAAGTGTAGTATGTGACCACTCACTGGTGAAAGGGACAAACAGGGGTAGATCACACCCTGTGGTTCATTACTTAAGATTTATATCCAGGTGACACTTATTTAAAATGGCCAACACAAGTAGACTGGAAGGAAGAAGAAAGGTGAAGAAGTGTTCTCAGAGGGAAACACAGCTTGAAAGATGTCTGTGGAATAGGATTAGAGATTGTTGTTTCAGGTCAAGTGGCCCCAATATTGGTTCTTTCTCCCCTGCCCACTCCAACATAGGCTCAGGGTTTTTGTCATTGGAGGTGGTTTTTGTTTGTTTGTTTAAGTTTTAGCACTAGATAACAGGGTAATTGCAATCATCCTCTGCTTTTGCTTTATTCCTCCTCCCTAGCTTTGACTGTCTGGTCCTCCATTCAGAATCACAAGTCATAGTGTGGTAGAACACTGGACTTAATTCAGAAGACCTGACCTACATCTTTTGTTTAAAAAAATTTATCTCAATTATATGTAAACAAAAATTTTTAACATATGTTTAAAAATTTTTTTTGAGTTCCAAATTCTCTCCCTCCTTTCTCTCCCCGCCCCCTTGAGAAGACAAGCAATTGGATATAGATTATACATATGTAGTCATGCAAAACTTCCATATTATCCATTTGCAAAAAAAAAAAACCACACAAACTAAAAAAATGAATAGAAAGAGAACTTTAAAAAGTAAGCTTTGATGTGCATTCAGACACCATCAGGTTTTTTTTTCCTCCGGAAGTAGATAGCATTTTTCATCATAAGTCCTTTGGAATTGTCTTGGACCATTGTATTGTTGAGAATAGCTAAGTCATTCCAGTTGATGATCACACAGTATTGCTGTTACTGTGTATAAGGTTCTCCTGGTTCTGCTCATTTCACTGTGCATCAGTTTGTGTAAGTCTTCCCAGGTTTTTCTGAAAGCATCCTGCTCAGTATTTCTTATAGCACAATAGTATTCCATCACAATCATATACCACAACTTGTTTAGCTCTTCGTCAGTTGATGGACATCCTCTCAATGTCCAATTCTTTGCTACCACAGAAAGAACATGAGTCCTTTTCCTTTTCCTTTGATGTCTTTAGGGTATAGACCTAGTAGTGGTATTGCAGGTAGTGCAGTTTTATTTTGGCCTTTTGGGCATAGTTACGAATAGCTCACCAGAATGGTTGTATCAGTTCGCAACTCCACCAACAATGCATTAATATTCCTATTTCCCCCTCCAACATTTATCATTTTACAAAGTGAGATATGTGAGGTAGTATCTCAGAGTTGTATTAATTTGCATTCCTCTGATCAATAGTGATTTAGAGCATTTTTATGTGACTATAGATAGCCTTGATTTCTTCTTCTGAAAATTGTCTGTTCATATCCTTTCACCAATTATCAGTAGGGAAATGACTTTATTCTTATAAATTTGACTCAGTTCTCTACATATTTGAGAAATTAAGCCTTTATCAGAGAAACTTGCTGTAATCCCTCCCTCCCAGTTTTCTACTTTCTTTCTAATCTTGGCTTTTAGCTTTATTTGAACAAACCTTTTTTTTTAATTTGATGTAATCAAAATGATTATTTATTTGATATCCTGTAATGCACTCTATCTCTTGTTTGGTAATACATTCTTCCCTTATCTGTAAATCTAACAGATAAAATAGTCCATACTCCCCTAATTTGCTTATGACATTACACTTTATGTCTAAATCATGTACCCAGCTTGACCTTTTCTTGACATATTGTGTGAGATATTGGTCCACTGACTTACATCTTACTTGCTATGTTACTATAGGCAAGTGACTTGACTTCTCCAGTCCTCATTTGGCTTATCTATAAAATGGGGTTGTTAATACTACCACTCATTACCTCTTAGGGTTGGAGTAAATATCCATGACACTCTGACTGTAAAATGATTTGTAGACCTTAACATTAATATTATCATGGGAAAATCCAAACATGGGATCTGGCTTTGTGTTTTTTTCTAGTTTGTGGCATAGCCCAGGAAAGGTTCTCATGATTTCTTCACCATTATGCCATATGTAACATTTGAGAGAAATGCTATGAAGACTCTGAGGAATTTGGGTTGGACTATGTGTAATCCAGGCTTGTTCAGGCATGGCCAGTTCTCCCAACATGGAGGCTCCCCATAGGCCTTTGGAGAATGTCTAGATTGCCTAATGTGGAGGCCTCTGCTGTGCCTGCTCCAAAGGTTGATATAGCCTCCTTTGATTGGTTGCCTGTATCTTTAAAACTGGAGAGAATGAGATGACCGCTCTCTTTTTCAGCTTCTTCCAGAGGATGAAGATTCTAGTTCATCCACCACATGGAGGCCATGAACTAAATGGGTGACTGGAGAAAAATTTTTCTTGCTCTCCCTTTTTCACCTCAGCTCTGATAAATGGGTCTAGAGGTATGTGTTTCTGTTCTGTTTTATTTGACCACCACAGTTTCAGGAGACAGATGTGATCTCTACTGGATGAGAGTTCAGGTCATGGTGACTTGGAGCCAGCGTTGCAGGTGAGATGTTCCAGCTAGCCCTCCCAGCATGGAAGCCCTAGGAAGTCAGGGTGCCTGAGACTTGGGCTTAAGCAGGGTTTTAGACTTGAAACTGAGACTGTATAGAAGCTGAACCAAGCTATAAACCTAATCCCCTTATTCTCTCCAGAGACTGAGGTGGTGCAGGAGGAGCATGGTAGTATTGTATCCCCAACTTGGGGTAGTGAGTCTGTGTATTTATGAGTATATCTTTTGAAGTAAATATTTCTTCATAAAAGTTAATCCATCTGTTAGAGGCTAACTGGAACTGGGTTGCAGGGGACCCCACCCTCCACAATCTAGGGAACAAAATTGGGAGGGGAGCCATTGTCAGAGAGCATAGACGCTCCCTAATCCTCCTAAGGGAACCAGAAAACCTGGAAGAGGAGTGAAAGGAAGCATACCTGGCCTCCAGGTGCGGGGGACCAGGGGGATCTATGCCATATAATGAGATCAGGTGTGTTACGTGGATCAGAAATATTCTCTCTTCCAAAGGGCTTATGCTTTTTCCATAGTAATTTGAACAAAGATAAAGTTTAGGCTGGAGCCAAAGGGGCTGAATACAGAAAGACACAGAGGTCTGTTCCACAGAAGGGAAGCATCTTCAATTCTGCAGCCTGAAATACTGTCACCACAATGCCCAAAGAGACAAAATCAAGCAGGTAAATATCCTGTAAAGCAACACCGTCTCTCCCCTCAACCTTTAATTATTTTTAAACATCTTCCGCTGGGAAAAATTAATTCAGTTATCAGTTTGTGATGCTGGGCAAGGTGGCTCTCTAAGTTACAGAAGTATTGGTAGGTAGTCTGTATTGGGGAGGGAGTTTTCACACCAATGGAATCATAGTTGTGGCACACACACACACACACACACACACACACACACAGAAAAGTGAGCTAAATGGGCTTGGGTGAACAATAATCAATGTCTCTATCCTGGAATCATAAAACTTTGGAAGGGCTTTAGAGGTAACCTTGTTTAATATTCCAGTTAACATAGGAATGTAAAAGTTATGAAGAGTGAAAAAATGGAGGCCTTTCTATATCATTTGTAAACTACTTTTGTGACTGTGCTCTCCACTTTACAAGCCCAGAGGGGTGCATACCGCAAAGAGTTCCTTGAAGGAGGTCTACCATATCAGAGCAAAAGATAGCCTAAGTGTGTTTTGATGCAGCTGTTGCTTAGCACCAAACATGTCTTTGTTCAATCAAAGTCTGTCTATCCCTAGGGTTACTAAATGCCTCACGTGGAACAGAAGAGACGGGGCTGGTACAGCTAGAGTCTTCAATTTGTGGCAATGTCATTACTGAAAATCCATTTGTAGATTCAATTCCATTATTTCAAAACAGAAGGAAACTTTCTTTCTGAAGTTCAGAATTTCTCTCTGAAAATGAATATTTAGCACAGCAGAATCCCCCAGAAAAT
Organism: Phalanger gymnotis; assembly: GCA_028646595.1. Classification (NCBI taxonomy): domain Eukaryota; kingdom Metazoa; phylum Chordata; class Mammalia; order Diprotodontia; family Phalangeridae; genus Phalanger; species Phalanger gymnotis. The sequence goes on from CM053625.1 coordinate 253,702,749, forward strand.
TACATAACCTAGATTCTGTATAAATGCATGTGTATGTGTATATGTGCATGTGTGCATGTGTGTGCATGTGTGTAGACCTGCCTCTGGCACATGCTGGCTATATGAACCTGGGCAAGTCACTTAAAATCTCACTATCTAAAGACAACTCTCTAAGACTATATAAATTTCTGAGCAAGTACCAATCTGTCTTGGTAAAAGAAATTTTCTTATTAGGAATCCCCTATATCAATGAAGTCACAATTCTGGTAAAATGCATTTTTATGTGCATGCATATGTGTTTGTGTATATGTGTGTATGTGTATAGGATATATAGGGCATTGATACTGTGTATACTATATACATATATGGTATATATATGTATGTGGTTTGTGTGTGTGTACAAATATATATTATGTATGTATATGCACATGTATTGATATTATCACAGAGGGTAGGAATTTTGCTTGTGTTCCTCACAAATGAATAGACTATATAAGTGATTCGAGAAAATAAAGTGACCTTCCAGTCATTACATCCAATATTGGATTTAAATTTGTTGGGTGCAGTTCCAATAGTATCAGATTCCAGGAAGTCAAAACCACCTACCCAGTCTTTCACATTTCTTTCAGAATAATTAACGGTTTCCCCATTGGGGCTGAGTATGTTCAGGACACAATTGTTAATGCCCATGGGAATTTGGTGGGTTTAGGATTGATAACAGTCCTTCAATGGAATTCTCAATACGGATAGCTACAAAATTCTTTAAATAGTCAACTAGACAGCTAAGGGGAGATAGGCCAGCCAATCATGGAGCAAAGTCGGAAGTTTTTGTTAAGAGATTTCTGTCAGTCATCTTGCTTCTGTCAGTGTCACCAGGGTTGTTATCCATTGACTTATCAAAGATGCAACACTCAAATGAATCCCTGAATGATGATGGGGAGAATTCCAAAGAAACTATGTGTGCTGAAAGCCTTCTTCTGATTCATAGAATGGTCACCCATGGACACAGGCAAACATCCATTAGATGCTTGATGAATACAATATTTCCAGGAAAATCTGAAAAGAAAAGCATCTTTATTTAATTAAAACAAGAGAATCTATAATCTTGTTTGGAATTGCTGTTGCATCTTTTATGGAAGGATCCCAATTACCTTAATAAGGAACTGCAATAAATAACATTTTATATGGTGTGCCTAGAAATAATGAGAAAAAATATTAGTAAATTCAGAAGTAAAAGTATTCTTGTCCCTTTTTGTAAAAGGTAAGCGATGGCATGACACGTCACTGAACACTGATGTATTCTGAACTTGTACATACCTAGTGTAAAGGAGAAGTTAGATATAGTATTGTCAGTAATAGCTAACAAGTATTTATGGAGAGGTGGGCAGATAGGTGGCACAGTGGATAGAGAGCTGGGCCTGGAGTCAGGAAGACTCATCTTTGTATATTCAAATCCGGCCTCAGATACTTACTAGCTGTGTGACCCTGGGCAAATCACTTAACTCTGTTTATCTTAGTTTCCTCATCTGTAAAATGAACTGAAGAAGGAAATGGCAAACCATTCCCGTATCTTTGCCAAGAAAATCCTAAATGGGGTCATGAAGAGTCAGACACAACTGAACAAAACATCAACAACAACAAATCTAAAACTAAGTGTAATCTGGTAAAGAGAGTATGCTTTCCCAAATTTCCTAGCATCATAGCATCATTGGATTTAGTACTTGGTGGGACCTTATCGATTGTGTCTATTCTCCATGATATTAGAAAGATTACTGACAACTGCACTGTCATCCCACCTTCTGGTTCTTTCAGTAATCTGGGTTGTAGTTTACTCAATCTTTGATATTAAGTAGCACTGTATGATTGTTTCTTTCTGGTTGCCATAACATTTCTAGGACCTGGTAGTGTATTCAAGTCCTATCTTCAACAATATGCTTCATAAGCCACAAGCTTTCAGTGCCCAGAAAACTCTCTAAGACCATGTATTATAAAGTAGGTTCAATCTGTGCTGGTAGAGGGAATCTCCTTTAACAACTGAGTGTTAAATTCGAATAAAAACATCCTTGCAGGAGGCATATTGACTTAGAAAACCACAAATGAACCTTACCTGTGTTGTATTTTTACTGATTTTGTTAAACATTTTCCAGTTACATTTTAACCTGGTTCTGGCAGGAGTCCAGAATGTTGGAACCCGCAAGGAATCTGCAGGACTGATTTTGACATCTCTACCCTACACCAACGAACTCAAAGTTCTGGTCTAAACCAGCTCCCCTCCATCTCTCACCAAACAAAGTTTATCACCCTTCCTTTCTACTCTCTAACCCATTTTTGTTCTTTAGTTGTTCATAGAAACAACTCTGTTGCTGCTTAGTTTTCCTATTTTGAAGGATTCTGTTAGAGTATCTGTTAAGCCAATCATATTTTCCTTTGGTTAGATGTTTCCCATAGCAGCATATTGAGGTGGCTTTTAATTAATTAACATTTATTTTATGCTACTTCTCATATATGAGTTGTGATTGGTGGTATGATTAGACCTCAGGGAGCGTGATTAGGGATAATAGTACTCTATACACTATCAGACAATTGCCAAATAAGACCCGGGTAGTACATTCTGCCATATTGGCCCACTAGAGGAAAGTACAATTTGCCTTGTGATCGATACGGCTCTTGACATCAGCATCTTTGGTTTTGATGAAGATGGTATTTGGATCAGTAGTTTGGATCTCTTGGTCCACTGTCCCTGAAAGTTAGACTAAAACTAATGAACATTATCTTTGGTGGGTTTTCACCAACGATCCAATGATTGATTCTCCATCAAAAGATCAAATAATTCATTTAATTAGGGATATAGTTTTCAGATAACTCGTTGGTGGGGTGAAAGGTGGGAGTAGGGGAAGGTGACTCCTAAGAAAATCTTTCCCAACAAAACAATGTATTAGGAGCCAATGGTTTCTGAAAGAAATGACTCTTGTGACATAGAACCACAGAATGACAGAGCTAGAAGAGATTTAAGGAATCATTTAGTCTAATTCTCCTCCTTATCCCCCTAATTTTATAGGTAGGAAAATATGCCCAGAGAAGTGAATGCAATGCAATGCAACAAATGTCTCATCGAACACCTCTTATGTGTAGACCACATGGTATGAGGTGACACAATAGATAGAGCAGGGGAGTCAGGAAGACCTGAGTTCAACTCCATCCTCAGACACTTAGTAGCTGTGCGATCCTGGGCAAGTCATTTAACCTCTGTCTTAGTTTCTTTAACTTAAAATAGGCATAATAGCACCTACCTTGCACAGTGCTTGGCACATAGTAGGTGCTATATTAAGGTGTATTCCATTCCCCTTCCCTCCACTCTGCTAGGCTCTGGAGATACAAAGACAAAAATAAAATGGACCCTGCATTCAGGAACACAAGAAGTCCACACCTAAGTAAAAAACAAGTATGGTACAATGATCCAAGTGACCTCACCAATATGACTATTGCTTCTAATGATGTAGATTGCAATCCACCCGTGGCTGCCCGTCCTTTGTGGCTTTTGTCTATAGCCTCCACAAGGGCATTCACCCAACTGCCCTCTTCATGTTTTCTTTACACCATTGGGATACCAAAGGAGAATGCTGGACGTCCATCAGCCATTCCCAGCTCGAGTTATATGACTGGTGCTATCTTTTAACTCATCATCTTTTCTTTGATCCTCTGCTTCTGTAGTGATACTCTTTAAACTACTTTTCCTACATAATTCTTTGGTGGTGATCTGTAGCAGTAACAGCCTGATCACACCCTGAAATGGTAGTGTTCCATGCCGTACTGCCTCATACTACCATCAGAAGAATATTGGTGTTAAAAATGTGGGCCTTTATTTCAAGGAGAAGCTTGGGGTCATTAAAGCACTTTGCTATTTCCCAAAGGCAAAATGGCCTGCCACCTTTCTCCTGTTCATTTCTGGGCCTGCTTATTGTCTCATTCTCTCGCTCAGGCAGGTAGGCAGTGAGGTGGTCATTCCCCACTCATCCCTCTTTCCCAGCCCCTGACCCCATTACTTTCCTCCTTCCCTTTCCCTCTCCTAGCAACTCGTAAAGTGGTGTGTGAGTTACATGGGACAAACAATAGGTTTGATGTGATTCTGTTTTGTGAAGGCAATGGGAGTGGATGTGTGCTCCTCCTGATTCTAGGCTGACATATCAACGTCTGACTTTGACTAGATTAATTGAACTGAGCTGGTTTCTCTTACCTTTAGTTAGATCTTTGTCACTTAAATGCTGAATTTCATGCCATATATGTACATTCCATTGTTTTTATGTTACATTTTAAATTTTTGTTCCATTACTAAATAAAATAAAGCCATTTAAAATATTATTTATTATTATTTTATTTATATTAATTCATTATTAATTAATATTAATTATTATAATAATTGTTATTAATTATTAATTATATTTATTTATATTTATTAATATATTATTTCATCTTTCTCCCTTTTAATAAATATGCATACTTTTTAAGGGACATAATATATTAGTATAGTTTTACATGTATATGATTTACAAAAATACATTGTATATACTTGCTAAATATTATATGTGTGTATGGGTTTTCATATTTAAACATTTATTTTAGTTCCTGATTTTTTTGTGTGTATTTTTTAAAAAAAATTGTTAATCAGGGTGCGCATTTTGAAAAGTTTGGAAACCTCTTATCTGAACGATGAGCATTTTTCAACCATTTCATCTACTCTCTTTTTCCTGAGTGCAGAGTTAGGCCAAACTCCTTCGAACAGTGATGGATCTCAGTTAGGAAGCTCTATAGTGTTCCAGGGTTTCATGCAATCAGCCCAACAGTATCATCCACAAATGGGAGCATCTGGAAGAATTCATCCTCATAAAGAAATGTAAAAACCAAAAGATTACACTAAAATTTTATTTTAAAAATGATGGCAAAAGATGATGGAAAGTCTAGAGTCATCTTCATCAGGTTATTTTGAAGAAAACACTTTGTAATGTTTTTATATGTTTATGTTTATAACTATGTTTAGTTTATAACTATGAGACAGTTAGGTGTCACCTAGAGGTGTACTGGGTCTGGACTTAAGAAGAACACCTCAGACTTTTACTAGCTGTGTGATCCCACTTAACTTCTGTCTTCCTCATCTTCCTCACCTGTAAAATGGGGGTAATAATAGCACACATCCCAGGGTTGCTGTGAGAATAAAATGAGATAATAATCATAAAGTACCTTAAATATCATCCATTATATAAATGCTGACTATTATTATTATTTTAGAGCACGGGGCCTGGAATAAGGAAGACCTGAGTTCAAGTCTTGTCTTAAGTCATTTACTAGCTGCTTGACCCTGACCAAGTCATTTAACCTGTACCTGCCTCAGTTTCCTTATCTATAAAATAGGGATTATAATAGCACAATCTCCCAGTGTTTTGAATTTCAAATGATATAAAATATTTATAAAGTGCTTTGCAAACTTTCAAGTACTAGATAGTATTATATGAGTTACTAACATTACCACCCTTTTCACAACTAGAATCTCAGGCCTGGAATTTATTGAAGAGAAAATTAGTATCATTTTTGAAGAAATGTTTAATAAACTAAGTCAGTCTGTAATTTTGAGTCAGCGAAGGATCCTCCTTTTTGAAAATGGAATAGAACATACTTTGTGCCCTACCTAAAGGAAGGGGTAGGCATTATGTAGAGAAATTCCTTGATGGGCTTAGTCCCATGGGTTGGAGGGACCTGAACATTGTCAACCCTCTAGCACTGTATATATGCGACATCATCATTAGGTTCCAGGTCTAAAGGAAATTAGGTAAGGGCAAAAATAGATCAAGTAATGGGTGGGTTAGAATTGCAACAGGATCTCCAGACCTAGGGTTTAAAGGTAAAAGGGACTTTAGAGAGCATCTTGTTTAACCTTCTCATCTTATAAAGAATAAAAATGAGGCTCAAGAAAGGTTGAGTTGTCCAGGGTCACACAGTTAAGCGAATAGCAGATCCAGGATTTGAACTCTGGTCTTCTGCTTCCAAATCTGTTGCTCATAAGACTGAAAATATACTCCAAAGAACTGTATTGAATTGGCTAAACTTTTATAAACCATGGTCATAATTTTAAAATCATTATCTGTTGAGTGGTGCTTCAAATTTTAAAAAATAGTCATTTAAATATCACGCTGTACAGTGTACTGTACAGTATAAACTCTGTACAGCAAAGCCCTACTTTATACGAAAGTCTACCTTTGGTCCCTCACAGTGGTGTGGAAGGGACTTCCCTAGTGGAGCATAGCCTTTGATAGGTGTTACCGAGGTGGGCTTTGTGTTCAGGCCCAGTGATGGATGATGTTCTGGGCCAGGCCTGTCACCTAGTAGTTTGTGTTCCATATTGAATCTAAATGAGACAATTGTAGGATATTAAATAGTTAATAAAAGGAGTTACACTTGGCCATAGCAGGAGAAAGATATTCAACAAGGATATGCATTTGGAATATCACTGTGCTGTAAGAAATGATGAGCAAGTTTATTTAATAAAAACATGGAAAAACGTGCATGAAATAATGAAAAAGTGAAATGAGCAGAATCGAGAGAATGTTTGTACAATAACAGCAATATTGTTCAAAGAGCAACGTTGAACAACCAATATTATAAGTATTCACATCAACTACAAAGGACCTATGAAGGAAGACGATAGCCACCTCCAAAGAAAGAATTGATACATGGAAGTACTCATACTATGATTTTACACATATTTATATGTCTTTGTTAAGTGGCGGCCTTCTCTAGCATGGGGTGGGGAGGAAGGGAGAGAGGGAGACAGCTCAGAAACTAAAATGTAAGAAAAAATAAATAAAAAACCCACAAAGATATGCATTGAGGACACATCAAGTTGATTCTGCTTAACGAAGCTTCCTTGGTCTCTGAGTTGTTCTTTGTGGTCTGTCAATCAAGCATCAGAGTAAGGCCTGAGCTCTTTGGTGCTGTTTTGTATTAGGAAACCAGGAAGTGATAGTAACAACCTGAGCTTTTAGTCTCCTGAGTTAATCAAGTGTCTAGGATAGTTTTAATATCTTTTAAGGAAAAACTAGTCTAATTTTCATGAAAGTGGGTAAGGTAGATATTGTTCCTACTACAAATGTTATGTCTGTCACCTGAGGATAAGGCTGGCTTAGTTCATAAAAAAAAAAAAAAACTTATCCCCAGGTTGGAGCCAGGGTGATTAATTTTTTGGCCACAGAAATTCTCGTTTCCTGCCCCCTTTCTTCTACCCACCCCACTTCTTCCCTACCTTCTTATCTACAGGGAATTTTCAAAGACTTTGTATAAGACCATAGATAGTTGTGACCATCGTGGACTGAAGGAATTGTAGTGTTAAATTATCTGTACAATTAATTTCAAAATATTAAGCTATATTTTGAATGGTCTCATGATTGGTTTATCGACATTTAAAAAAACAGAATAATGGGCAAACTGGAAGACAATGATATAGCATCCTTTTTTTTTTTATAAATGGCCACCAGCTTTTGTATGCTTCTTTTATCAATCGATACATTTATTGAGCAATAAAGTAGTATGCTTTATGAATGAGAGTAGGGAAAGCTGCTTTATCAACAACCACTCCCTCAAAAATCACCAACTCTGGAATGGGTCATGCATACAGGTATCTATGCATCCATTTAGGAATGGGTAATGTACCCAGCTGTCTACGTGATGGGGTAAGGACAAACCAGCTGGGTCATGAAGTTGTTCTTTTTTTAAATTTAATTTAATTTAAATTTTAATTTATGGAATAAAAGAAGCATTTCTATAACATAGTATAATAAAAAAGATGATTGCATATGAAATTGCAAAGCTATTATGTACCACTTGCTATTCCTTTTAAATATATAATAAAATTATCATGTAAATTTCTTTTTTTTTCTTTTTTAATCCCCCCACCCTAGAGATGGCTACCATTAGACACACACACACACACATACACACACACACATATATATTTAAAATTATTCTACATACACTTCTATTTATCAGTTCTTTTTATGTATGCAGATAGCGTCTTTCTTCATATGTCCTTTGCAGTTAGTTTTGGTATTTGTAATAGTCAAAATGATTTATTCTCTTAAAGTCATTCTTAAAACAATATTGCGTTACTATATACAATATTCTCTTGGTTCTGTTCCTTTCACTCTTCATCATTTTGTGCAAGTCTTTCCATGTTTTTCTAAGATCATTGAGGCATCATTTCTCATATTCCATCACAATCATATACCACAACTTGGTCAGCCATTCCCCAATTGATGAGCATCTCTGCAATTTCCAGTTCTTTGCCACAACAAAGAGAGCTGCTACAAATATTTTAAAATATATAGGTTCTTTTCCTTTTTCCCCAATCATCTTTGGAAATAGATCTAGTTGTATTATTGCTGGGTCAAAGGGTATAGGCAGTTTAATAACTCTTTGGGCATAATTCCAGATTGCTCTCCAAAATGGTTGGATCAGTTCACAATTCCACTAACAACGAATTAGCGTCCCAGTTTTTCTACATCCTCTCTAACATTTGTCACTTTCACCTTCAATCATTTCAGCCAATCTGGTAGGTGTACAGTGATATCTCAAGGTTATTTTAATTTGCATTTCTCTAATCACTAATGTTTTAAAGCATTTTTTATATGACCATAAGTTGTTTTGATTTCTTCATTGGAAAACTGCCTATTCCTATCCTTTGACCATTTGCCAATTGGGAATGACTCATATTCTTTTTTTTAATATCTTTTATTTTTTTAATTAAGGTTTTTTATTTTTAGTTTACAACACTCAGTTCCACATGATTTTGAGTTCCAGATTTTCCACCCACCCCACTCCCCAAGATGGCATGGAATCCAATATATCTTCTACATATAATTTCTCATGAAATTTATTTACACAATAGTCAAGTTGTAAAGAAGAATTGTGACCAATGGAATGGATCAGGAGAAAGAAGAGACAAAACCAAAAAACAAAAACAAAAGGGAAAGAAAAAAAGGAGAGCAAATAGTTTACCTCAATGTGCATTCAGACTCCATAGTTCTTTCTCTGATGTAGATACTCTCTCCATCATGAGTTCTTTGGAGTTGTCTTTGAACCTTGTATTGCTGAGAAGAGCAAAGTCTGTCAAGATTAGTCATCACAGAATCCACATATCTGTGGTTATGTATAATGTTCTCTTAGTTCTTCTCTGCTCACTCAGCATTATATCACGTGGGTTTTTCCAGGTTATTATGCAGTCTGTATCTTCCGCGTTTCTTATAGCACGATAGCATTCCATTACATTCATATACCACAACTTGTTCAGCCATTCCTCAATTGATGGGGATCCCCTGGATTTCCAATTCTTTGCTACTACAAAAAGAGCTGCTATAAATGTTTTTGTACATATGGGTCCTTTTCCCACTTGTGTGATCTCTTTGGGATACAGCCCTAGAAGTGGTATTGCTGGATCAAAGGGTATGAATATTTTTATAGCCCTTTGGGCATAGTTACTAATTGCTCTCCAGAATGGCTGTATCAGTTCACAACTCCACCAACAATGTATCAATGTTCCAATTTTCCCACATCCTCTCCAGCATTTATCATTTTCCTGTTTTGTCATTTTAGCCAATCTGACAGGAGAGATGTGGCACCTAAGAGTTGTTTTGATTTGCATTTCTCTAATCAGTAGTGATTAGAGCATTTTTTCATATGCCTATGGATATCTTTAATTTCTTCCTCTGAAAATTGCCTGTTCATATTCATATTCTTATAAATTTGACAAAGTTATTTGTATATTTGAGATATGAGACCTTTATCTGAGAAACTGTCTATAAATATTTTCCCCTAATTTTCTGCCTTCCCTCTGATCTTGGTTACATTTGTTTTATTTGTACAAAACTCCTCAATTTAATGTAATTGAAATTATCCATTTTACTTCTAACTTTTCTCTCTTCTATTTATTCGTAAATTGTTCACCTATCCATATAATATGTACCATATTCTTCTAATTTTCTTGTAATGGCTCTTTTTATATCTAGGTCATGTATCTATTTTGACCTTATCTTAGTAAACGGGTGTAGGATTTTGGTTTAAGCCCAGTTTCTGCCATAGTGTTATCCAGTTTTCCCAACAATTTTTTTTTACCAAATAATGAATTCTTATCCCAAAATCTTAGGTCTTTACCCTTGTCAAATTCACATTCAAAGTTATAATTACTATGTGTGAATTTCCCTTCATCTTACTTTTACTCATTATTTTCCTTCTCAGCCTCTCTTTTTACCCTATCATGGTTAATTCATCTTCTCCCCTTACCTTCCTGTACCTTATTTTTCCCACCCCTGATGAAGCTATTCTTGAGGAGTGTCTGTTGAAGGTAGTGGGGTGAGAGGGTGATGGATGGAAAACTATAGAACAAAATGAGGATTTACAAGAGGACACAGAGATAGGTCATCAACTTGTAAGTGCACTATATGTATCTGGGTCATCTCTTTACAAGGGCAGACAGAGAGAATGCTACTCTTTCAGAAGGCTACATAAAGCTTTTGGTTTTGTCCCTTGCTGTCCACCAGGTGATAAGCTTTAGCTGGAGCCTGGTCAACATTTCCAACAGAACCTTAGCTAGCCTTTTCAGAGTGGTTGACATTTGGACCTCTCAATGAGAATCCTTTCAGAATAGACCATGTATGGGGAAAAATACAGAGCATGGCTGTCATTCCAGAGAAGACAGAAATGAGGATCCCAGATTGGAAACTAATTTTAGCCATCTTGCCACATGCCCATCCCATTGTCACGCTCTCCTGTATCTCTCCTATCTCACCGAATGGTAGCTCATGCGGCAGTCAGCTCTGCATAGCATTTGTAGGCATCCCCATCATAATGCGGGAATTTTTTTTGCTGTTCATTGCCATGGTAGCTATTTACCCAAATGGCCAGGGTAGCATCACATTGCCCCAAAAGGACAGCATAGGAACAGATGTCAGCATTCTGAAGCAGCTGAGAAAGTAACTGCCGGCGTCCAACTGGCAGTCAGAACCTTCTGGACAATGGATAAAAATGGCAGTCCTCTAGGAATGGGAATTTATCATGGGATGGAGCTGAATGCTTCGCACATGGACAGTTTATCATTGGATGAATATTTGATAGTGTCCTCAGAAGTATCCAGCAAAGGGGAGAAATATTTCCTGACTGAAGGCTGCGCAAATCATGTAATCAATGAAATCCAAATATGGTGCACACGAGAGGAAGAGAGTTTACTTACAGCACTTGGTGGCATCTCCTCTATCCTTGTTTTATTTGGGCATTGCTACTAGAGGGTGAGGTGCTCTACTGCCCTCTGGCTCCACTCATAATCCCTATGAATGTCTAGACCCAAATTTCCTTTGTTGGCCCACTCAGGATACTAATTGTTCTTCCTTAACGGAATAAACATTTCTTGAGCTTTGGGTCTGTGTCCTTTTGTAATTTCATGCCTTTAATAAGTACTTGTTAACTGATTGATTCAACTTGTCCTCAGTATGTGCCCAGTCTCCAAAACTACACCCTAACATCCCAGATATCTCTCGTTAATATCAATACTCTTCATACAGCTTAGCAGTGTTAAGTATTTACCAACTTTCAGAAATATATATGTATTTTATTTTCTTCATTGATATTTAAAGCCAAACCAGAAAGTGGCCTACAGTCATGAGAAAGAATTAACCACTACTTATGAATCTGTGTTTTAATTTCTTAGAGTGGCAGTCAGGGTTCAACATTTACTGTTAAGTAAACGGCTGCATACACACTGGGTACAGCATGTTGTACTAGCCCAGGGTGGATGTGAAGTTTAGATAGGATGCTATATCTGACCTCAAAGAGCTTAGGATCACTAGGAAGATAACTAAAATATCCAAATCACCTCACCTCTCTGGGCCTCAGTTTCCTTAACTGAAAAATGAGAAGGATGAACTAGATGACCTCTAAGGTACTTCCCAGCACTGAACTTAGGAGCCAAAGTGTGTCAGACTTCTAGTGAAGTCCTCTGATGCTTTATTTGATGCAGAGGGGGATTTTGCCAGTAGAATGAAAGCTAGAGTAGGCTCTACCAAGCAGGCCAGGCTTCAAGTACAGGTTTGGTGATAAGATGTCTAATCTGAAGACTAGCCTAGTTATGTTTTAAGATTGTCTCAGGGCGATGAATCTTTCAGCTACAGCAACTCCATTATTTTAAAATTTTTCATTGATGTTTTCATGTCACCTTTTCCCCAAATGCCCTCTTCTATCCCCAAAGAACTATTCCCTCTACTAAATAATTTAAAGAGAGAAAAATAGCTGAGCAAAACTAATTAGCACATCAACTGAATCTGAATTTATCATCCATCTATTTATCTATCTACGCATATTAAACACACATATGTATACACATTACACACACACGTACATCTCTATTTCTGTATAAATGTTTTATATCCAAAATCATCTGTCTCTGGAAAGAAGAGAAGGAGGTTCATTTTCTCATCTTTTCTTCAGGGATGAGTTTGCTATTATCATTCAGTTTCAATTTTTAAGTTACAGAAACTCTTGAAAATCACCCCGTAAGTCATGGAGAAGCAGTACAGCATAATGGCCAAAGTGCTGGACTTGGAGTCAAGAAAACCTGGGTTTGAATCCTAGCTCAGACACGTACTAGCTGAGTGACCCTGGGCAAATCATTTCACTCCTCTGAGACTGAGTTTGCTCATCTGTAAAGTTAGGAATAACAGTAGTCTCTATTTCATATGCAGGTTGTGAGTATCAAATGAGATAATGTATGTACAGTACTAGCCCAGGGGAGATGTGCTTCACAAACGAAAGGTATTATATAAATGTGAGGGATGAGGATGATGATGATGGTGATGATGGTGGCGGTGGTGTTGGTAGTAGTGATGGGGGGCAGTGGTGGGAAGAGATTGTAGTAGATTTCTCTTTTTTTTCTTTTTTTGG
>CM053625.1:253724143-253741834 GCA_028646595.1 Phalanger gymnotis
TTTAACTCCTGAACGACCTCCACCTCCAGTGCTGTATCTGTGGTGGGGAGGACCAAGGCGCCACTCAGATTTTGCTGAATCAGCGTTATTCAAAAGACCAAGACCTTTCAGAGCTGAGTCCTGTATCATCAGCCAGAAGCAGGCAGATATTGACATCTCTGCCCATGCTCCATGCTCATCATATATGGATGAGAAACCAGAAGCCATGAGAGATGAAGTGGTTTGCCAAGGGCCACACAGGTAGCCAGTAGCAGATCTGGGATCTAAGCCCGGGTCTTCTGTCTCCAAACCTAGCACTTTTACCATTATACAGAACTCTACTGCCCCTATTCTCTACTTGCTCCATCGGCCTGTGGTGCCTTTATTGGTATCATGTGGACTTTCGAATCCGATTTCTTGGATTCTGATTTAATTCAATTCAACTCAGTTCAGTTAAATACAATTCATTTCAATAAATGTTTATTTAAGTACTCACTCTAATGTAGTGTGCTTACAAAGACTGAAAACAGCACAGTCCTTCCCTTCAAAGACACAGCACCCTAGTGGAGAACACATCAGAGTCAGACTCAAGAGACTTAAGCTTAAATTCTAGCTTTGCCATTGTTTTGTGACCAGCTTTGCTTTGTGACCTTGGAGGAGTCACCTTACTTTTCTGGGTCCCAGTTTCTCCACTAACTGGAGATAATGATGCTGGAGCTACCTACTTCGCAGATTTGTTGTAAATACTTTATAAACCTTATAGCCTTGTGGAAATAGGAGTCGGCATCACTACAAGGTCATAGTAACGGTCTAGCTTTCCACACACATTCTTAAACACACAAATTTATTTGTCCTCTTTCTTGGCCTACTTCTTTGACTTTAGAACTGATATCGCAATAGGTGCTACTGCCTGGCTCTGCAGAATCCACAGCCTTGTTCACATGGCTCCTTTGACTCTCCATGGACTCTCTGATACATCACATACTTACCCCATCAGAACCAGCGTGCTGTAGCTGAGGGCAGTCACTTGGATCAATGTACTAACAAAAATGGAGTTACTGCTCTAACTTAACTGGATTTCTGATGCCCTCTGCTGGTCCTTGTGAATTGTGCAGCCCCAAAACCTATGTAGCCAACGTTTAACTATAAATTCTAAAATTCCCACTTGGATCACAATTGCTCTGACTGCTCCATGGTGCAGAGGAGCTCACTACTGCCCTCCAGGCCTCATCTGTGAAAAATGCAGCCCTGTCTAGGGAAGATTCTACCTAGTGGGGCTGAGCTGTAACTACCACGGTGTGTATTTATTCGTGGTTTTTCCCGGGGTGACCCTAAGTGGGGTGTGCTCACTCCTCAAGGAGGAACAAACACTTCCCCTCTGTTGACCACCGTCCGCGCACCTGGCCTTCTAGTCATCTGCAAGTACACGATGTCCCCTGGCTTGCTTGCTATGCCTTCCTCTGAGAGCCCCTTGGGTTTTGAGGCTGGAGCTGCCACTTCTGCTGGAGGAAACTGCCCACTCCTCCGTGGCCATCCCACTGACCCACTTGAAAAAATTCCTAGTTACAGATCTGAGCCATGGTAGCTGCGTAGGTAGCACACATGAGGGACAACATTTTTGTTACTGCTTTAAATTTAATTAATTGACAAGCATTTATCAAGTATTTACCGTGTGCCAGGGATTGAGCTGGAGATACAGACTCAAAAATTAAATAGGCCCTGCTTTCATGTAGCTTACATTCTATTGGATACAATAACTCTGTGAAGTAGGGTGTATAAACATTATTATGCCTCTTTTACAGATAAGGAAACTGAGGAAGACTCAGCATTGCAGTCTCCATAGCATTACTAAGGGAAGAAAGCCATTTCTTCTGCCTTCAGATCTCTAAGACCACCTGGCTCTCACTTGTCCCTGACCCATTAACGTCCTTCCTTAGCAATGTTCCTTTGGAAACGCCAAAACCTCTAGCGCAGGCACCACCAATGAGAGGCATAGAAAAGAACACTGGCCTCAGAGGCAGGAAGGTATAGGTTTGAATCCTGCCGCTTGTGATCTCTATTAGCTGCGTGACCCCGGGTGCTGGACCCCATGATATTGTTGAAGTAGGGAAGCTGTGGCTGCCATATCACCATGAACAGTGTTGTAGGAAGGAAAACTGTTTGAGCAAGCGGTGCTAACGCTCCAATAATTTCCCCACTTCGCAGTTGCTCATTGGGGCCTTTCCCTTTGTGTTTATAGCCTGACTGTATGTCATTACAATGAAAAATTAGTTGTACATATAACATTATCCCTCCTCACCCTTCTCCCTTGCCCCTTCTCCAAGCCTTCCCTGCAATATTTCAACAGGAAGGACTGTTTTACCATAACAGCCAATGAGAATTTCGAGCAGAGGAGTGAGATAATAGAGCAATAATGCAGCAGTGGATTGGATAGGGGATAGAAAGGCAGAACCCGAGGGGCAGAAACTAGGCTTGTGGAAGTGTGTGTTGTTGGGTTTTGTTTGGGGTTTTTTTGGGGGGGGTGGCATCTGGACGTGTGACTTTCCACGTAGGAAACTCCTTTCTCCAATGCATGTTGGTCATTCCTCTGTAATTTAATCTTTAGCAGTAGTCTGGTGTATATGTATATATACATATATATATACACATAAATAAATAATTTTTTTGTAGACTTCTTGGGGGAAGGGAATAGGAAGGGGGAAAAAAGAACAAAGTAAAAAGTACACAGCAGGCAACAAAAGAAAACTCACAAGAAAGTGAAGATGGACAGCTCTGAACACAAATGTATTTATTGTATGTGTGTATTTACTTATCGTATGTATGTTTTTATTGAATGTATGAATACATAGTATTTATTATATAGGCTTTCTTGAAATAGAAGTTTATTGCTGTATATTTTGAATTCTCTCTTAGGTTCTGCTGTGCACATGGTAATGTTTTTGTTTCTTTTTTATTCTGTATTTAAGTTTCAGCATTTAAGTTTATAATATGTTTCTTTTTCCTTTCAGTATTTAAGTTTAAAATAAATTAATTTTTAAAAGTCATTGGGGCATTGAGAGCTGAAGTTACTTCCTCATGGCCACACAGCCAACAAATGTGTGCCAGGTGAAGGACTTGAACCCTCTCTTCTGGACTCTAAGACCGGCTAAAATAAAGCTAGCATTTTCATAGTTTTTAAAGTTATACAAAGCGCTTTCCATATTATTTAATTTGATCCTCTCTGAGGTAGATGCTAGTGCTATCCCCATTTTATAGATGAGGAAGCTGAGACTGAGACAAATGAAGCAATTTGCCCAGGCTCACACAGCTGGTATGTTCCCGTGGTAGTATTTGAACTCAGGCCCTTTCACCCCAAGTCCACCACTTTATCCACTGTGCCACGACGTTGTCTCTCAATTTTAATTTATAATAGCCAAAATATTCACCCACAGTTAGTCCATGAACTAGTGATGAGTTGCTCCCCACTTGTCCAGTCTGGTCCTGGGACCCGTGGGCCTTCAGAGCCTTTGCCTAAAGGTAGGCACCACCTGTCTGAGGTTGGGCCTCCTTGACATAGCCTTGGAAAACGCAGCATTGACTTCCATGCGTGATGAGGCACTGAATGGGGACCTTACTGAAGGCATGAGGATGCTACAGGAGATAATACCATGTGGAATTATGTCTTGAAGGAAGGACCCTTTCTCTGATTTCTAGGTACCTGCCCTTCATGACCTAGAACCAGGGCCTGGCGCAGAATGTTGGCTGCCTCATTCATACCATGTATGAATTTTGTTACAAATTGCTTTTTCTGTTAGATGGATGGTGCGCCAAAGAAGGCAACGATATATTGACAAAAATGTCATATGCATTTATTTCATTGTCACAAAGTTTACAGCGAAAAATTATTGCTTGGTGGAATTGCTTAATTGCTTAGGTGGAATAAGGGCCTGAAAGCAAAGACGTTGGGAACTTGAGGGTGCTTTCCTGATCATCGAATGCAAACAAAGCACCAAGATATAGTAGAAAGAATGCTGGGTCTGGAGTCAGAGGGCCTGGGTTCAAGGATCATCCCTGAAGCTTCCTACCCGTGTGACCTTGGGCAAATCCCATCCTATCTCTGGCCTCAGTTTCCTTATCTGTAAAATTAGGGTATTACATTAGTGGACATGAACTGTCGATTTCCAGCTCTAAATCTATCTACAGATGAGAAGACTGAAGACCAGGGAGGGAAGGGATTTCCCCGAGATCACACAGCACTCAAACCTCCTTCTCCTGACTCCCAGTCTGGGATGTTTTTCATCACACTATATTATATCTGCATTGCATTTATTTCATTGGACACTCTCAATCGTCCATGATCCATCTGCTGGCAGCTGACATCTCTGACCGTTTGTAATCCTGGGAGGGGTTTTAACACCATACGCAGCCATTGAATTATTCCATTTATCTAGATCAGGGTTTAGTGTTCTTGAGAATCTGATTTTGGGAACTTTCAGAAAACCAGCTTGAAAAACTCTTTTTATCAAGAAAACCCTCAGCATTCACTTGCTCAGCAGGTCATGGTAAGGGCCCACATTGGAGGAAATCAGGGTACACCAAAATTCAATTTGGCCTTGCCCCTAAAGACAAACTGTTGTTGTTCAGTCACGTCCAACTCTTTCTGACTCTTTTCAGAGCTTTCTTGGCAGAGATACTAGAGTGGTTTGTCATTTCCTTCTCCAGCTCATTTTATAGAGGAGGACCAAGGCAAAAAAATTAAGTGACTTGCACAGGGTGACACAGCTAGGAAGTATCTGAGACTGGATTTGAACTCTTGAAGATGAGTCTTCCTGATTCTATGCTCGGTGTTCTATCCACTGCACCACCTCGCTACCTACCCATGCTCTAATATACCATATATTATAATAAATTCTCTAATACATCTATTTTGGAGAGGATGTAGAGATAACATATATTATGTTTTTTAAATTATATTTTTATATATTATATACTCTGATTTATAATATAGATATCACACATAAAATAATATATAACATATCATACATTGTATAATAGATTACATAATGATATATGTTTATGTATACATACATATATACATATACACATACATATATATGTGTGTGTATATACATATCTATGTATATGTGTGTGTGTGTGTGTGTATGTTATCTCCCTATCCTTGAGCAGAATTTGAATTTGTGGAGGGCACAGTGAGTGTTTGATTTCCATGACTGCCTAGAAGGAGAAAGGAAACAATTGATGGAACAATGTGGGAGCTGAGGAAGGTTAGCTGTGGGTACAAGTCAGTGTAGCTGTGAGTGATAGAGGTTGTTTGTTCGGGTGCAGATCTCTGGATAGTCTGAGAGACGAGAGAGGTTGAGGTTAAGCCTGGTGGTGTCTGGCACCATTTCCCGGCATTCAGTCCTTTAGGCTGGATGGAAGCTGAGTCCCAAGGCTGATCTGGAAGGGACAATCTCAACATTTTCGGAACTCTGATAATGAATCTGGGGCAGAGGTAAACACATGATTGACTTAATTCTAAGCCTAGAATAATCTCCATGAGAGAAGAGAGTGTCCAGTGTGTGGGGTGGGGTGGTTATGGGGGTGGGGTAGGAATGGAATTAGGGATTGAGAAATGATTACACTTGCAACAATAGGCATGGCGATGTAGCCAGGCAAACAGTAGCCATGCCAATAAGGTAGGTAGCCTAAGCTTCAACTCTAAAACTCTACAAATTATAACATAGGGTTTACTTCACTCAAGAAAAATCAATAGGTAATTAACAGACACAACTGACAGCTTTAGTAAAGGGCCAAGAAGGACAGGTTTATCCAGCTGCCCAAATCAAAAGTGAGGCAGTTACAGCTGAGCATCCACTGGGGTCCAGAATGAAGGTGAGAGTGAGACAACTAAGCTAGCCATAGTGGGCCCTCCCATTCCCCAGCCCCTACAATACAGGAAAATGGCTTGGTGCTATAAAAGACAGGGAAGTCAGTAGCCAAAGACTGGAGGAAGACATTGGGTGGGGGAGAAGAAAATAAAAGAGTATAGACTGCAGGTGGTGATGGGAGGAAAAAGTGAGGAGAAACAGAAAACATAGCTAAGAATAAGTAGTGATCGATTACAAATAAACAGGACATAAACTCAGGCACTAAGATTAAGGAGGCCCAGGAAGGTCTTCTTGCAAAAGACAGAACTTTAGCTGAGGCTTGAAGGAGGCCAGGGAGGTCAGGGAGGCCAGGGAGTGGAGATGAAGAGAATTCCAAACATACAGGACAAGTGAAAATGCCTAGAGTTGGGAGATTGAATGTCTTGTTCAAGGATTAGAATCTGCCTGGATAACAGTCTTGTGTATAACTTGAAATAAACTCAACATTTTGTTTCTATAATTTGGAAATTAGTTCTAGAGGCACCAAAGGATGGTATTTGGATTTCTCAGCTACCTACAATACTTCTATTTATTTTTGTGTATTCCTCCCTACTGCCATGAGGATTTTAGTCATTTTCAAGGAATATTGAACATAATACCAAAACCTGCATCACAGAGAAGGTTAATGGTTTTCAGAGTCAGCTACCAAACTTGATGTCCAGAGCCCTTCCCCCACGAGCTGATAAGGGGATGCCCATGAATCAGGTTATGTAACTCCAAGGGGATCTTTTCCTTGTTGGCAGGGAGACCAGTGTCACTGGATTGCAGAGTATGGTAGGTGAGATTGGGAGGGAGTGAGTTGTAAAGACTGGAAATGTAATGGGGGTCAGAGAATGAAGGGTTTTGAGTAACAAAGCAGGCTGAGGGAAGACACACTTTACCTGGTTGAATAAACTGTATTAAATATCTGAGGACGAACCTAACAAGACATACAGAGTATTTAAACAATTAAAATAATTATTAAATAATATATTAATAAATATATTAAATAATTATTTAAATTATTAAAAACAACTAAAGTGTAAACTTACAGAAATAATTATCTAAATAATTAAGCATCTATTTAGCACTTGGGGGTACCAATGTAGTCAAAATGATAATTGGACCCAAATTACTCTACAAATTCGGTATTATACCAATCAAATGACCACTTTTGGAATTAAAATAATACAAATATTCATTTGGAAAAGTAAAAGTTTAAGAAAATCAAGGGGTATAATGAGAAAAAGTAGAAAAGAGGGTGCTTTGTGTTATACTATAAAGTAGAAGTTGTCAAAAATAACTTGTACTAGATTAAAAAAATAGGCAAAGTCAAATAGACTAGATAAGTAAAACAAAGAGGCAAATTCATTCAGCCATTCAGTGTCTGATAAACCCAGGAAAGTGAACTCCTGAGAAAGGAGATGTAAACAGAATTTTGAATGTAGTCCAGACTAGACCGGTCTCTAACCCGGGAATGGCTGGAACCGAAACAGGGCAGGCCAGAGGCACGTATATCAAGTGATTGAATTGGTTTCAGAGTGAGAAAAACACTTACAAGGGAAGTCCTCCTGGTTCTGGTTGATTAACCACATAGCAATGAAGAGGCTTTTTGACTGGTGTTCAAAAAGATATGTCAGCATCATTGACCTCCTTTTCGCCTTGTACACTTCCAAGGGAGCTCCTGTGACCCCTTTGCTAACGGCATCCAATGAGAAATCATGCTGCAACGGACAAGGTCTTGGTGCCTTCTTCCCTTTAAAGCCATGGACCCTGAGAAATGGACCCCAGTCGTTGGATTTCTACTTTTGTTCTTTTATTTTCATTCCAGGCGAAAGTAAGGGAGGTCTGGGGAATGCCTTGGTATCTGGTCATTCCAGAGTATGGGATTCTGGGTCTAGTTTTGCAGCTTAACTAGCATTGATCCTCTGGGGAGCAAGAAGGGACATTTAGGACTCATCTGGTAGAGATGCTGCCTTTGGACATGAACTTGGTGGAACCAATGCCATGTAGAAACTAAGCTGTCTTGAGCCTACTCCCCCAGAGACCAAGGCGATATATGGGAGATTATGCTTGTGAGGGGTGGCAGGGGCAGGGGGAGAGTCTGTGTTTTGTTCTTGCTATGTCTTCAAGGACATAGCAGCTAGGAGACAGTCCACTGTGAGGCAGTGGACAGAGTGCTGGGCCTGGAGTCAGGAAGACCTGAGTTCAAATCCATCTTCGGATACCAGGGCAAGTCATTTAACCTCTGTCTGCCTCAGTTTCTGCAATTGTAAAAAAGGAATAATAAAACCTACCTCCCAGGGCTCTTGAGAGGATCAAATGAGGCACTATTTATAACAGTGCTCAGGACAGTGCCTGGCACATAGTAGGCCTTTAATAATTGCTCATTCCCTTCCTTTTGTAAAAGCTAGCTGACATTAAACAGTTAAAAGGAACTGGGAGCTAGTCGCAAGCTAGCAAAAATTAGAGCACAACTAGGGAGGATTTGAGCTGATGGTCATAGAGAAAGGCATCCTAGCTCACCCTAGCTTCTCAGGCTTACCTACTAGAACTTGACTCAGGGAGAAGGGGCTAGAGCAAGCATTTGTTATTGTTGTTCAGTTGTTTTCAGTTATGTCTGACTCTTGGTGATGCCATTTGAGGTTTTCTTTGGCAAAGATATTGCAGTGGTTTGCCATTTTCTTCTCCTGCTCATTTTACAGATGAGGAAACTGAGGCAAACAGGGTTAAGTGACTTGTCCAGGGTCACACGGCTAGGAAGTGTCTGAGGCCAGATTTGAACTCAGGAAGATGAGTCTTCCTGACTCCAGGTCTGGAACTCTACCCACTTTGCCACCTAAGCTACCCAGAACAAATATGCTCCATTGGAAAAACTGGAAATCAGCTTAGTGAAAAAATACGTTTAGATTAGCATCTTAAATCTCATACCGCAATAAATTAAAAATGGATATGAATAATTTAAACAAAAAATAACACCATTAAATTAGAGAAGAAATATAAATTTACATCTTTTATAATCACTGGTAGGGGAAAAACTCATGAGCAGGCATAGGACAGAATAGATCATAAAAATCCAAAAAGATCGTTTTAATGATACAAAATTTCTAAAAATCACTTTTGTACAAATAAATGCAACTAGAGTCAGAAGTGAAAACACAGACTAGGAAAATACTTTGCATTAAGTATCTCAGCTAAAAGTATGACATCTAAATCTATACAGAATTGATATAAGTATATAAAATTAAGAGCTATTCCCCTGACAGACAAATGGTCAATGGAGATGAATGGTTTTCAAAGAAATAGAAACTCTTAAAATATTAAAAATCATTAATAATCGGAGAAAGAGTAAAACTAGCTTGAGATATCATTTCATCCCATAGAGTTAACAAAAATACTAAAAGACAGGAAAATTCCTCATTGGAGGCAATGTAGGAAGGCAGACATGCTAACTCCCTACTGGTGGCCTGTGAATTGGTTCAATCATTTTGGAAAACAATTATGCAGTAAAAGTTACTAAACCTTTCAAACCTGCTGGCCAAGTGATTTCACTATCAGGACTATATCCAAATGGGTTAACTTTTAGCAAGAAAAAGCCCACCACATATACAGAAATATATCTAATAGCATTATTTTTTAAAATTAAAAGCTGGAAACAATGTACGCCTAAGGATTGGGGAACTGTAGAGCAAATTATGATATATGAACCTAATGGAACACTATTCTCTCTTAAGAAATGAAGAAATCAGAGAAATGTGAGAAGATTTAAATAAAATGATGCAGAATTCAGAAAGTAGAGCCAAAAGAATAATATACACACAGTTAAAGAAGGAAACAATCATATCGATTAGTCATATAGGCATGTATATATACAAGTGCGTGCACACATACAAATATATGTACATGCTCACACATATAAACATAATCCATATGTTTATATTTATATATCTATATCTACATCTATACCAATATCTATATGTACATCGATATCTATATCTATATGAATATCCATATCCATGTCTACGTCTAGACCTATCTATATCCGTATCTATATCTATATCTATCTATATCTATATCCATAACTATATCAATATCCACATCCATATCTACATCTATATCCATATCCATATCCATGTCCATGGCTATGTTCATGTCCATGTCTATGTCTATGTCTGTCTCTATCCATAACTATATCAATATCCACATCCATATGTACATCTATATCCATATCCATATCCATATCCATATCCATATCCATATCCATATCCATATCTATGTCTATGTCTATGTCTATATCTACCTATATCCATATCCATATCCATATCTATATCTATATATCTATATCTGTATCTATATGTGTATCTATTTCTATCCCCTAGTATGTTCCGAGCACTATGCTGGGTACTGTGTAATATTGTCTCATTTGATCCTCACAATAACCCTGGAAAGCAGGTGCTATTATTATTCCTACTTTCCAGTTGAGGAAATTCAGGCAAATGGAGGTTAAGTGACTTGCCCAAGGTCACACAACTTATACGTCTCTGAGGCTGGATTTGAATTTAGGTCCTCCTGGGTTATCATTGAGAAGCGGCATGGTTTTGGTCAAACACCACAGTCCATTGTGAATACCATACTGTGATATTTAAAGGACACATCCCTCTGTTCTATTAACAATCAACGGATTGTGTTTTTGTGAAGGGTGTCTTTTATAAAGGAATTTGGATTTGGGTCGAGGGCAGGATACCCTCATCACCCTTCACGTCCTTCCCAGGAACACTAAATGTAGATTGATGAGGAAAAACTCAGAGCCAGCATCAGTTTATAGCAGGCAATCAGCAACATTAAAAAGAAATCCATGAAATTTTTATCAAACAATAAGCAGGACTAAGAGATCCGGTTTAGTCACCGTTCTTTGCTCTTGCCAGGGGCTCCAAGCTTCAGATAACCTTCAGGTGACTTTTTATAATTTTCTTCTCTCCACTACCTCAGATAATAAAAGCATAAATACCTTTTTACAATCCATTGACGTAAAGTACCAAGATATTATCCATAGTCTTTGCAAATGAACTTCAGATTTTAGAGAGAATTGTGGTTTATACTTTCACCTTATTTTATTTTTTTACTTGGGGAAAAATGAAAACAGAAAATAAGTCTCTCCATGTTATTTCTGCGGGGAAATGAAAATTATCTCTCTAAGACCATTCACAGCCTAAAGTGTTTGTGTGGAGGTCTGCTTACCATTCATTCCCCACCCAGGCTGTTTGTCTTCACCTGAAATACTTCTTACCTTTCTAAATCCTTGGGAGCTTGTTCTCAAAATGCAGCATGGAATAGTGACCAGAGAACTGTGCTCTGATTCAGGAAGTTGTGGGCTCAAATCCAGCCTCTGACACTTACTGGTAGAATGACCCTGAGCAAGTCACTTAACTCTTAACTTAACAGAACCCCAGGCAGCTTTCTAAAACTATAAATTGTGGAATATATGCTGATGAACTGCATTAATCAAGAAAGACCCCTTACCAGGACCTTCTATATCAATCAAATCACAGGTTTGGACCAAACAAAACCACATCCAAATTCTATCATTGGTTGAAATCTCCTTTGATTGAATGAACAAATGAATAAAATTTTTTTTGAAGAGCTTACTATGTGCCAGGTCCTGTTCTGAGTGCTGGGGATACATATATAAAAGTGGAGATAATTCCTGCCTTGGAGGAAATTTTAATAGGAGGAAACAACAGATCTAGTGAAATAGTGGCAAGGAAGGGGATATTTTGGTTTGGAAAGCCACAGAAATGAGAAATGGAGCCAAAAAGACAAACTTTCCAGTAGCCAGGGCAGTATTGATTTGATTATAGCTTCAGAATTGGAAAGAGTCAGAGACAAGAGGAAAAGCGTAAGAGTGGGAAGGAGGTGAGTAAGAAGACATCCAGGGAGTAAGGGGAAGCATGACTAGGGCCCTCTGGATATAGTGGGTCTCATGAGACACTCACTGATTCAAGTCACCAGGCCCCACCATCAGCATTCTGGAGCTGAAAGGGCTGAGTCCTCTGGGCCACAGTCTCTGGTCTAAGGACGCAGAGGTATAGACAGCCAGAAGATGGCTTGGCTTTTTTGTGCTATAACAGAATTTCAGAATGTCAGAGCTGAAAGGAAACTCAAGAGATCACCTGATGCAGCTCTCTCATTTTATAGGCTGAGGAAACAGGGCTCTCTCGTTCTCCTACACGAATCTCCAATTTTTGGAAATTCACCACTGATGGAGGCAGCCCATTCCTTTGGGGATGGAAATGAGGTAGTTCTAGTCATTGGATCACTTTTTAAAAATATTAAATAGAGAAGGAAGCATGGTAGATAGGTTATGGACTGGTATGGTGGAAAAAGGATTAACTTTGGAGTCAGAGAACCTGGGTTCAAATCTTACCTCTGACATTTACTACCTGTGTGAACTTGGACCAAAAATTGACTTTCCATGGGCCTCTGTTCCCTCATGTGAGAAAAATAAGATGGCCTCTGAAGTCCCTTCCAGATCTCATCTATGATCTTATGAAATTCTGAACTAAGCGATATTCCTGATATAAAATCACTGTAACTTTTTTTTTAAAAAAGAGATTTTTGCTGATGGTCCAACACAGATAAGGGAAGCATTGTGACACAAGACTCACTAGCTCTGTGACCTTGGACAAGATCACACTCCCTCTCTGGGTCTCAGTTTTCTGGCCTCTGAAATTAGAGGATCACACTAAATGATCTCCAATGTTTCCACCACTCCTAACTCAGCTGTCAAATCTACCTTCCTAAAGCAAAGGTCCAACCATGTCACCTCCTCCCATCCCCATTCAATAAACTCCAGTGGCTCCCTATTACTGCCAGGATCAAATATGAAATCTACTGTTTGGCTTTACAAACCCTTCAAAGGTTAGCTACCTCTTACCTTTTCAGTCTTTTTATACATCATTCCTCTCTACTTTTTCCTATGATCCAGTGACACTGGCCTTCTTGTTCCTCACATGTTTTCACTGGCCGTCCCCTAGCTCTGGAGTTCTCTTCCTCCTCATCTCTATCCCCTGGCCTCCCTGGCTTCCTTCAAGCCTCAGCCAAAGTCCCACCTTCTGCAAGAAGCCCATTCTGGTCCTCCTTAATCTTCTTGCCTTCCCTCTGAGCCCTATCCCCAGTTTATCTTGTATGCATCTTGTCTGTACACAATTGTTTGCCTATTGTCTTCCCCGTTAGACTATAAGCTCCTTGAGAGTAGACTGTCTTTACCCTTATTTGTATCCCTTGTGCTAAAAGTTGTGCCGGGTCTGATAGCAGGCTCTGAGTAAAAGGTTTTCGACCTGATTCTCTGATTCTAGTTTGAGAGTGTGTCACAACCAAGAAGTGCATTAGCGAGCTAGGCTGAGTTGGCATGGCAAACTCACCCAGTGATGCCGTACCACAAAGACTGTTTCATTCAGTTATTTGCTTTGGAACCAAAGGAGTACAGAAAGCAGTGGGGGAATAGGAAAGAATAGTTGGGGAAAACTGATAGTGTTATTTACCTTTACGGGCTGGTGGTGTTTAACAGTCTTTGAGACATTGACTAGTTACCTAATGCCCTTTGTAAAAGCTGATAAGAGAATATTGAATGCATACTTATAAAAGTCAGACACAGAACATGCTATTTTGCTGTTTGCTTGGGTCCAGAAGAGAGGTAATATGAAGTTCCATGTAAGTATACTTTCTAATTTCAAAATAATAATTCTTAAACTGCCTGCCCTACATGGTTCTTGTGAGGACTGAATGAGGCCACATAAGTAAAATTTACTAGGCCACACCTAGTAAAATTATTTGCTGTTTTTCAGTTATGTTCAACTCTGTGTGACCCCATTTGCGGTTTTCTTGGCAAAGATACTGGAGTGGTTTGCCATTTCTTTCTCCAGCTCATTTGACAGATGAGGAAACTGAGGCAAACAGGGTTAAATGACTTGCCCAGGGTCACACAGCTGTGTAGTGTCTGAGGCCAAGATGAGTCTTCCTGACTCCAGGCCCTGTACTCTACCCACCGCATTATTTGGCTGCCCCTTAGTAAACTACAGGGCTCTCCAAGGATTGGATCTTAGGGTTGGAGGGAACCTTAGTCATCACTGAGTCTATCTCCCTCATTTCACAGACATGGAACTGAGGATCAGAGAAGATCATGTGATTTTTTCCAAGGCCGTGTTGGTATCAAGTGCCAGAGGCAAGAGTCTCAGATTATGGAGTTAATGCTATTTCCTCAGAACTAAAGCTTCTATGGCTATCTTTGTTATTATCATTTCTAGGGTAGTTCTCTACTTTTTCCTTTATTTAAAAAATTATTCTTCAGAGCTATGATTTTACCAGTATAGGGTAGGGAACATCTGGTGTGGAAATATCCCTTCACCAATGCAGATTGTCAACTCACCTGAATGAGAGGCTAAATGACTTTCCAACTTATCCTGTCTATAGTTTGTATGTATTTGTTTGCATGTTGTCTCCCTCATGTGACCTACTGGAGGTCAGGTATTGTCTTTTGGCTTTCTTTATATCTTTATCTTTATATATACATACATATGTATATATGGAGAAAGATCAATATCTATATATCTTTAAATATTAGCACAATGCCTAGAGAACAGTAGGCGCTTAATAAATGTTTATTGACTTACTGGTCACACAGCTAATAGAAATCAGAGAAGGGACATGAACCAGGTTTTTCTGACTCCAAGAATGACCCTCTTTCTATTCACTGTGCCATTTTTTCTTTGGATTATTAAAAAAATAAAAATGAAATCTACATTGAAGCACAAATATCATTAAATGTGTACAATATCCAAAGGCCTTTGACTGGACTCTGTTTATCTGTGAACATTTATCACTTCCTCAATAAACGCTATTTTCCAAAGTAGCTAATGGGCAGAAGCATTTAGAATATTTGAGAGTCTGGGAGAGGTTCCAAAGCTGAGGATTGCTACTCAAACATTTATCTTAGTTACAAAATTCCAGTATAGAGAAATGTTGCATATACTAACCCAGGAGCTCCCCTTTGAGGAAGTGCCCTCTACCAAAGTGAATATGTCCCTACTCTGCCACTTCTAGTCTTAAAGAATTGATTTGAGGCATTGGAATATTGAAAGACTTGTCCAGGGTACGCACCCAGTTTTGGACAGCAAGGTGGTGCAGTGGATAGAGAGCAAGACCTGGAGTCAGGAAGACCCGATTTCAAATCTGGCCTCACATACTTCTTAGCTGTGTGATCCTACCCAAGTCACTTAACCCTGCTTGCCTAAGTTTCCTAATCTGTAAAATGAGCTGGAGAAGGAAATGGCAAACCACTCTCAGTGTCTCTGCCAAGAAAACGTCAAATGGGATCACAGAGAGTTGGATAGGACTAAAAAATGACCAAATGACAAGAACACTCAGTCTGTGTAAGAGACAGTTCTTAAACATTCACTGGTCTTCCTGACCCTGAAGTCAACTCTCTCTCTGCTGGGCCAACTGCTTCTTAGGCTTAAATTCTAAATATTAATGAAATAAGTGGCACTGACCTTTCTACTTGTTAGAGCAGTCCAATAGAAATAGTTAATATAAAATAACATATACACTTATTTATAAATATATTAAATAAATATATAATATATTTGAAATTCAGAAATAAAAATATAAATATATACATTTATAAGTAAATATGTGTATATAAGATGATAATATAAATAATGTTACAATTAACATAAAAAGATCCACTTTGTTAAATATATTGTATTAATATTTCTAGACTTTAAACTTCTTCCTGATTGTTAACTCCTTAAGGGCAGAAATTGTGTAATTTCACTTTTTTTTCCTTCCCAGTATTTAACACAGCCCCTAGCACTTTTTTTTTAGCAGACTTATGATTTTATCTGTGTAGCTCAGAGTTCCAAGTGAGGCTTTTCTTCTACCACCTTCTCTGTAGAGAAGTCTCAGGTAGCTTCTCAGGGGCACTGAGAGGTTATGACTTGGCCAGGACCACACAGCCTGGATATGTTGTGTCAGAGGCAGGACTAGAACTCAGAGCTTCCTGAATCCTAAAGCAGCTCTCTGATCACTGACATGCTGCCTCCTTCTCTTACCCACCCCCCCTGCACCGAGTAGGGCTTGAATAAATGTTTGTTTGTTGAATTAAACTGAATGTAGTAGCTGGCTGATTTTTCTCCATATTAAAATTCATTTTAGGTTTCATTGTTTTCATTCTGTGAGAAGAGGATGAGACAAAAATAGTAATAACTACTCACATTCCTATAGCATTTTAGAGTTACAAAGTGTTTTCCCCAGTACAGCCCTGTGAAGATCATAGAATCATAAATATAAAGCTGGAAAAGACCTTAGAAACTATGTAATCTGACCCCCACGTTTTACAGATGAGGAAATTGATAATTAAATTCATAGATAGAGGTTAGATAGATAGATAGATAGATAGATAGATAGATGAATGAATGGATGGATGGATGGATAGATAGATAGATAGATAGATAGATAGATAGATAGATAGATGGATAGAGGGAACATTTATCATGTGCTTACTACGTGTCAGGCACTGTGCCACGTGCTGGGAATATAAATAAAATCAAAAAGAAAGACCGTCCTTGACCTCAAGGAACTTACACTCTAGTGGGAGAAAACAATACATAAAGAGGAGCTGAAAGGGGAGAGGGAAGGTCCCCTTGTGGGAACAAGATAGAGGGAGAGGTGATCCTGAGAGTCATGGGCTGGTCTGGGTTTGAAGAAAGCATGGCTGGCTTGAGTTCTTCCTCAAATGGAAATATGGGGAGGAACTCACCAAAGGAAGAGGCCAGAGAGATGGGGAAGTGAACTGAAGCTTGGTAAAGGTAAGTGACTTGCCCAGGGTCACACAGCTAGTATTTTTCAGAGGGAGGCTTTGAGCCCAGGCCTTCCTGACTCTAGGTCCACACAATACCCACTACACCCTCAAGCCTCCGTAGGCAGGGTGAGTACTATTATTCCCATTTTACAAAAAAAGAAACAAATTTTCAGAGAGGAGAACTAACTTACAAATGGTCCCACCACTGGTAAGTATTACAGTACTTTTAAAGATTTTTTTTGAGGTGGTAGGAGTAATCATTTGGTTCTATTACTTTGCCATTTTAAACTATGGAGACACTTTGTGTAAGGTCAAACTAAAGTGCAAATAGAATAGATGTGGTACAATTTAAAGACACTGAGGAGGTTGGGGTGGGGGAGGAAAAACAATTTGAGAACTCCTTGAGAGCAGAGACTGTCTTGCTTTTTTGTATCTCCAAACCTTAGCACAGGGCCTGGCACATAGCAGGTGCTTAATAAGTGCTTTCAAGGCCAAGCTGAGACTCAAACTCTAGAAGGAGCAAATTGCAAAAGTTGCCAAGAGAAAATGTTCAAGGCCCAACTTCAGTCTCCAATGGAGGATTTCACACATGACAGGGGAATACAGAAAAGCAATGCTGATATTTAGGGGAGCTAAGTGACACAATGGATAGAGAGGTGGGTCTAGAGTCAGGAGACTCATCTTCCTAAGTTCAAATCTGGCCTCAGACACTTAATAGCTGTGTGACCCTGGGCAAGTCACTTCGCCCTCTTTGCCTCAGTTTCTTCATCTGTAAAATGAGCTGGGGAAGGAAATGGCAAACCACTCTAGCATCTCTGCCAAGAAAACCCTAAATGGGGGTCATGAAGAATGGGACATGACTGAACAACAATAAACGCTTACTGGGGGGAGGAGCCAAGATGGCGACTGGAAAGCAGTAACTGGCGTGAGCTCCCCACCAAGTCCCTCCAAAAACCTATAAAAAAA
>CM053625.1:253742334-253780113 GCA_028646595.1 Phalanger gymnotis
CTCTGCCCCTTTGTGGGTTCTGTAGTTCTAGAATTGGTTCAGAGCCATTTTTTCATAGGTTTTTGGAGGGACTTGGAGGGGAGCTCACGCCAGTTACTGCTTTCCAGTCGCCATCTTCAGTCCAATCTGGCTATAAATTCTTTATAATTACTATGAACATTTCTGTGCAGAAACTATTCCTGTTGCTCCATTTTACTCGGTACTGACTATAGAACCAGAGGTATGCAAGACTCCTACAGGCAGCATGGCACCATGAAAAGAACATTGGAATAAGGAGAGATATGAGTTGTAATCCTGCCTCCCACACTTGCTAGCTATATGACTATGAATGTATGACTAAACCTTCCTCTGAGCCTCAGTTTACACATTTGTGAGATTGGAATTATAACACTTGTAGTACATATTTAATGGGATCAAGGGGGGCAATTTACACAAAATGTTTTGAGCATTGTATGGATGACAGCTTTTATAATTGGATGAAAAGAATAATAATCACCTTTCTCTCATAAATATATCGTTTGAGTGTATCCAGAGCAGGGATATTTACATGGTCCATCTTCATGATATAGCAGGCTCTCCGAGAGAGGAGTCTGGAAGCAATATAACCCTAGGAGTAGATAAGAGCTGAGTTATTGCCTGTTACTGGTGTTCTTTGTTTGAGACTCAGAGAAAGCTGACTTGGGAACACAAATTTAACTAGGGCGGGGAGAATGAGGCCTTGCCTCTAGATACCAAAATTTAAAAAGCACTGATTACATTTGTCGTCCTTTGGACCATGGAGAATGTCTGAGTTTAGCACCTGGTTAGCAAGAATAGCTCATTAAAAAAGGAAATTTTCTTATGTCTGCCTCCTTTCATGATGGCTTTCCCAACAGCCACCTTGTGGGATTCTCACTGTTTCCATTACTACCGTCCCTCCAACTAGATTGAGGCTGTCTTTTATGTTTCTTGCCCAAGTACATTTGAAGCCACTTGTTTTGGGTACATGACTTACGTGTTTGTAGTCAAATATAGTGGTGGAAGAGCATTTTCCTGAATGGACATTGATGATGGCAACATTTTTCTCATTTTCAATTTGCACGGTTTCTTGGACTGAGCCACCATTACTGGTAGTACTCATGTAGTTAAAAACCTAGATTTCAAATACAAAAAATTGTACATAATGTCTTTGTATGATAAACATTTGAAAAGGGTAGGGAAGGGAATGTAAAGCAGGAACGACAATAAACCAAAACATCAATCTGCAATGAGCAAGTAATAAACCCCTGAGGACTACTTCAAAGTCTGACCTGGCCAATTTAAAATAGGAAGAGAAGGCAACATAGCAATCGTAATCACTTCCTGGTCATTTTCAATTTGTACGCACATATATGGAGCAGCTACGTGGTATAGAGGATACAGCACTAGGCCTGGAGTCAGGAAGACTCATCTTCCTTAGTTCAAATCCAGCCTCAGACACCTCCTAGCTGTGTGACCCTGGGCAAGTCACTTAGCCATGTTTGCCTCAGTTTCCTCATCTTTAAAATAAGCTGGAGAAGGAAACTGGTAAATCACTCTAGTATCTTTGCCAAGAAAATCCCAAAGGGGTCACCAAGAGTCAGTCATGACCAAAATGACTGAACAGCCACAACAAGATTAAATAATCTCAAAAGTCCCTTAGAGTTTTAAATAGGATCAAAACGGTCTTTAATTTAGATCAGAATCGATCTAGAATCATACAAGCCTTTCATTTTACAGATGAGGAATCTGAGGCCCAGGGAAGTTATATAGGTCCCATGGGTATTAAGTATAAGAGAAGGAGTGCGACCAGGTTCTCTGAATCCAGAGCTGGTGTGCACTCTATTATTCTAAATAGATGGTACTTAAGAGTTCGAAAGTCCTGAGATACTCTTAACAGACTTTTGGTTGGCCAATAAGTGGGACCATTCCGATGCCACTTCCTGGCTTGTCAATATGCCAATACTCCAAGACACATGTCCTAGTTTGGGACTTGCCTCAATCCATAAAAACTCCCCCATCAATGCTAAGGGTGATGGTGCTTGACTTCATAGATAAGTCCCAAGGAGTTGCCTCAGGCACATTAGGTGAATTGCTCATAGGCTACTAAGCATTCCAGGCAGGATTAAAGCCAGATCTTGCCCCTGGGAGTCCCACACTGTATCCACTCCTTACTACCTGCTGCCAAGGCCTCAGTTAATTTTCATCCTTGTATCTAGCCAGTGCCAAGCACAGTACCTTATACCTAGTTAGCACTTGATAATGCTGATGAAAATGAGTATGGAATTGTTTCAGAAAGGACAAGTCTCTGCTCAGAAAGGCACCAAAGCATAATCTGACCTGGATTTCTCTTTCTTACGAATTTAGTGGGTTTCACTTTTCAGGGGAAAACAAAACTTTTCCTATTAATAAGCTACTAAATTCTGAAATGAGAAAGTTTCTAAGCTTCTAAAGCAGCTAGTGACCTGAGATCATGACAAAATTTAAATACTTGTCTCCAGCAAAGGCTAGGACTAGAGAAGTCTGGGAATACCACCTTCGATGGTAGAAGTTTGGAATAGAAATATGGGAATATTCGTAGCAATAACTCCTGTTTCTAGACTGTTTTCCTCCACCGAAGTCCTTCTCTGATTCTCACTGTGAAGTGGAGCTGCCCCTTGTATCCCATCAGAGCATAAGTTCTTGGCAGGTTCAGCTCCAAGCTAGAAAGCCTTCAGGTATCAGCCTGGGGATGAACAGTACATCTGCATGAAGGAATATGAAGACCTCTCCTGGCTTCCCTGGCTTCCTTCAAGACTTAATAAAATTCAAATCTCTCCTTCTGTCAGAGGCTTTTCCTGGTCTCCCTTTCTCCTATCCCCCAGTGCCTTCACCTGAGGTTGTTCTTCTATTGTTTCAGGCACGTCCAACTCTTTGTGACCCCTTTGGGGTTTTCTTGCAAAGACATTCGAGCAATTTATCATTTCCTTCTCCAGCTCATTTTATAGATGGGCAAACTGAGGCAAATAGGGTTAAGTGACTTGCCCAGGGTCACACAACTACTACATGTCTGGGGCCAGATTTGAACTTAGGAAGATGAATCTTCTTGATTCAATGCCCCCACTGTGCCACCTAATTTCCCTTCCACTAGAGATTGCCTTCCATCTACTCTGTATTTGTCTTGTATGTGCATAGTTACTTACACAATGTTTCCCACCTTAAACTGTAAGCCTTTCTAGGCAGGAATCACACTTTTGCTTTTATTACAACCCTAGTCCTTAGTACAGTGCCTGGCATGTAGTATGTACTTAATAAGTGTTTATTGACTGACTCATCTGACTAAATTCGAAGAGGTTAATATCTAGGTTGGCTTCTCCACCTCCACCCATGGGAATCCCTAGCAGCTTTGAGTGTCACCCCCTATAAGGAGTGTTTCCTCATTCCCCACCTATTAGTCCCACTCTTCCTAATGAATTTGTATTTATTTTGTGTCTACTCATAGATGGGCATGTTGTTTCTCCCCAGCGCAATAGAACCTCTTTGCACGCAAGGACTGTTTCATTTTTGTCGCTTTGTCCTCAGCACCTACATCGGTGCCTGGCCCATAATTCGCTATAAAACATGCTCTTTGATTGAATCGCAGTGAATTGAAGTAGCATTAAGACTGGCCAGTTTACTCACCTCATTTCCGAGTGCTCGAGTGCAGAAGATGGAGAGCACAACTAGAAGGAACACCTGAAAACAAACAAGTCACAATTATTCTAGGCAGAGGTCACAGGCCCTTTCACAAAATCTGTCAGTTCTGTGCCAGGGTGGAGTCCTCAGAACCCAAGGCCCTAGGAATAGCATCGTGCTCACACAGATGCTCCAGAAACCTCATCTCCTTTTTCTGAGGAGCCCAGGAGGCAGTATGTGCTAGGCGAGTCAAACCACCACCAGCTTGACCACCATTTCCCCTCAGACTCAAGCTGAGACAGCCTGGGACCTTGC
The DNA here is from genome assembly GCA_028646595.1 of Phalanger gymnotis. NCBI lineage: Eukaryota > Metazoa > Chordata > Mammalia > Diprotodontia > Phalangeridae > Phalanger > Phalanger gymnotis. The sequence goes on from CM053625.1 coordinate 253,746,301, forward strand.
ACCCAAAAGCCTTTGGGATAGCAATGCTTCTACCCCAATGCCCCAATGTCTGCAGCCATTGTCCTAGAGAGTCACCCCCATGGAGATGCAGTCTGGCCACTGCTCCTGCAGGTGCTACAGCAACACCTACTGAAAGTTCTTGTCAAACAAAGTGTTTGGCATTGTCAAATGGTTACGATCTCATCAGTGGAAATGCTATTAAAGAAGGAACATCAAGATTTGTTTTGATCCTGTTCCCTAATGACCACTTGCAAAGAAACCTTCCAGGTATGTGATCTTGTCTATTAGAATGCAAGCACCTTAAGAAAGGGCCAGTCTTATATTTGTATACCAACATTCGGCACGGTGCTGTGTACCCAGTGAGTGCTTAATAAATACTTCATTCATTCATTCTCAGCTTTCCTGGAGAGTACTGCATTTTCCCTTGGACATATTTCTCATTTCACCTTTCTATTTTGACTTTATCAAAGGATAAGTAAGTGAGAGAAAGAAAGAACTTACTTCCATGTTATAGATTAACTCTGTGGTGTCAGCCTCTTACTTGTAATAACCAAAATGCAAGAATAAGCATCGAATGAGACCATCTAGCCCATGCGTCTGCCTTTGATATAAATATTTTAGTACATGTGGGCCCCTTTACCCCTTGTGTGATCTCTTTGGGATACAGCCTAGAAGTGATATTGCTGGGTCAAAGGGTAGGCACATTCTTATAGCCCTTTGGGCATAGTTCCAAATTGCTCTCCAGAATGGTTGGATCAGTTCACAACTCCACCAACAATAGTTTGTCTTTGATAGATCCATCATGGAGAGATTTCTCTTCTGGATGTCCATTTCAAAGGTTATGGGGGTGAGCTGCAAATGCCTCAGTTTTTCCACTTTAATTCCATTATCTGAATTCACCGAAATCTTTTTTTATAAAATCCATTTATCTTTAGCCTCTCCCTAGCAAGAAGTAATATGATGTAGTGGCTGGCCCCAGAGTTAAAAGGACCTGGGTTCAAGGCCTCACTCTGACATATACTTTTCAGTGGCCTCAGACAATTCTCTAAGACTAGGTGGCAGAAGAATAATTTCTTACTTGCATGGAGGCTGGGGAATGGGGAAGTTTCCTATCAGGAAGACCCTCTAGCAGGGTACAATGGAAGGAACTATGGCTTTGGAGTCAGAGGAACTGGGTTCAAATCCTGGCTCTGCTGTTTCTGTCTGTGTGACTTTGGGGAAGTAATTTCACCTCTTTTAACCTCTGTTTTCTTACCTGTAAAATGAAGGGATCTGAATAAAAATAATAGCTAGAATTAATGTTGCAATTAAGATTTGCAAAACATCATACATGCTTTCTCATTTGATCCATAAAACAACCCTCTGAGGCAGGTTTTACTACTATTTCCATTTTACAGTTGGATAACTGAGGCTGAGAGGGGGTTAAATGACTTGTCTGGAGTCACAGAGCTAGCAAGTGTCAGGCAAGCATTTGAACTCGGGTCTTCCTGGTTCTGAGTCCAGGATTCTATGCATTGTACCACCTTACTAGATAAACTCTGAGTTCTCTTCCAGTTCTAAATCCATGATCCTATGAGATATCTGCATTCATTCACAGGTTCGGAATGAACCCCTAGGCCCACCGCCACCACCATCACCACCACCACCACCATCACCACCACCACCACCACCACCACCACCACCACCACCACCACCACCACCACCACCACTACCACCACCACCACCACTACCACCACTACCACCACCACCACCACCACCACAAAAAAAGGATTGATGTTTCAGGGGATATGTTTTGACCTACGAAATACATAAATCCATGTAATCAGACATTATTTTACTCTAATAAAGTCTGCCATAATTTGCTAATGGCCTGCCCATTGATTATCCTACACAACATAAATGATCCCCATCTTGCCTCCAGACATCAAATCTCTGATTTGGTAGGGGAAAGATTCCCTCTTTGGCAGGCAGACTGATGTGGTGGGAATATTGATTTCTTGGATGGATCTCTAATCTCATCAATTTGGATGTTCCCTCCAGTTTTGGAGATTTCAGGCTACCCATGCCTGCCCATTTTATACAATTCTTTTTCATGACCTCCCCAAAATTTGCCACAGGAGGCTCATAGAAAGCTCTGGAGGCCCTTCTCACTATCTCCTGATATTGTGAGGGTACCAGTGAGGCCTATGGTTGTCCACCTGTCACCTTTGGCTGTTGCCATGTGAGTAGCCCATCTTTTAATAAATACTGGTGGTGTCCAGAGAAGCAAGTAGAGGAAAGGAGAAATATTATGGGTGTGTGTGTTTATAGTACTCAAGAGGGGAAAAAGGCAGGGGTGGGCTATCAGAGGATATTAAAAACAAACTTTTCTTGCTTTACAAATTTGTAGCTCTATTATACCATATGAGACTTTCCTTTGTGTTTCTCCTTTGGATCATCTGTTTCACTGAAATTTCTAGACCCTCCCTTCCCCCCCCCAAAAAAAACACAAAAAAGAAATTGTAGTGTATAAGAAAGTAGTTTTTTCAAAAACCATTTCAAATGTTTTCCCAAATATCCCTTTCTGTTTGGTCTTTTTTGGTAGGATTTCCAAATATAACCAAATACTAATAAAAGGCCACAGATAGATTTTGAAAGCTGTAAGAGACCTCAGACACCAATTGGTCCAACCCATACATGAAAAGAATCTCACCATAATATACTAGGTAAGTGGTCTTCCAGCCTCTGCTGGAAGATCCTGGAGATAAGGAACTTGTTCCCCTAACAGGACCCCCTTTACTCCACCCTACCCCTATCACTTTTAGATGTTTTAATTGTTAAGAAGTTTGAGGATTTTTTTATATCAAGTCTAAATTTTCCTCTTTGCTCTCGGTTCTTACTTCTGGAGCCAGAGAGAGCAAATCTAGTACTTCTTCCATACATATTCCTCTTTCAAATACTTGAAAACAACTGCCATGTTCCCCTATTTTAGTTGGAGAGCTAATGTTATAATGTCATAGAGTTCAATCTACTCAAATTCAAAATGCTTCTCTCTGAGACATCCAAGCATTTAACTTAAAACCTCCAATTGTGCTCCACAGCTGTTTGGGTGAAGGTTGGACAAGTTCACCTTTGAGTTCCTTTTCAGCCCTGTAATTCAAGGTTTCTGACCATTTTTAGGAGCATTCAAAGCGGTGTAAATACTCACGTGAGCCCTCATCTTGGTGGCAGGGAACTTCTGAGACTGTAGGAAGCTCAACCGTCCTGGCTTCTGCCTTTTTTATTGGCCTGGAGGTGTAGGGAGTTCCTAACAGAGATATCTCTTTGACACACCACAGCAAAGGTCTTTATCTCGGGACTAGGACCCAGAACAGGCCACGATATGGCCAAGAGGAGTTAGTCACCCTCTCTTCATTGTTCGGTAAACATTACAGGTTTATCAGTGCTCCATTTTCTAAGAGAAATCAGTGTACACCCTTATTTCTTCTAATCTTTTCATTTTATTTTGTTCATGGTGTGAGGCAATTACATAAAGTCCTAAGAGTTTCCTTCTGAAGCTATAAAACGCAAACCCCAAAGGATTGTAGAGACCACCTAATCTAATGTCCTCATTCCGTAGGTAAGGAAATAGAGGCTTTCCCCACCCCAGTTGGGGAAGTGACTTGCCCAAGGTCCCACTCAGCTCACAACTCTGTGATTTTAGGCATATTATCTCACCTGTGAGCTCATCTCTACATCTCCATTTAGCTTATGATCCAAGTATTTTCAAGTTAGGATTTGAACTCAGGTCCTCCCGTTCCCAGTGTAGGACTCCAGCCAATATACCACATTGTCTTGAATTGTCTTAGAACCTTAGAATTTGGAACTAGGAGGAACCTTAAATGCCATCTAGTCTTGTCCTCTCAATCCATGGATGAAGAAACTAAGGAACAGAAGGAAGTAACTTATCCTAGGCTGCGTAAGTTGGAATAAGCAGAGATGAGATTCAGACCCAGGTCCTTTTACTTCAAATACAGTGTTCTTTCCACTGAACCATGCTGCCTCACTTACAGTCAAAATTGTCCCTTGGTATATCACAGCTGTTGGGCACCTAGCTGAAGCCAGAGTGTACAGAGTGCCATGCTTGGAGTCACGAAGACTCATCTTCCTGAGTTCAAATTTGGCCTCAGATACTTAATAGCTGTGTGACCCTGGACAAGTCACTTAATCCTCTTTGCCTCAGTTTGCTCATCTGTAAAATGAGCTGGAGAAGGAAATGGCAAACGCTCTAGGATCTTTGCTAAGAAAACCCAAAATGAAGTCATGAGGAGTTGGACACAACTGAAATGACTGAACAACAACGATTGACACACAGTAAGTGCTTAACCACTGTTTTTTCACTCATTCATTCATTTACCACAACCCATTCATACATACCCATATGTAGCTATGTGGAAGAAGCCAAGGTCACCCACTGCATCCCTGGCCATCACCAGGCATCTTGATTTTTGGTTCATCACTGTATTTCAGTGACTAGAAGAGAGAATGAGGCTGACAAATTTGTGCAACTCTGCCTTGCTTAAATCCAATTCATGCGAGAGTCAAGACATCATCCCACAATGTCATTGGTCCTCTTTAAAAATGAAGGACAAACAATGACAACTATTCTATTTACCTCTGAGTGATACTCAGTTTTATTTCTTCAGAGACTACAATGTTCCATGACTCGTAGCCATATCACACCAATAGAATATTTGGTGTTAAAAATGATGGGTATTCACCAGGAGGAAGATCAGGGTTGGCTGTGTGGTTGTGCAATGTTAGGCACAGAGATGAAATGTAAAATGACAAATGGGCAGAATGGCCAAACAGTGTTGTAACTTGATGAAGCTTATGAAACAGACTTTCAACAAATCACAACACTAATTATGAGCAAGGTATTAAATGTTGTTTTAATCATTCTGCAATGCACATTGTGATTCTTTGACACTTCTATACATTCATCTCAGATCTTTACTCTTTTGTGTGTGAGAAAAAATGACTAGTTTCATACTTAAAAAGAATTATAAGCCTTCTATACCCTTTGCCTCCCCCCACCCACACCTTTTCACACACACACTTTGCTTAGACTTCCAGACCACAAAGGAAGGGAGGGGGGTTTTCCTTCCCACACTATACCCCCAAAAGAAGAAAGTAGTGACTTACAGGAGAAGCACATGGTGCTCAATCTGTGTACCACACCAAGTCTGAGAAGGAATTTCTTCTGCTGTCTGTTTCTTTTTCTGAGGACAGGTCAGACATTAGTTATCCTGAGGATGCATTTTTCCAACCAGAGGTAAAGAGTCAAGTGTTGGCCTCTCAAAGGGAGAAGACATCAATAAGTTATTTCTTGAAAAAAGATACTCTCTGTCTGTACATGCACACACACATAATACACACATTATATACATGTATACACACATGTATATATATATATATATATATGTACATATAAAGTTTTAAAAATTATCCCTCTAATCCCCTGTCATAGTATGGCCAATAGGCATGTTTTATCCACTTGGTGTTTTTGTTTTGAGGTAATCAGGGTTAAGTGATTTGCCCAGGGTCACATAGCTAGTAAGTGCCTGAGGCTGGATTTGAACTCAGGTCCTCTTGACTCCAGGGCTGGTGCTCTATCCACTGTGCTACCTAGCTGCCCTTCACTTGGCTTTCTAATGTAGATAGTTAGGCTGAACACTTTTTAATTGCAATGGTCCCTGCCAGGAGGCTTCGTAATATTCTAGGGCTTAATTTAACAAGTACAGTGTCATCTCCAAAAAGGATGCATCTGAAGGACCTTACCATCTCTGCGGAATCACTCTTCAACTTGGACTCTTCATTGGACATCCTCCAGGGCGAACCATCCTGTTTTATCCCTCATCTGATATTAATAATTATAGAGTCATCAAACAAGTTTCTCTCTATTGTTACATCTTTCAAGTGTAACCCCTATCCCCAAGTCCATTGGTATGAGACTCTCCTTATTGATATACATGAATGGTCTGCTCTGCATGGGGAGTGATGTGGAATTGGTGAGAGATGAGAGCTTCAGTTATTGGCACAGTCCCCAACATTAGATGTTCTTGGTTTTCAGCTTCAAGAGAGAAGGTAGAAAAGGCCAATTCCACTTCAGGGTCAGATACTAGGAAAATATGAGAGGAGCAGGTGGTCTCCATCATACACTTATTTCCAACTTTCTGTGGGAGAAAAGAGGTATTAGACTGTCTACCAAACTGAAGGTCTACAGAGCTGTTGTGCTGACCTCATTGTTATATGCCTGTAAAACTTGGACAGTATATGAGCGACACGTCAGGAAACATGACTTCCATATGAATTGTCTTAGGAAGAGTCTGAAGATCTCCTGGCAGGGTAAGGTACCAGACACTGAGGTCCTTTTGCAAGCTGAACTGCCAAGCATTCAAACTCTGCTACAGAGAGTGCAGCTCTGATGGGCTGGCCACATTGTTCAAATGCCAAAAGTACATTTGCCTGAAAGACTATTTTAAGAAGAATTCAAACAAGGCAAGCTCTCACATGGAGGTCAGAAAAAAATGATACAAGGATACTCTTAAGGTCTCTCTGAAGAACTCTGGAATCCATTTTGAGACATGGAAGACACTGGGCACAGGATCACTCAGCATGCCTCCATCAAAGAAGGCACTGTATTCTATGAGCAATGCAGAATTGCAGTAGAAGAAACCTGAGTCCTTATAAAAGGATTTGTTCTGTGAAGTTTTGATTCAGTCAAAGGGTGTCTTACAGGGATACACGTGGCCTCGAGGCCCCAGGTTCCCCACCCCCGATATGGATGATTTATACCTGACCTGTGGTAGAGCCTTCCAAGCTCATACTGGTCTGATCCTCCACAGTTGGACACACTCTGCCTTAACCCCAACATAGTGATGTCACTTTGGTCCTCTTTGAGAACTAAGGATAATAAGTATTACCAACTTGCTACTCTAGAGATTTAGAGAAATACTCCCCTTTAGTGAGATTCAGGACACTTTCTCTTGGTTAAGCTGAGAAATGTTGCTCCCAATGGGAGAGATCCTTCATTCTGTATTTTCTGGTACATATTCTCCCATATATACCTTCTCTGATTTCTGTTTTGCTACAATTTGGATAAAGAGGCTTCTTCGCTATTGTCTATGTATGTTCATTGTGGAATTGATATTAGGTGCGAGAGGGATCAAGTCTTAGATACAGAGCTTAAGGTCCACTTGTCTCCCCAAATGACAAAGCAATCAAAAGTTAAATGGAATCTGATCCTATCCCCTAGACTAATACTATTTTAGGGAGCAGATAGATGTAATTCTACTCTTGTATCTCCCTCTCCCTTGGAAGGGAGCAAAGTGGCAGCCTCTGGCCCCAAACTCCTTTCTTGGCAGGCATAAAAGTCTCCCTTGGATAAGGGTAGGGGGAGAAGAAACTAGGGATGTCTACCCTGCCTCTCTGAGCTATACACAAGGCCAGGCCCTTGCCCATACTTGGGTCCCTCTGTATGTGCAGCTCCATATCCTTACGCAAGGAATCTTGTATAATGTTTATGTATAAAAGGAGATACTTTGTTGTGAGATAGACTTTTGATGAATCAAAAGCTTTTTAATAAACAATAGGCATAGTGAAATCATATTCTCTATACTTTTCAGTCAATTGCGTAATGGTAAAGCTGTGGAATTGAGGAATACCACTTGTGAAATGTTGCCTATTCTTTACTCATCAAGCCCTCATCAAGGATGCCCTCAACGTATGTATATGTGTATTAGTCTCATAACAACTATATGTATGGAAAAGTAGACATACAGGCCTAGTTGTTGGTGTTAATTTGGCCATAATAGTGCTCCTAAATTTTTATGAGTCTTTCCTACAAGATTTTACAAATGAGTTTACATTCTAAACTGGTGTTGCCCTTGGTTGCCCTAGCTCTCCTTCTGACAACTAAATTAAGTGTTTTTGGACTTAGGTACTTTTTTTTGAGGGGGGGAAGGCAGGGCAATTGGGGTTAAGCGACTCGTCCAAGGTCACACAGCTAGTAAATGTATCAAGTGTCTGAGGCCGCATTTGAACTCAGCTCCTCCTGACTTCAGGGCTGGTGCTCTACTCACTGTGCCACCTAGCTACTCGGACTTAGGTACTTTTAAGGTTCCTTTGATCTCCCCATTATGACACTTGATCTACATTGGTTAAACTTCTTATGAAATTATTGTAACTAGTTTATAATTTCTTCAGGTCACATATAACTTTTCACCACCATTAACTTATTTAAATAAATCAGACTTGATTTGTTCTAATTGCACACAATATGTTTTTCCTTTTATTTTTATGCTTTTTTCTAAATTTGTACTGATTTTGGTTTTTGCTCCTACCAATTTGTAGTTTAACCATACCTATTATTAACAGTTAATTCAGGAATGATATCCACACGAGTAGTGAATCATTTCCTGTCTAATAAAATTGAGTTATTTTGGCACTGTTTGGTGGTTGCCATGTCTGTTGACTTTTGATTCTTTAATCAAATAAAATATGCATGACGGGTAGTTAGGTAGCCAGATTATAAAGCATTTTTTATGAACGTGCCAGGCACTGTGCTATAGCCATGTTATAGTTGTCTATACTTCTTTGTCCTCTTCCATTCATTCTGACTGGTACATATTTTCAATATATTTTTCATTGTCTTTTCCTATTATCACCTTTGCATTGATGTCACCAGATATTATGGCATATGATTTAATCTGGAGGATCTTCTTGAATTTTATATAGAATTTCTCTCTCCATTTTCTGAAATAGTTGAACCTGAGAGGAAATCATTGTCATTTTTTACCAATGCATATCATGAGCACCGCAATAAAAATGACCAATTATTCCAATAATTATGTTTCTTGTTGCCTTTAGATGCATAATAAAACCATTTCCATCAGCTCTTTTGTTTACCTTCACTAGGCAAACCTATGTGTGATCCTTCCTTTTAACTGAAGCTTCCATTTTATCTATTGGTTGTATTCAAAGCAAAAATGTCAATATAGAATTCCATTTTTTTCCAGTGCCATGTCCATCATCGATTGTTGGAAAGAATCCCATTATTAAGAGTAATCAAAAGCTAAGTTAATGTTTATAGATGGCTAAAACCAGTGTGATTCTTAGCATCCTATGAATTCTTTTCTCTTATTCCCCAATCATTGCAGAAGCAAAATGAGGTTGTCCCTACCTGAGAGCTGCCATGTTCGAAGAGTTCATTTTCACGTGGTAAGCCTGCTGGTGATGAGCCTGCCTGTCCTTGGCTATGTTAGGCTTTGGAGAGCAGACTCAGTCTGCTTCTGGGACTGTATTCAAAACCTTCCCACCTTGGTGGAGGGAACAAGAGAACACACATTTGTTAAGTACAAACTGTGCACTAGCAGGGCAGCTAAGTGGTGAAGTGCATACAGTGGCAGACCTAGAATCAGGAAGACTCATCTTCCTGAGTTCAAATCCAGTCTTGGACACTTACTAGCTGTGTGACCCTGGGCAAGTCACTTAACCCTGTCTGGCTTAGTTTCCTCATCTGTAAAATGAGCTGGAGAAGGAAATGGCAAACCACTCCAATATCTTTGCCAAGAAAACTCCAAATGGGGTCATAGAGAGTTGGACACGACTGAAACAACTGAACAACAAAAATATGCCAGGATCTGTGCTAAGAATTTTACAAATATCATCTCAATTGATCCTAAGACCGAAAAGAATCTGAAAGATCTTGATCTCTGTTGACGTGCTTTCAAGAACCCACAATCACCTTCTGATGCTACAGTAAGGTGTCAGAATAGCTCCTTGTGGAGGATACTTTGTCTAGCTCAGCAAAACACACACACCCCATTCTGCCCGCCAACATTGGCAGACCATTCAGCATCGATCTGGATAGGGGTTATCACCTGGTTTTTCAATTACGAGAGTAATTAATTTCATTTCCCTCAAAAGGGAAAGTGATGAGACCTGGGATGGCGGTGTGTCTTGCACCCTTGCATGGGGGGCAGAAAGTGGGCACTTTCACCAAATCAGTTTGCATTATATGAATATATATTGTATTTAGAGCAATTTAGTGTAAGGTTTGTCTAAGTCTCTCAAGGTCACAGACCTTATTGACACATGGGGAACAAAGGGGAAGAGCCTATCCTTTTAATTATTCACAATAATTCGCTTTCCTTCTAACTTTGTACAACTTTTGATCTCCAGGTTGGTGTTCTAGCTATATTTATAGATAGGAGAAGAGCAGGGAAAATAACCCTTTTTCCAAGAGTATTTCAAGTAATAATAACAGCTCACACACTTCCACTTCTGGAGATCTTTAAGATTTACAAAGCACTTTCCTCACAATAACCCTTCGAGATAAGTGGTATAAGAACTATCATCTTAATTTTGTAGATAAGGAAACAGACTCAGAGAGATGAGGCGACTTGCCTAGGGTCATGTACTTAATAAATCACGATTCAAATCCAGATCTCCTGACCCCAAGTAAATTGTTTCTTCTGTCCTCCCCTCACCCCCATAATTAGATTGTGAGCTCCTTTAGATCAAGGACTGTCTTTTGCCTCTTCTGGCATCCCCAGAGCTTAGCACCGTGCCTTAGGTACTTAATAAATGTTTATTGACTGACTGACACCACCTAAATCATGGCTGCCTGTAAAACACTATGGTTATTATAGAACACTGAACTTGAAGTCAGAAGTCATGGGTCCAAATCCTAAAGTCATCCTGTTACTCACTGTGAATCTATGGGCGAGTCATTTTTCTTCTCTAGCCCCAGGTTTTTCATCTGTAAAAAGAGGTGGTTGGAGTAGATGATTTCTGAAGTCCCTTGCATCGCTAGGTGACAAGAAAGCCTAGCTACAGGGAGGAAGGACATTGGAACAACAACCTTCCAGCACTAGGTGACAAGAAAGCCTAGCTATAAGGAAGAAGGACATTGGAACAACAACCCCCCCCCAAATTTCCACCTCAAAATGTCCATCATTTCACTCATTCTTTCTTCTTCCTCTCCAGCCTTAGAAGAGATATTTCTATATTTCTAGGCTAACATGTTAGCCTAGATCTGATTCTTTCCTGCCTCTTTTGGAATATTGCTTGTTTTTAGTATTCGATCTCTCTCTCTCTCTCTCTCTCTCTCTCTCTCTCTCTCTCTGTCCCTTTATCTCTCCCCCCCCCCTCTCTCTCCCCATTTACTTTACTGTGTCTAAATATATGCATAGCACTTGGGGGACACACCTACTCCAGTGAATTTCCTCATCCTAAAATAAGTCACTCCAGCTTTAAGATACTATTTGGGTCCATGCTTGCTCAAGATCAAAGATCACAAGCCCTTATCAATGTGTTTACTTTGACGGATAACCTAGTTCCAAGTAAAGGCATTTAATGAACCAGCATTATAAGAAGGGTAGCAATTTAACATTTTCCCCATAAAACTGGGTACACTCTACCACAAATACACAAAGCCCTAGTGGGAGGACTGGACACACCTAAGGAATGTGTGTGGAAGTACACAGAAATAGAAAATATGCATGGTCAGGGTATATGTGTTTAAGGGGAACTCGAACCTCTGTAAGCTATCAATATCTTTTAGTGATATTATCACATTACTTATCACATGGCTGTTTGGCATTCTACTTTGTTGGACATTGCTTCCCTGATTTCATGGTCACTGCTGAGGATGAAGTGGTATATCTATGGTTGACATTTCCTTTGCACGTATTTCTTTCTCCACTATCAGCATATAAGTGCATACATCTTCCCCCCAAAAGCAGGAGTGGGTTCTACCATCTTTCTTGTATGAAGAGTCCAGAAGCTTAAGCTTCATCTCTTTCATTGAGAAGGGAAATTGTTGACAAGCTCAGTTATCAGACTGGGGGAAAACCACAGCACTTTTCTTTTGAGAATGAAAGGATTTGGGAATTCTGAGCCTGGGTGTTTGGAGAGTAAGTTAACTAACTGAAACAGGAAACTTCAGATAGGGCAGCCTTGAAGATCTCCAATAAAGAAGAGCACCTTGCCTCCCAAAGTAGCCTGTTCCACTTTGGTATAATTCTCATTAGGAAGGTGCATCTTTCTTTGGGGGAAAAGTTAAGTCAGCAAGCATTTATTAAATGCCTACTATGTTCCGGGCACTGTACTAAGTGTTAGGAATACAAAGAAAGGCTAAAAAAAGTCATTGCTTTCAAGGAGTTCACAGTCTAATATAAGACGGTGAGGCTGCTTTTCAATTTGTTGAACTTAAAGTAAAAAAGGAATATGGAATCAGAAAAATCTAAGAGGTAGTTGTTGAAATGATAGTGCATTTTGGAGACAGAACAGAGCCAGGAATTGAGATTTGGAGATCACTTACTTTGGAGTGGTGGCTGAAGCATAGTATTCTGTTAGCCAATAAACTCTATTGTTCTGTTGGAAATATTGAAGCCATTTGGAGTTTCCTTCTCTTCTCTTCTTCTTTTTCTTCCCTTATCTTTCTTTCTCTCTTCTGAGTCTGTGAAGTTTTAGTCTAACCTCCAGGAACCAAGCTCTTTGAGAGCACAAAACATACAGCCAGATATATTAGAGCCCATAGGCATTTAGTTTGTTTTTGAACTTGCTTCCTTTTGCTCAGCAGGGTCAATGTCTCTGTCCCAAGCTTCTATCTGATTTATGATTAGAAAGTCCTTTTGACTATTGTTTTGTCAACTTTTAGCCATTTCAAATCATTTTAGGACCTAACTTTCAGTAAACCACCTAAGGACCTGGGATCTGACCCCTAAGCTCTCACCTCTTCTATTTTAAACCCCTGGCCTCCTTTTGGCCTCTCATGCAAGTGAAGGGAAGGGGGAAGGTAAGATGACCACCACCATCAAAAACAGATGGGCTGGAAACATGGTATTGTTCTTTACTTCAGTCCTTTGGTCCTAATCTTGCCATTATTAACCATGCTTGGCCAGCAGCAAGCTTCCCAGGTTTTGAGCCATTAACAAAAATCTTCCATTGACACTATTTTCCTACTCTACTTTTCCAGTCACCATCTTATTTATCTCATAGAGCTATAAAATGTTAGAGTAAGAAGGGATGCTAGAGATCATTCAGTCTAACTCCTTCATATTACAGTTAGGAAAATTTAAGCCCAATGAAGCATGGTGCAGCAGTAAAAATGCTATTTTTAGAGTTATGAGAGACCTGTATATGAATCTTATCACTGCCATTCACTAATTGTGTTATTGTGAGAAAGACACAACTTCCCTGAACCTCATTTTCTTCATCTATAAAATAAGTATAATTAGAACTCCAGCTTATCATAAGGTTGTTATAGGGATCAAATATGATAATACAAATAAAATGACAACAATCATTTATTATCCATCTGTCATGTTCCAGGGACAAGGTAGAAAGGCAGTCTGGTGCTGTGGATAAAGGGCTAGGCTTCAAGACTAGAAAACCAGGGTTCAAGTTCTATCTTTGACACAAATTACCTGCGTAGCCTTGGGCAGGTGACAGATTCTCAGTGCCCCCCAAAAAACTCTCTAAGACTCTAAGTTACAGATGGGTTACCTATCTTGGTCAATGCAGGGGGCTTCCACACAGGAAGTTCCCCACGATGATGAAACCACAGGTCCTTATCCCCTCCACTTTCCCTACCAAACCCTAATATTTGTACATGGTGCTATGCCAGGTCTGGGGATACAATGACAAATGAACACTCTCTGCCCTTAAGGAGAGTACATTAATTCCAAATACTTTTGAGGGAGGCACTGAAAGCTAAGGGGATCAAAAAATATTTCATGTGATCCTTGAGGTGAGTTTTGAAATAACCTATGGATTCCCAGAGGTGATGAGAAGAGAGTGCATTCTAGGCATGGAGAACAGTCAGTGAAAAGGCATAGACAGAGACTGGCTGTGTAACATTGTGTATGAGAAACAGAAAGAAAGCTAGCCCATAGGATGCATTCTGGGAAGTAACAGATAAAAAGGGTGGAAAGGTACACCTAGATTAAATAGAAAACACAAAATAATTGCCAATCTGCATTTGGTAGAGGGTGTTCATGGGTTATATACTTGGGATCAGAAGGGACCTTAGAAGCTATCAAGGCTATTCTTCCTCCTCCCCCTCATTTTTTACAGATGAGGAAACTGAGTCACAGAGCGGTTAAATGACTTGCTGAGGATCACATTGCTAGTGTTTGAGGTAGGATTTGGACTATGATCTAGATTCTAAGTCTTGCATGCTATTCTACTCTAGCTGTCTTCATGAATTTTCTCATCTAGAGAACTCTTTTCTCAAATGAAATCAAAGGTCTGAACAAAAAAAAGGACAAAAAAGGCACAGCACATTAAAATTATGTTAAAAAATTGTTCACTTACAAAATGTCCTTCTTCATCATATTCAGTGTAGTGTTTTGTGGTGGTACATTATACCCCAGGAGGCCAGGAACTAAGCTTTATCCAGATTTTGTTTCACTGCCTGAGTCAAGCTTTTTTACATTCGCTTTGGTGAACGAGCAAAGGAACACCTGACTAGAACAGCTGAACTAGAACTTGGTTTTCTTTAATAATATTATTTCATTTTTATAATCCACTATAGGAAAACCCTAGGGACAACATTTTGTATATAGTAGGAGCTTAATCAATGTTTGCTGAATTGAATGATTTAAGATTTTACAGCTATAACCAGAGCAGAATAACAAGAGCTAACATTTAGGACCCAAAAGTTTACACAATTATTTACATCCATTAACTCATTTGAATCTCACAACAACACTCTGAGGTACAGGGATTATTGTCCCATGTTGCCCAGGTTCACATGGCCAGTTTGGAGTGGTGGGATTCAAATGAATTAACAACCTGTTCTTCACAAAATTGAGCCGAGTCACCACCTTGCTGCTGACATGTGGGCGCAGGCCCCGCCCCTGCTAACAACGGGTTCCAGAACTAAACCTAAAATTAGGTACTGGGTCAGTAGAATTGGTGCAAACCAGCTGAATCCCCCCACTGGATCAAAGGCAAGATTCAAACCCAGACCTCAAAACCTCAGGGCCATTGCTCTGCTGCCACTCAGAAATGTTCTGAATTCGGGCCAATATGGGTAAAATAATCTCTTATGCTTAGCCCATAGTAAGTAAAAGTTAGAAGGATCCATGGAGAGGATTTAAATCTCTTCATTAAAACCCCTCCATTTTGGAGATGAGGAAATGGAGGTTAAGAGGTGGGACATGATCTGTCCAAGATTCCATAGCCAGTGTCATCTGTCTTTTGAAGTTACTGATTCCCAGCCCTAGCTTTGAGACTCACTTAAGTGCCTCCCATGAACCAGCATGGTATTGGGGACTGGGAGCCCAGAGACCAAGGCTTATTCGCAGTGTAACCATGGCTAACCACTGAAGTCTCCTTCACATGTCAAAAGCGAGCAATAGTACTTGTACTACCCATTTCATGGGATTGCTTGGATGGGGAGGGACACTTTGTAAAGCCTTAAGTGGTATAGAAATGGAGTTATTGCTAACTCAGGAGGTATCATGAAATATGTCCTTCTTTATTTTCCCCCACCAATCATTTAACTTAAAAAAACTATTAATGGCTAGATGAATCTGGGGGCAGCTAGGAGGAGCAATGGGTAGAGCACCAGGCCTTGAGTCAGGAAGATTTGAGTTCAAATTTGACCTCAGACACTTACTGTGTGACCCTAAACAAATCACCCTAATTTGCCTTAATTTCTCATATGTAAAATGCAACCACACTGGAGAAGGAAATAGCAAACTACAGCAGTGTCTTTGCCAAGAAAACCCCATGGACTTTGTTCAATTTGAAGTGAGACATGACTGAATGACTGAACTATACCAAATTAATCTATTAGAAAAAAAGATAAATCAAGCAAGTGAAAGGGTGGGTGGCTCCCCAGAATTAGGTGATAGATGCCTTAAACAAATACTTGAAATAGTCAACTAACATATTAATTTACTGGGAGGAGTTCCAAGGTGTGGAGTGTGTGGGAGGAGGACGGGAATTGGAAGGGGAAAGAGTGTAGCAGGTGAGCCACCCTGAGCAGAGGGGCCACATGGGAAGATGCTGCCTAGGTCCTCATGGAAGTTCTGGCTGCTGATTCCAACATTTTTAGACTAACAGCGTTGAATGATCATATGTATTAAAGTATATTGGACACAAAGAAGACCACATTGATTCTCTTCCTCAATTTAAAAATTGCATAGGACAAACAGACAAAGAGCTGGGAGAGTAGTGGAGGAGAAGTGAATAAAAGGAAATTTTAAAAAATGACCGGACTTGGAAATGTAAAGTAACCTATCTGGGTCACATAATATTAGAGAGCCAGATAGATTTTTTAGACCAATCTCTTCATTTTATGGACAAAGAAACTGGTACCATAAAGGTGAAGTCATTTGTTCAAGGGTCCCTTCCAGATCTATGGTCCTATGAGGGTCCCCCCCACAAAAGAAGAGATAGAGACACAGACACAAACCATGAGATTTAGAGAAGGAAAGAGACCTTCAAGACTAAAGGTTTTTAACCTTGGGTTCACAGTCTGGGGTAATGGGGTCTGTAAACTTGGATGGGAAAAATTACATCTTTTTTCAATATAATTGGTTTCCTTTGTATTCCTATGTATTTTAGTATACACATTTAAAAGCATTACTATGAGAAAGGGTCCATCCATAGGGTTCACCAGATTGCCAAAGTGATCCATGACATAAAGGTTGAGAACATCTGTTCTGGTGTTAGTCTGACCCCTCACTTCATAGATAAGGAAACTGAGGCCCAGAGAGGTATTATGACATTCCACAAAGTGACATTTTAGTAAGGCATAATTAAAGGACACTTTTAGCCCAATTTAGTTTATAAGTTGGGGCAGTTAAGTGGTGCAGTGGATAGAGTACTGGGCCTGGGCCTTTAAGACTCATCTTCCTGAATTCAAATTTGGCCCCAGACACTTAGTAGCTGTGTGACCCTGGGCAAGTCATTTAACCCTGTTTGCCTCATTTTCCTCATCTGTAAAATGATCTGGGGAAGGAAATGGCAAACCACTCCAGTATCTTTGCTGAGAAAACTCCAAGTAGGGTCACAGATAGTCAGATATGATTGAAAAATGTATAAGCCACAACAAAAAGTTTATAAATTTCTCTGTACTTTACCCTTGGACAACCCATTGCATGGTGGAAAACATTCTGAATTTGAATTCAGAGGACCTATATTCACATTTCAGCTCCTCTACTTGCTTGGATGACCTTGCACAGATCATTTAATTTCCCTTGGTCTCAATTTTCTTATCTGTCAAATGAAACCGCCGAACTAAATGATATCTAAGGTGATCACTAAGAAATCACTGAGGTGATTTCTCTTCCTACTCTAAGTCTATGATCCTAGTCATCCTGATGAATATCGGGCCACTGGACCCAGATGCCTCTGGAGGAGAAAGTAAGGCTGGTAACCTTGCGCAGCCCTCCCTCACTCAAAGTCAAATGCAAGTCATATCATCATTTTCCTGATATCACGGTCCTCTTCAAAAATGAAGGACAAACACAACCCTGCTCTAAGTCTATGATCCTATCTCCTACTTTTCTAATCCCTGAGAGTCAGAGCCATTGATTATTTTGAAAAGCCCCTTCCCCTGCCCAGCCTGCCATGTCGGGTACCCTCAGGACAAGACTCTACAGCTACTCCTCCCTCCCCCAACTCAGGACTCTCCCCAAGAGCCAGCTTTTACTCCCAGGTTTTCTACCCTGCCTCCAGCAAGATGTGGGGCATGGCATGGAAGGCTAAATGCTGAGGTCAAGTACCATGAGCATTGTACCCTAGAGCCCAGGTGGTGGTGGTGGGGGAGGGTCATGGCTCTCTCTGCAGAAGGTTGCTATGCCTACTTTAGTCTATTGGAGTTCTGAGGGAGGGGGACAATCCTGGATGGAATTGCAATGAATGGAACAGAAGCCAAGCAAACTGGATTGTGGGTCTGACTCAGAAGATAACGGTTGGGCACTAGACAGCAAGTAGAAAAGAAAGATCGGCCAATATTCTCTGAAAACCAGCACATCAAGATACATCCCTACCTGGACAAAGATGAACAGTGTGTCATGTGCGGAGACAAGGCCACAGGTTATCATTACCGATGCATCACTTGTGAAGGCTGCAAGGGCTTCCTCTGGCACATGATCCAGAAAAACCTTTATCCCAGTTACTCCTGCAAATATGATGGCTGTGGCATCATTGACAAGATCACTGAAACCAGTGCCAGCTATTTCGCTTTAAGAAATGCATCTCCATGGGCATGGCCATGGACTGTAAGAGAGCATGAGGCTGGGGAGGCATTGTCAGGGCAGAAAGAAGAGACCCAAGGTCAAAGTACTTGTCTTCTAGGATCTTAGTTCTCTATTCCCACATCCCAGCCCATCCTTGCCATGACTGCTCATCCAGTTGATTCAACAAGCATGCTTTATTATTAAATGTCTTTGTATATATAGGCACTGGACTAGGGCCTGGGGCTGAAGAGGTAAAAACTCACATTGCAGAGCACTTTAAAGTATAGAGCACTTTCCTCACAACAACTCTATGAAGCTCAGAAGCCACCCATTTTCCTTATTTTCTAGATGAAGAGACTGAGGCTGTGAGAGGTTTAAATGAATTGTTCCTGGTCCTTCAGCTATTGAGTGCCTGGAGTGGGATTTGAATCTGGGTCTCACCACTCCAAGCCCAGTACTTTCTGCCAAACTGCCTCTCAAAATAGAGGTGACACAGATCCTTCTCTCAAGGGGCTCATGATCTGATGGAGGGCAGGACTGTGATACTGAGTGAGATGAGCGTAGGGCCTGTGACTGTGGTCTCACTGGTATATTCGACACTTGGGGAGCAAACTCCCTTGGCAGAAGTAGGGTGTCACCAGTCTTAAGAGAGTTGCTTAGGGCATTGTGAGGTTGCCTTGTGCAGTCACATGGTCAGTATGTATCTATAAGGTTAATGGGGAATAAGATCTTCCCCGCCCATCAATAGGCCTCATGTGGAGCCCATTAAGGGTAGCTTGCTTGCTTATAGGAAGGCTTACACACCTTTTGTTAATTTAAAATTAGACACTGAGCCTAAAGACCATATATTCTGAGAGGTGAGCTTTTGCTTTGGGGGCTCGCTTATAAGAAAGATGTGATTCATTGGTCGAGAGTCTCAGTGGCTGTATGTTCAGAGCTCCCCAACTCCTCAGAGGTTAAGGCTCTCTGTATTCAGTAGTGGATGTAAAGCTTTGATTCAGGCAGTGGAGCCCTGTCTGGTGGTCTTTATTTCTCTTTTCTGCATTTCCTGTGTTTGTATTTTATGTGATTAAAAAGAAAGATCATTGACCCTTGGAACAGCTGTCTTTCCCCAGTAAAGCAGATAAAAGAACCTGCGCTAGCAGCCATCCTGGGTATGCCAGTGTGGTTGCCATTACAGTATCAAAGGTGAGACCTGAGCTCAGGCTTTCTTCACTCTAAAGAGTCAGCTTGACATTCACTATGCCATGCTGCCTTACAAGAGACGGTAACTCACATTTACATGATGCTTTAAGTTTTGCAAAAGACTTTATTTAGGTCCTTTGAGCCTCACAACAACCTTGTGAAGTGGATGTTCTGATAATTTCCATTTAACAGATGAGGAAGCTGAGGCTGAATGACCTGTGTAGGATAAATGCAACAGAAACATACAAATCAAGTGCTGGGGGGAATTGGAAACATTCACTTTTGTTCCTTTCCCGACATCTCTTTCTTCACTCAAAGGGGGCATTCACTGAAGTGACTTCCTCTGAAAAAGGTAAACAGTAACAAGGGGCTTGAGCCTCTACTGCCATCTCCCCTCCCTTAAAAAATGTTTCCCCTAGGCACAGGCTCCACTGCCTCTTCTGCCTTCCAAAGAGCAAAGACCACAGGTGATGGAGTCTTAGGGAGAAATGGGATAAAGAGAGAAAAGATGCAAACTCCCAGCTTGGTCCTGCTCTCTCTTTCTAAAGCTGCCTCTGCTGGTTACCAAGAAGGATATCCCATTCCTGACTGGGGAATGGGAGAGTCTTCCAGTAGCTGTCCACTCTTTAGCTATTCTCTGTTGGTTGAGAGAATGAAATATACAGGGTCTTTGTGTTCAAGCCACTCAAGAGTTCAGAGATGGCCTAATAAAAAATAAAAAAAAAACCTGATTAAGTAAAAAAAAAAAAGAAAAAAACCCTTCCTGCCACCTCTTGCTGAGCTCTGAGCGCTCTCTCTCTCTCCTCAGTTCTAATCCTCTTCCAACTTCTGAAAAATATTGGGAAAATATTCCAAAAAATATCGTAATCATAGAGGGTCCCATAGTGCAAATATTGAGACATAGCTTCAGCATACAAAATGTACAAAGGTAAAATTCCTTCATTTCCAAGGCCAGTTGCACAGAATGAACGAAGCCCTGGGCACCATGACTGTGGTCTGCTATCTGGGCTGCTATCTGGTATCTCAGAGTACACACAGCTTCTCCCTTTCCACCTTGTTTGATTTTGGGGATCCTCATTCTTGTATTGATTTTGTATAATGTCAACATACAAAACCACTGACAAGCCCATCCCTAACTTCAAGCCAGTCCAAAGTTATCATAAAACATATTGGGCTTATAGTTATGAACAGTCCCTCAACATCAACAGATGAGTCAGATCAAATTCAAGTCAAAGGGTCTTGCTAACTAGATATCCTAGAAATCTTCCTGGTACATCATGGTATGGTGTAGATAGTGGGTAAGGTAGAAGATTAATATCAGACTCAGCCCACCCACAGCTAGTTTGAATAACAGAGTCAGAGAATATATATTGAGAACATATTCTCCAGCACTCCATGAGATCTCTCTAATATGCTCTGTCACCTCCCAAGGACACAATGAAGCTGACGGTGAGTAGACTGGTCTTTCCTTTATACTTGTAACACCAGAATTAGAGAGATGAAATGGTGCGGTGGAAAGGAGCCTGGATTTAGTCAGTGGGTCTGGGTTTGGAAACAGGTTTGGCTGTTGACTTAAATAGGTGACCTTGAGTGAATCACTTATTCTGCCTGAGCCTGTTTGCCCTTCGGCAGAATGAGAATGTTGTAGAGATGGTCTCTTCTAGTTCTGCATCTTGTAACCCTGTAGAGAAGGTTGACAATCTTACAGGGGCTTATTTTGTGATAGAAAGCAGAAGAGTCCCGGGCAAAGGAATAAAAATTTATAGTGTGCCAGTCATTATGCTAAGTGATTTCGCAAATACTATCTCATTTGAGCCTCAGAATAGCCCAGGGAGGTAGGTGCTATTAATAACCCCATTTTACAGATGAGGAAAATGAGGCAAACAAGGTTAAGTTACTTGCCCAGGGTCACACTAAGTGTCTGAGGAACTCAGGAAAATGAGTCTTCCTGGCTTCAGGCCAGGCACCCTATGCATTGATGGTACAATTGCTACTTCAAGGGAGAATCTCATAGTTATATTCAAAGAGTCTCCCAGTAGCTATTTCTGTCCTTAACACAATTGCCCTTTCCCTCCGCAGTTTAAAACCCCTCACAGTCATTGATCCAGAACTGACTTGCCAGAGGCCAAAGGGCTCTTTCTCATCATTCACTTTCTCCTTTGCCTAAGGGAATAAATACCATTTAGTCATTCACTATTCAAGTGAATTCTCAAAGCAAGTATACAACGACTCTCTCCACAACATACCGAGCTTTGAAATGGGGTTCCACATAAGTCAGCATGGCCCCCAACCACCAATCAACAAACACTCATTAAGCACCTACTATGGGCAGAGATCAGCACTGGAGACACCAAGTTTAGGCGAGATACCTTCAAGGAATTTGTAAGTTAGTATAGGGGACAAGATGCACAGAGCCTTTTTCTTATACTTCTCCCTGAAATGTACAGACATATAATAGTTCCCTTTAATCAGAATGCCCCCTTTCCAGAAATACTGCAGGTTTGCTAAACCTTCTGTACCTCTGCTCATGTTCTTGTCTATGCTGGAATGACCTTTCCCTCTTCAAATAACAAATTCCTATCAAATCCTTAAAAGCCCAATTCCACATGTCACCTCCTCCTAGAAGACTCCCCAGATTTTCTTCCCCAGACCCCAGCTGGTATTGATCTTTCCTCCTTATGAGCTCATGGATGACTTTTTATGGCATCTCTCTAAAGCATCTTGTACGTATTAGGAAAAAAAATGCTTCTATCTTTTCTCGTTATGAGACTATAAGCTCCATGGGTATAGAGACTATCTTATCTAAGCTTCATGTTTCTCCCTGTGCCTCAGACCGAATTCTACACACTGTAGTCCCTTCATAGAAGTTTGTTGGATCAAATCGAATGGGCTACAAAAGAAGAGTAGTCATATCCAGCATATAAGGGCCTGGATCATGTCATTGAAGGCAGCTGTGGTTCACTGGAAAGAACACAGAGCCTGGTGTTAGTTTTGCCTCCTGGCTGTGCTGTGGTGGGGCTCAAGTTTTCTTTCTTGGCTGTAATCCAATATTCCCTCCCACTCTGTTCGGTTGTTGCTATCACGGAGGAGGATTGTTTTATCAAATGGTGAGGAAACTGCTCCTATCAATGTAGATCAGCAACTGTTCTGTAACTTATATTGAGAGTCCATAGCCTGGGGCACTGAGAGGTTATGACTTTCCTAGGGTTGTGTAGTCGATATGTATTAGAAGCAGGACTTGAACTCTGGTCTTCTTGACTCTAAGGATGGCCCTCTACCCATTATCCTACTTTGCCTTTAAAAAAAAATCAAAGATTTTTTTATTTGTACAAGCATTTGTTATCTCTCTTCCAATGTTCTCCCCAATTGAACAATAAAAATGAAAAAATTAAACTTTATAACAAATATGCATAGAACAACTAAACAAATTACTACATTGGCCATGCTAAAAATGGATATCTCTCTGTATTTTAAGCCAATCACTTATCTGGTAGGATATGGGTAGCATGTTTCATCTCTGGTCTTTTCCTCGGGACTCTACATACTACTTTTCAATATTTATAAAGATAAGGGTACAGATAGACAAATATTTGTACATATGCATCTTCTTCTATAACAAAGCATGTATTTTCCACAAAAGTAGAATACATAACTCTAGGTATAATGTTGGAGTTCAGTGTGTTAGGAATGACTTTGGATCTTGAAGACCTTGACTAGACAAGCATAAGATCTTGTTAATGCTAGCAAATGTGAGAAGCTTCATGTATATACTGGAGATGGGCTGTATGACTATTTACTTAGAACCGGCCTAGCTAAGAACAGTGAATCTAATCATTAAGTTGGTCACAAAGGAAGGAAGGAATTTTTTGGCCCCCAGCAGCTCATTAAGACAATCTACTAAAGGCTGAAAACTTAAAAAGCATTTACAGGAGGGAGAATTATGGATTCTTAGCACAAACTGGCTCAATCTACTTCAAACTGGTTCAAACCAGCTCAATCCAGTTCAAACTCATCTAAGCTTGTTCAAAATAATTCAAACCGATTCAATCTATTTTACCCTGGTTCAATTCAGTTCGAACTGATTCCATCCAGTAATGGAAGGTCCACATAGAGAGATAAAGTGAGACAGACCAAGAGGGACCCAGACAGACACAGTTAGAGACAGAGACAGGCAGAGGGAGAAGAGTGACAGAGAGATCCAGATTCAGAGCCAGAGACAGGGAGAGAAAGACAGACAGACGGAAACACAGACAGACATAGAGACATAGGGAGAGAGAGAGAGAGAGAGAAAGACACACGGGGAGAGACAGAAGAGACAGGAGACACGCACAGAGATAGAGACAGAGAGACAGGAAAAAAACAGAGCGATAGAGACAAACCATTTATATTCTCTATTTTTCTTGGTCATTTCAGATTGTGTTTATCGGACTCATCGGATTGCTCCAGGGTTTTACCTCTGCTGACACAGTGAGTCTACTTATTTTGAAACATTTGTTGGTTTAATTTTCTCTAAGAACTAGTGTCCAGGAGCAGCCTAGCTTTGTTACCAATATGTTAAATTTAATATACACTCTAAAAAACCGTACATAACAGCTCATAGTTTCATAGCCAATCCTATTTTTTCTGTTTTTCTTGTATATTGAAATGGTCACAATTCTTCATGTTTATCAAGTTATAATAAAAATAAAATGATAATACTGTTAAGAAACTACAGCGCTGTGCATTCTGAATTCCTTTTGCAATCTCAGAATATCAACGTCAGCGATGATGACAATGTTGGTGGCAGTGGTGCACAGACAGTGAGCATCGACAACAGCCACAATGTAGCCAATGTTGATAATAACAATGGATGGAATTCTTGGAACTCAGTTTGGGACTATAACACTGTAAGTAACCAGCACCTTCTCAGGAGGAATGTTCTTCTTCATGCTAATAACTCACATTTCTACAATCCCTCGGGCTTACAAAACACTGTCCTCCGTAGTACCACAAAACAGGTGGCACAAGTATTATCACTCCAGTGTTAGAGTCACTGAGAAGAAGAAACCTAAGAGGTAATTTTTTTCAAACCACATTTTACTATGGAGGAAACAGGCCCAGAAAGGGAAACTAACTTCCCTGAAGCCACACAGTTAGTGGAAAAAGCCAAGACTGAAGTATGGTTAAGTGAAAAAGCTGAGTGTTCCTTACACTGCAAAATGCTACCAAACGGGGAGAATGAGAATCTGAGAGGTTAAATCATTTTCCTACATTATTACTAACTGTCTCATAAAGGAAATAGACTAAGACCTCCATCCAGATTCCAGGTCACAACAAAAGACTTACCTGATTAGACTCTGCCAAACAAGAAAAGAAAAAAAAAAGGAAGGGGGGTGGTGGAAGGGGGGAGGTTAAGTCCATGATTTATCTACTCTCCTCCCCCAATGATTAGGAATGAAATCTCCTATGATTAGGAATGAAACTTCCATGGGCCCTATGGAAAAGTTAGTGATAGTATAACCTAGTATATCTGGGATTAAAATGAGAAAACCAGTGATCTAGTCCTGGTTACTCCACTAGGTGGTTGCGTGGCCTTGGTCAGGTCAACCTCTCTGACACTCATTCATCTGACCAGTAGGAAGAGCACCAGAATTGGAGTCAGAGATCTGGATTTGAATTCTGACTCTTCTCCTTATTCCCTACAGTATTCAGGCTCAATTTCTTGATTCATAAACAAATGAAAATAAAACCAAGGGCCCTAGACTTAGTCACGCTTTAAGGTCACTTACAGCTTTAGAATAATATTGATAATAGCTAACCTTTGCATAGTACTTTAACATTTGCAAAGCATCTTACATACATAATCTCAACAGAGCCTAGTATTTTTGCCCCAATGTGTCTGTGAGGCTCAAAGGGGAAAACAGATTTAAAAAATCATATAATCCCTTAGGGACTTTGTTTCTCATTTACAAATTAGGAAAGTGGACTAGATGGCATCTGAGGTCTCTGTCTGCTTTTAAGTCTATGATCCTGTGATCCCAAAGTGTTTTCTAAATTTAAATACAATCAGGGGCATGCTGGAGCTGGCTCCTGAGAGTCAATTGTTAAATGCTCATCATAAACGTTTATGCCTCAGAAATCAGCTGATGCTAAAAATCAGGACTGGATTTATTGTTTTATTTATTGTCTAGACTTAAGAAAGTGGTAGTGAAACTGTTAGTGCAGATTAAATGTAAAAGTGTGTCGTGCATGTTATATATGCACACAATCTCTTTGTGTGTATGCACACACATGTTCATGTGTACATACACATACATGTGTACACACATGTGCATCATGTGCACACATGGACGCATATATGCATTTTATAATGTGACATATTACACATATAATAGGTTATAATATAATAATAGATGTAGGCATAATTTATACACACATGTATATACATACACATGCATACATACAAACACATATTGTATCACATATATACACATGTGCATAATATATGCTGTGTACTTTTATATATGTATGTACATATGTGTGTGCATACACACATATACACAGAAACTCCCTGTGTGAGAAAAGTTGCTAAACAGTTACTAGCATGCCTCAGAAATGGAAATTCTTTGAATATTAGAATGTTCTCTCGAGAGAATCCCAAGTACTTAGTGCATAGCAAGGACCTAATAGATACTTGTTGGATTGGAAAGGGTTAAGTAAAAGATGCTGATTCAGTGGGCTGGTCCCATTTAACTCCATTTCAGATTTTTCATGGAATCCTTGTTTCTGCTTCAGGTTTATGGGAACATAGAACTCAAGGAGATCCAAGATGTCATCTAATCCATGCCCCTCATTTTGTAAATGAGAAATTTGAGGCTCAGAAAGGCTAATGACTTTCCCAAGGTCATAAGGTAGTAAATAATAATCGTATTTATCTAGCAGCACATTAAGATTTGCAAAGCACTTTATATGTTATGTCATTTGATGTCAACAATAATCCTGTGACGTAAGTGCTAGTCTTACTTCCGTTTCACAGATTAGGAAAACTGAGGCTGTGAGGTTAATGGATTTGCCCAAGGTCAGATGGCTAATAAGTGTCTGAGGCAGGATCTGAATCTGGAGTTTTCTACACTCCGAGTCCAACACTACATCCATCGCTCCATCTACCTGCCTCCAACACAGCCAAGGTTGGAACTCAGCTTTTCCGATTCCACAGCCAGTTCTCTTCCCACTTTGGCAGAATTGATTTCTGAAAGGAAGACCTACATTGGGAAATAAGGATGTCACTAGCCATCATGTCTTTTTCACAGGGCTTTGCAGCAGTTAGGCTCTTTGCCAAGAAAACCTGCATTGTGCACGAGCTGAACAGAGACGTTGTGCCTAGCCTTCAGGACCTTGAGAAGACAGCAAAAGAAAAGAAGGTAAAAGACTCATTTCTCATTATAAAAGAGAAACAGTAACTGCGAGGCAGAGTCCACTTAGAGCAGTCAGAATGGAGGCCAAAGAGCATGCTTTTGATCTTCTTAAATGGGTCAGGGAAGACACTGTGGGGCAAACTCGTTGGGTGAAAGGCGTCTCCCTGCACCCCAGATGTTACCGTTCTTTTTAGTGCCGCTCTTTCTATAGCTTATTGATCATGCACAATAATCCAGAATCCCAGAGCTGGGACTGACTCCCTTCCCCAGTTACATGGTATTCTTCATTATCCTTAAGCTGTTCTTTATCACCCCTGACCAGTGACCATTTAGCCTATCAATCTGAGAGTCTCCATGGACTGCCTTTTACATGCTCCACAACTGCTGTTGGGTCATTGTTGTTGTTTTTGCAGTGTTTTATTGAATTTACTTAAATTCATATGGTTCTGGAGGCTTTTTTGGGGGGGAGAGTTCATGTGTGGTTTGTTCAATTTATTTTTGTGATATTGGGTTATTTAAACCATTTCTTCTTCTGTTAATCTGGGTATTCTATATTTTTGTAAGTATTTGTCTATTTCACCTAAGTTATCTGTTTTGCTGGAGTATAAATTGGCAAAATAGCTTCTGCTAGTTTACTTTATTTCCATTTCAACTGTTCTGAATTCTTTAAAAAAATTTTTTTGATATGCACAATTTGGTCTTCCTCTCTTTTAAAATCAGATTAGCTAATTATTTTATTGATTTTTTAAAATTAGCTTTTAGTTTTATCAGTTCATTTATTTTGCTTTCAATTTTGTTAATCTCTTCTTTGATTTTCAGAATTTTTACTTTGGTGTTTAGTTGGGGGGATCAGTTTGCTGCTTTTCTAGTTTTTTAGGTGTATGCTCAATTTGTTCATTTGTTTCTTCTCTATTTTATAGATAAAAGTACTTAGAGATAAAAATTGTCCCCAAACACCTGCTTTAGCTATCTCCTATAAGTCTTGCATGCCTCACAACTGAATGGTCCCCTCAACTTGATCATTTGCCCTGTTTGACTGTCCTCTTAGGCGAATGTACATACTGGACCTTCCCCCAAAAGCCTGCAGTATCAAATTGAACCCAAGGAAATAAAAGACCTGACCCAATATGGAACTCCTATTGAAACCATGTGCAGGGGCCTTCGTACATACAAAGCCGAGGAAGTTCAAGGTGAGTGTCTCTCCTAATGCATATTCCATTCCAATTCTGTCGCCATTCTGTGACCAGCCTTTGCAATCATCAATAGAATTTGCTCAGTTATAGCTCTAAGTACAGAACAGATGTTCACTCACTCTCCAATGTACATTTTTAAACTCCTATTGTATACTTTGTATTGTGACCAAGCAGTTTCTGCTGATGGTTCCAAATACCGTAGAAGGTCTCTGATCTCCAAGAGTTCAGTAGGAGTCAGGCAGGATTGACAAAGTATATACTCAGACACAATATATCAGAAAATAATACTTGCACAAAATAAAGTGCTATGAAAATGAGAAGAAAGATTCCTTGTAGCCGGGAGTAGCATTGGAAGTCTCTAGGAGGTGGAAACATTTGACCCAGGCTTTGAAGGATGAGTAAGAAGTCAACAGTCTGTTATGACAAGAAATCATTCTAGGAGTAGATAACTGTGAGCTCTCAGGAAAATATAGTACATATTTGGGGACTGTTTCAACAATCCAGCTGGCAGCTGTTGTGGGGGTGAAAGACCAACACAAGCCCAACAGCAAGAATGCTGCCAAAGCCCAGGTTCTTTTGATCTGCTTTACGTTAAGCAACATTAAGGGGTTGACAAGTTTACTTTAATTCAGCATACAAATACCACTCACTTAGCTCAAGGGAAAAAGCCAGCACCCTGAACTTTGGAGGAAATACAAACAAATTACAGACATCAACAGACAGACCAAATACAATTCATAGTTACCAGCATCTAGATTCAGCCCAGGAGCTCAGAATAAGGGCTGGCCCAGAGTAACACTCACCACCACGGCTGTGGGTAAGAGCTCCGGAAAAGAGAAAGCCAACCCCTGGTTTTATCTTTTTCAGGGTCAAGGGTGAGTCACACATGTGACTCACCCACGTGCCTAAAATCATCACAAAGAGGTGACTTAAACCCATGTGGTCTAAAAGGCTCTGATTCCCAAACATGTCACTCAAACTCATGTGTAAACTAGGCCCTCCCCTGAGGCAAGGAGGTCACCAAGGACTCTCAGTCTAATCAAGGAAACAAAGGCCAAACTCTTCCAGGGCACTTGGTTGAACTGAGTGCTAAGAGCCCATTTCCTTTACCAACACAGGGACCTATAAGTAAATTAAGGTGGCTGAAGTACAGAGAACATAAAAGGTAATAGAATAAAATAAGGCTCAAAAGGTTGTCCAGAGCCAGGTTATGGAAGGACTTGGGTCTGAAATAGTAAACAAATAGAAAAGGCTGGGTCATTCTACAGACTGGAGGACAAGAGCTGTGGGATGGTGTGACTACAATACAATTTATCCCTTAGGCTATGTTAGTCAAGGTGTTCAGTTCTTTTGGTACAAATAGATTACAAGAGTGAGGCAGAGAAGAGGTAGGTGGTTGTCATTGTCAGACATCCTGGTCTTTTTGTCTCTTTCTGGTTTTTTCATCCTATTCTCTGAAAATAGCAATCAAGGAATGTTTAGTGTTTGTTACTGGGTATACTGTTAACTTGTCACTTTGCTATTTTTCCATCTCAGAGTTTGAAACATACACCATAGATACATTTGGATACTTCCCCATTCTTAGGGTCCATGTGTTATTAGGGAATTGCCTTATAAAGAAGTTCTCTGGCTACTTCCAAAACTTTGTAACCAACCCTTGTATCGGTAAGGCAATAAACACAACATCAACGATAATCGTGACTATGCCTATGTAGTTCTGTACCACAAAGTATTAGAGACTCTTCATATAGAAGGTAGAAGAATAACATTTATTCAGACACCAGAGAATTATATCCCATAACCAAATGTTCAGCTCCCACAGCCAGTTAGCCCACTTTATCATAATAGCTAGGAACTTAAAACACCATATCACAGCCTGGAGCCTCTCTATTCCAAAACCTCTCCTACCCACTGCTGGGCTCTTCCCCAAAACAAACTCACAGTATAGCTAAGTCATCCTGTTCAGTTCTAACCATCATGAGAATGGCCATTAGCAGGCATTAGCAGCCATAAACGCTCTCTCTCTCTCGCTCTCTCTCTCTCTCTCTCTCTCTCTCTCTCTCTCTCTCTCTCTCTCTCCCCCTCTCCATTTCCTGTGACATAATTTCCTTTTCCTGTCTGGAAGCTTCTCCCACCACATGTGACTTAGGCTTCCTGTGATATAAGCAAGTTACATGGCCTATTAATGGGTGGGAAAGATCTTCAAATGTAAATTGCTATTACAACCCCCCTAGGTTGATATTCAGGATCATTCAATCTTGTTCAAATTTTTGTTGTAAAATGAAGAGTGTTGTAGTGAGGTTCCATCATAGTACACATTTATTTACTGGAGAAGCTAAGAGGGTAGCATTCGGTTTTTAAAGGTAGGCTACTACACAGGTAGTACTTTGTGATGATCACTGCTTTAGCAAACAGTTAGGAGTCAATCAACATTTATTAAGTGCCTACTGTATGCCAGGCACTGTGCTAAGGGCTGGGCATCTGGTTTTGTAGTTTGGGCTGGCTTCCTCATCCTTAGGATGTTACTTTATGGGGAACTCAGCATGTGACATGAGAGTGTTTTGGGATTTTATTCAAAAGTCAATAGGAAACCATTAAAACTTTTTGGAGGATGGAATGATATGAGAAGACCTCTTTTGGTGGTTAGTGATAGATGAACTGGATTAGGGGGTAGAGAGACTAGACATAGAGAAACCAATTAGGAGGCTTTTAAAATAACTCATATGAGAAGTACCCTAGCTTGGACTAGAGTAGTAGAGAGATTGGAGGAAAGAAAGAAAAAAATTAGATGATGATGATGATGATGGTGGTGGTGGTGGTGGAAGAAATGAAATCCTGGGGCAAAGGGAAAAAGAATAGGATCAAGGGGGCAGGGGCAGAGTATAACCTTGCTCAGAACTAGGGTTACTTTGTTCTTAGAGGCAATAGGAAAGGAAGTGACCATGAACAAAAATGTGCATAAGTTTGAGGTGGGAATAAGGAATTAAATCATTCAATCCAGGGGTAGGGAACCTGCAGGCTGGAGGCTACATGTGGCCTTCTAGGTCCTCAAGTACAGCCTTTTGGCTGAGTCAAAGTTTTACAGAACAAATCCTTTTTTTAAGAGGATTTGTTCTGTGAAGTTTGGATTCAGTCGAAGGGCTATACTAGAGGACCTAGATGGGCATATGTGGCCTCGAGGCCACAGGTTCTCCACCCCGATCCAATCCACCCTTCTGCCTCAAGACATAAGGCAATGCTAATATATTTGCATGCAAGAGTAAATTAATGATTCATACCGTCTCCTAATTTGGCTAATAATATGTATCTTTTATCTATGAATCTTCTAACTAATTCATTTATGAGTATTCAGAAAATGTCTTTAAATAAGAATAAATGGCCTCCAGTATAATATAGTTAGAATCATAACTAGTGGAAACTGCTCCTGAAGCAAATTCAGTTGGGGGGAGTAGAGAAGTCTGTCCAGGTTGAGGAGGGAAGGAAAGAAACGAAACACTGGGTGACATGGTCACAGATGGGCACAGAGGGCAGTGGAAAGGAGTGGGAGTGTGGTTGAGGGAGATACAAGGAAAGTGGCACCAGATGTCGCTCTATCACTGCCTCCTTTCCCTGAACCCTTGACTTACAAGAACTTGTAGGGAACTGCCCAGCAAGCACTATGAAGAGTAAGGATGGAACTCTGACTTGCATGGGCTGATGCAAAATGAAACGTACTGTGTACAAAGTAACAGCAGTATTGTAAGATGATCAGCTGTGAATGACTTAGCTATTCTCAGCAATGCAATGATCCAAGACAACTCTGAAGGACCGATGATGAAGAATGCTACCCATCCCCAGAGAAAGAACTGACGGTATCCAAATATAGATTGAAGCATACTTTTTTAACTTTATTTTTCTCGAGGTTTTTTTATTTGTTTTTTTTTTTTTGGTTTATGTTTTCTTTCACAACGTGACTATTACAGAAACGTTTTGCATGACTACACGTATATAACCTATATCAAATTGCTTGCCTTCTCAATGAAGGGGGGATGGGTCAGAAGGGAAGAAGGGAGAGAGTTTGGAGCTCAAAAGTTTTGAAAACAAATGTTAAAGATTGTCTTTACATGTAACTGGGAAAAAATAAAATATTAAATAAAAATTTTTAAAAATATACGCAACTCTGCCCTTCTCAGGAGCAAACACACCCTGTGCCAGGCCAAGTCCCTGATGTAGAATCCCTTTAGTTCTGGGCTGCTTATGGTTCTTATAGCATGCTTCCAGACAACTGAATTGACTTCAGGATTTTCCCATATATAACTTTTTACTGAGCTCAGAGAAAAGGTGGCTTTAGCATATTATGTAATACCCAGAAGGAAACAATCCAGCTAGAGACACTGATGTTGGCTTAACTATTCCTTTCTATGCAGGGCAAAGCTTCCTGTTCTTCAGCGGCTCGTGCTTCAGAGCTGATGTCCTCTGGATTCTGAACATCTCTCTTTGCGGAGAGACGACAGTTGCGTGAAGAAATCACCAAAGACGCATCAGCCGCGGTGTGCTCCCCAAAACTTTTCAAATTTTAATGCTACTTAAAAAGAATAAAAAATAGTTTCTATTTCCCATCTTGCTTATCCTGAATTGTTTCCCTTTCTCTGTTTTCAAGTTGTCCATAAAACCCATTTCCTATTGGAATCACTTTATTTTAAATTTCTAATGATTTCTGTTTGAACTTCTTTATAGTCTATTGATTCAGAAAGGAATGGGACTTTAAAGTGCATTTAGTCTCATCCCCTCGTTTTATAGTTGATGAACTTGAGGCCCAGAGAGGTTGAGTCACTCACCTGAGATCACACAGGTAGAAAGAGACAAAATGGGATTTGAAGCCGGGTCCTCTGATTCCACACCAGGTGCTTTTTCTATTATGTCATTGGCCTTTCTGTGTTTAGATACATCTGGATATTTCCTATCCTTAGGGTACATACATTATTAGGGAAATGCTTTATAAAGTTCTCTAGCTACTTCAAAACCTTTGTAACCAAACCCCTAGGATGATGTTCAAGACCATTCAATCTTATTCAGATTTTTACTTTACAATGAAGAATGTTATAGTGAGGTCCCCATGTAGTATGTATTTATTTTATTAGAGGAGTTACTGAAGTAACATTAAATTATTTTTTTGGCTTTTAAATTTATCATTTCATTTAATATTTTAGTTTTCAACACTGATTTCCATAAGATTTTGAGTTACAAATTTTCTCCCCACTTCTACCCTCCCCCTCATTCCAAGACGGCATATATTCTGATTGCCTCATTCCCCAGTTAGCCCTGCCTTCTGACACCCCACTCCCCCACCCCATCCACTTTCCCCTTACTTTCTTGTAGGGCAGGATAGATTTCTATTCCCCATTCCCTATATATCTTGTTTCCCAGCTGCATGAAAAAAACAACTTTTTTTGAGCATCTGCTTTTAAAACTTTGAGCTCCAAATTCTCTCCCCTCTTCCCTTCCCACCCATCCTCCCTAGGAAGGCAAGAAATTCAACATAGGTCACATACGTATCATTATGTAAAATACTTCCACAATACTCATGTTGCAAAAGGCTAACTATATTTCCTTCCATCCTATCCTGTTTCCTTTTATTCAGTTTTCGCCCTTGACTTCTGTCCCTTTTCAAAAGTGTGTGCTTTTGATTACCTCCCCCCATCTGCCCTCCCTTCTATCATGCCCCCTTCTTTATCCCTTTCCCCCTACTTTCCTGTGGGGTAAGATACCCAAAAGAGTGTGTATGTTATTCCCTCCTCAAGTCAAATCTGATGAGAGCAAGATTCACTCATTCTCCCT
>CM053625.1:253780613-253805206 GCA_028646595.1 Phalanger gymnotis
GGGGAGAAAATTTGTAATTCAAACGCCTGTGAAAATCAATGCTGAAAACCAAACATGTCAAAAATAAATTTAAAAAAAATAAAAAAGAAAAAAAAAGAAATAAAAAAAAAGAATAATCTTTAACCTTGTTTGAAGATAAAAGCAGAGATATTTTCAGAGTCCATGCTAAAACTTGTGAATAACTACAGGTACTTTGTAGTGAACTCCTGGGGAACTCATTGGAATGGGGCAGCCATATATACATAAATATATATGTATATATATGTGTATATATGTATATATATATATGTATATATATGGGCCAAATGAGGCAGGATTTGAAGAAACTAACACATGCTTATACCAAAGGTTTGTTTGTTTGGTTTTTGTAATGGACTTTGCTGCACACGCCCAGGTCACCTAAGATGAGGGTACCCTATTTCTGGTAGAAGACATTCTATGTTCCCCTACCACATGGGTGGAAGCAGCCTCTTCTCATTGGCTGTGTATCTGGAACAGAAAGCATCTTTAAAACCACCAGACCGGGATAGTTGTCCTTTCTCTTTTCCCACAGCATCCAGAAGAGTGACGATGTCATTTACACATAGCATGGGGACCATAAACTGAACTGCCTTCTCCCCCCAGCCCCTGCTTTTGAGCTCTGTGGCCCTGAGAAACAGGCTTAGGATTTTATGATGATCTGTTTCATTGTCCTTTCTAAATGTTTGCAGGTCGTGGTATGGACCTTAGAAGTATGATTCCAGGCTGGATGTTGTTGCCAGGATAGCAAGGTATATTGGGGATCCTTAAAGAGTTTGGCCTTTGTTTCCTTTGATTAATTCAGTGTCTTTGATTGAGTCTTACTAGGTGCTAAGCCTATGTGGGTGTGAATTGGTAACTAAGGTGGGGCTCTAGGTGGGGCCAATGAAAGGAGGTGCTAACTCCAGAGCCAATAGTAAGAGCCTAAGTTCTGGTCACTCAGATGACGTTTGATGATGTCTGAAACCGTATAAAAACAGAGAACAGAGTTATTTGCTTAAGGCTCTCACTCCTGGGCAGCCACTCTAAGGGCCTTCCGGCTGAACTCAGATGTTGATGCTTTTCTTGGTAACTATGAATTGTATTTGGTCTGTTGATATTTTGTAATTTGTTTGTATTTGCGCTGAAGTTCAGGGTGCTGGTTTTTTCCCCTGAACTAAGTGAATGATATTTGCATGCTGGATTAAATTGAGATTGTTAACCCCTCAATGTTGCTTTCCTTAGTAAAGCAGATGAAAAGAACCTGGGCTTGCAGCATTCTGTGATCTGGTTGTTGTTGGTTTTACACCCCCTGCTAGCTGCTAGCCAAATTGTTGAAGCACAAGGGAACCCTAAGAAGACAGAGTGCCCAGGATTTGAGCTTAAGAAGGATGTGGGACTTGGGATTGTGTTGTAGAGGAAGTGAATTAACTGTGAACTGAATCCTCTTCTTCTTCTCAGAGATTAAAGTGGAGCAGGAGGGATTGTTATCCCCCCCTCCCCGGGTGTTGGATGGGGAAGACAATCTTTGTACGTTTGTTCTTGATGTACTTTTGAAGTAATTTTTTTTTTGCTAAATCTAATCTGTGAAGTGATTAAATGGAACTAGAGTACAAGGGACTCAACATTGTGAGAGTATGTTAGTTATGCTGGAGGCTGGAGCCAATGGCAGCTCTTCCCCCCTTCCCAAAAAAAACCTCTAAAAGTAAAAGAGAATCATGTGTAAGGGGTGAAATGTAACATATCAGGCCACCAGGCATTAAGGACTTGGGTAGTCAGTGTTACATTTATGAAATTTTTCATATAAAAGGCAGGGGATTTAGGGTAAGAAGAAAAATTAGAGATCATTGAGCTAGATCATCTCCAAGGTGGTTTTGAGGCAAAAATACATGATCTATTCACCCCTTCTTTTTTATTTTATTTTTTACAAATGGGGGTTTGAGCCAGCCTAGAGGTTAAATGACTTGGCTAAGGTCTTATATATAGTAAGTAGCAGAGCTACTATTTAAAGATGGATTATTTGGTTCTAAAACAAATGTTCTTTGTACTATACTATACTATACTGCCTACATAATTAAGGAAATATATGGATGAAGAAGGAGATGAGTTGTGTACCAAGAAATGGTTAACAATCTAAGGGCTACGTTAGTATCCATGAAACGTTAAAAAAAATCTGAGGAAGGATCCCATCACTTGAGTTGTAACTACTATGAAGGATTTATTATGGAGTCTTCCAGCCAAGATGGCTGCCTGAATGAGAGGCAGATTGCCCAGCTCCCACATACCTAATTCCAGCAAAAATCTGATTTGTACTAAATTGAATAATGATCTGTGAAACTACAGTAAGAGACCTCTATCACCAAAATGCAAAAAAATAAAAGTCAGGCAAAAGCCTCCAGGCAATAAGAAAAGGGGCCACCAGCATAGCACAGGCAAATAAGCCCCGCCTTCCAGCAAGATGAGTAAAAGACTAAAGCCATGTATTATTATCTTATTGCCTGTTGGGCTCTGTGTCTAGATCCTCCCCTTCTCCCCCCAAACTCCAGAATGGTCAGAAAGCTCAGTGTGGGGACCTTGGAAACCTCTAGGTGACATGGAAACCAGTCTTGCATGATGGCATATACATGGAGACATCTTGGGTCCAGAGACTCTGAGGTGCCTAATTCTCCATTCTGAGGCCCTGGAGAGACAGTGATCTGAACAATCCAAGGGACTTAAACTAAGGAGGTGAGGTGAATCCATGAAAACAGAAACTAAAGGGACCCCAGGTGAGAACAAGCAGAGCCTACTGACCACTCTGATAGAAAAAAGTATATCAAGAGACAGAGCCTGACTCAGGTATAAAGCCTCAATTCAGTAACTAAAGTTAGATAGACTAGTATAAAAATTAATATTGATCTAAAGACTCCCTAAAAGAAGGAGCAAGCAATTTTGTAACAATTAATTATAAACAGTGACTCAAAGAGGGGGGAAAGGATTTTACAGAAATACCTAGAAGAAATGAAGTGAGATACAAAAAAATGAAGTAAAAGCTCTGGAGGAAAGAATTAGAAGGGGAATAAATTTTCTAGAAGAGAAGGTGGTAAATCATCATCAAGAAATGGAATCCATGAAAACTAGAATAGACAAAACAGAAATCAATGACTCCATTAGACAGCAAGAAATAATGAAACATTTTTTTAAAAACTAGGAAAAGAAAGAAATATAAAATATCTGATATCAAAAACTGATCTGAAAAACAGATCAAGGAGAGATAATTAAAGAATAATTGGACTGCCTGAAAACCATGACTTTTTTTTAAAAAAAGCATGATATTTATTTTGGGAAATGATCAATGAAAAATTGCACAGATTTTTTGAAGCAAATGACAAAGTCAAGATTGAAAAAAAATCATCAGCTACTTCCCGGATAGAAAAAAAAAAACAAATAGTCTTTAGAATGTTACAGTCAAAATCTAGCACTCCCATATCAAAGAGAAAAGTCTTCAAACATCCAGAAAAGAAAAAAAGAGAAGACAGGTAGAACCACACTAGAACTGGCAGCTTCTACTATAAATAAGAGATCTTGGATTATAATAGTCCAAAAGGCAAAAAGTATAGGCTTAAAAACCAAGAATAATTTAGACTGCAAATCTGAGTAAAATCCTACAGTGAGGAAAATTGATGTTAAATGGAAGAGAGGATTTTCAAGCATTTCTGATGAAAAGGCTAGAGCTGAATAGGAACTTTGAAATGGAAACATAAGCATTGAGAGGAACCTAGAAAGGCAGATTTATTTGAGCAATTGGAAGAGGATATATGATGATGGAGTTATATTCTTTTATAGCTTGGGGGGAAGGCTAAGCAATTGGGGTTACGTGACTTGCCCAAGGTCACACAAGCTAAGTACGTGTCAAGCATCTGAGGCCAGATTTGAACTCAGGTCCTCCTGACTCCAGGGCCAGTGCTCTTTTCACTGTGCCACCTAACTGCCCCATGATGGAGTACTTATATTCTTATAGGGAGATTAGAAACAAGGGTCCCATAAGAACTTTGATGCATTCAAAACGTATTGAGGGAGTTAAATAAGAAAAAAACAGAGTATCAAAGGGAAGATTGATTCTGTTCTGAAGGTTTAAAGAGGGGAAAGAGAAGGGAAAGTAACAGAAATACATTAATGCAGAGAAGAGGAAGAAGTATGTGGAACTTGATGTTTATTATAATGGGGTCATGTAGAAAGAATAAAATATAAGCATAGAGGAAGGGCTAAGGAGGAGGAGGCCATGAACCTCACTCTTATCTGAAACTGACAAGGAAGTTGAACCCAAATACACATTCAAAGAATTTTGCCGAGTTTTGTTGCTGTTTTCCTGGAGGTGATCTGCGGATTTCTTTGATCCATACTTTGTCTTCTGTGTTCAGAAATTCTGAAGAGTTCTCTTGTATTATTTCTTGTATGATGGTATTTAGGTTTTTTGACATATGTCCTTCTGGGACATCTATAATCCTTAAGTTGTCTCTACACATCCTGTTTTCAAAATCAATGTTTTGCTTGCATGAATATCATGCTTTTTATGTTATTGCCTTTGGCTTCTTTTCTTCCACATTATCCTCTATTTCCACGTATTTGCATTCCCAATCAGTTATCTTCTCTTTTGTTTCTTAGATGACACCTGCCACCATGGATTCAAGCTTATGTTTTGCTGATGATTTCTGCTGTGTGGGCTATAAATTCTACTTTCACAATTCTTATTTCTCTTTTAAACCATTCAGGAGTATTCTGGTGTGGCTCGATGCTCTCTTGGGAATCCACAGGGAATCTGCTTGATTAGGTATCGATTCATTTTCTTTGCCTCATAATCCTTATTCATAAATGCCTGAACTCTTTTTCCTAATCTGGAGGGCATTTTCTCTTCTGTTATTACTGTCTTCCTTGTTGATTTATCTGCCTGTTTTCAGGGTCTTTAATTGAGTTTTCTTTTTCCTGCCATTTGTGATAATTTCGGTTTTTTTTCTTTATTTCCCCCTGTTTCTCACTTTGTGACTTCTTTCATCTTTGATGGCAGTTTCCCTGAGGGTTGGATCTCAAAACTGTCTCAGCCACCTTCTAGGTTGGGCAATTTATGGCTCACCAGGGTAGGTCCACCCTAAGTGATTTTGTTGGGGGGGGGGAACAGAATCAACCCCAGCTGGATACTGGGCTCTTTCCCTCAGGATTAGTAGGTGCCAGAGAGCCCCTCCCCCACACCTGTACTATCTTAGTTTCCTCTGTTACTCAGTTCTCTGGCTGAACTCTGTTGTGGCCAGAAATATTCCCCTTCTCTCTAATATTGTGTTTCTTGCTACTGTCACAGTTGGAGGAAAATGTCAATCTTGTGGCACTGGGAGAAGTGGGGGGAGGGGATGAAAGGACTGGGGTATAGAGTTCATTCTATTTCTGATTCATTCTTCAACAGGTCTCATTTCTTTTCCAATTTTTCCTGTAGCATTCATTTTACTAAAAAAAAATTTAACTCTTTTTTAAAAACTCTTGCTTCATCTCTTCCAGGAATTTTAATTGAATTTGTGCCCAAAATGTGATTTTTCTTCAAGGCTTTGTAGATTTTTGGAGTCATTGTTCTTCTGGATTTGTGTCTTGAAAATCCCTATCACTATAATTTTTTCTGATGAGAGTCTTTTTTTTTTCACTTTATGGTAGGACAAAGCTCTGTATTTCTGAAGGGAAGGTCTGGACTGATCCTGTTGCTTCTTTCTTGGGGATATTGAATGTTGTATTATTCAGGGGCAGTTCAGGCTGTGGATATGCAAGATTTTGGTGCTCCAAATATGGCCTGGTCTGGGCAAAATATGATCACTGTCCCCCTGGTTGGAAATCAGTAAGTTTCTGACCTAGGTTTGGAGCTAAGCTAAGTAGATTGCTGCTGGACAAAGCTAGACAGCCCTTCCAAAGGAAGGTTCCAAAAGAAAACTTTGATCTGTGATTCTTGCCCCAGTCATTGCTTTGCAGGCTTCAGATTGGGTTAGAAGCTGTAACTGAGATCCTGCTTTACTCCTGAGTTCAGATCCACACATTTTCTGCTTATCTCTGCACTTGGTCATTGCTTGGTATCCAGGTTAGGGAGGACCTGCTATCA
Source organism: Phalanger gymnotis (assembly GCA_028646595.1). Classification (NCBI taxonomy): domain Eukaryota; kingdom Metazoa; phylum Chordata; class Mammalia; order Diprotodontia; family Phalangeridae; genus Phalanger; species Phalanger gymnotis. Next base: position 253,786,723 of record CM053625.1, read on the forward strand.
CTCCCTACCCCTTGTCCTGGTGCCTTCCTCAGTCCATTACGGATCTGTAACCTTGAATTAGGTACTAAGAGGGAGAAGTTGACGGTTGGCACTTATTCCTATACTCTGCGTGAGGCTGTGGCCCAGTATGAGTCTGAGACATTGTCTTACTCTATTCTTGCATTAGAATGATTCATTCTGTGTGGTCCTGGCCAGATGCCATTCCCAAGTATTCACAGACCTCTCTGTCTTTTGCCCTCTGTAGACCTGGGTTGGACAAATGACTCACTGTAATTTTTTTCTTGAATTTCCAATCATGATTTCTAAAGTTGTCTCGCCTGGGGAGATGGGGAAGTTCATGCTACTTTTTGCTACACTGACATCTTGGCATTGTTACACCCTTTTAGTTTAAGTAACAATATTTTTTTGGCTGTCATCTTTTGCAAGAGGTTTTCCTTTGCTTTGTCCTTTTCTTCATTTCTATTTCCTTCTAGTCTATTCTGAATTCTATTCTTTATTTGAGGGCCTATGCCTTTACTTATTACTTTTTCAATCCCTCAGTTTCTCTTATAAATTTAAAGCTTTTGGATTGCCAAATTTAACCTCCTCCTCTAGCCCATTTATAAATTATTGAATTAGTAAATCTTACTCCATTTTACCCTTATTGCACTGTTCTTTTTTTCTTCTGAGCCTAGCTTATAGAAATATCAGTTCACAAAAGAAACAATGTTGATGGAAATAGTGATGTATGGTAGGAGCTGATCTGTGGCCTGTCATAAAGTCCAGTCTGAACCCTTGCCCTTATTGTTGTCTTTAACCATAGTTTAGACTCTGATTATTTTCTACTTTCCTTCCACTCCTTGCCTCAAGTCTCTTTCCATTCCGAAGTGATTTTCCTAAAGCAAAAATACCATCATGCCACTCTCCTATATTCTCTGTCTCTCTGTCTTTCTGTCTCTGTCTCTCTGTGTATATATATATATATATATGCATATATGTGTGTGTATACATATACATATATAAGTATATATGTCTCCCTATTACCTCTAGACAAAATACAGACTCTTGTACTACCTACACAACCTTTTCCTTCTCTTTCTCTGTCTTTCTCCCTCTCTCCCTTTCACTCTCTATGTATATATACAAAATAAATATTTATATAAACGTACATATACATGTATATATTTATATATAGTACATACATATTCCATCCAAACTAGACTTCTTTCTATTCCTCAAACACAAGCTTCCTTTTCACTGTCCATCCTCCACACTCAGAATGTACTCCTTCACTTCCATCTTACAGAATGCCTAACTTCCTTCAAGATACAGCTCCAGTACCACCTTCTACATGAAGTCCCCCCTCCCCCTGCTCCTCCTCAGCTGAAAAGAACAGTATGAAACAAAATCTTAGAGCTGGAAGGGAAAACCTTTGAGGCAGTATGCTGTAGTGGTTGTGGCACTGGACTTGGAGTCGAGATGTTGCTTTCTGACTCTTCATGACCTGTTCACCATACTGTCCGTGAGGTTTTCTTGGCAAGGATACTGGAATGATTTGCCATTTCTTTCTCCAGTGGATTAAGGCAAATAGAGATTAAATGATTTGTCCAGGGTCACACAGCTAGTAAGTGTCTGAGGCCAGATTTAAACTCAGGTCTTCTTGACTCCAGGTCCAATGCCCCTGAGTTCAAATCCCACCTCACATAGTTATTAATTATGTGTCACTGAGCAAGTAGTTTAACCTCTCTGGGCCTTTATCTGGTTTCTTTCTCAATAAATGGAGGAGCCGCCTCAATGGCTTCTAAGGTTCTTTCTAGCTCTAAATTTTTGGTCTTATGACTTTAAAGGTCTAGGAGTCCAGCACCCTCATTGTACAGCAGGCTTGCACCAAAGTCATTGGAGTCTAAATTAGGGCTCTGTCCACTTAATACTCTATACCACTGGCAATGAAGCTACTCCAATATGGGGAGAAGATGTTTAAAAATTCACTTGAGATTACATGCTGTCTTGGGGGGGACAAGGGGAAGGAAAGTGGGGGGGAGAAAATTTGGAACTCAAAAACTTGTGGAACTGAGTGCTGTAAACTACAAAAAAAATTAATTAAAAAGTTAACTTGAAAAAAATTCACTTGAATGTACACTTTGTTTGAACTTGAGGGATCACTGCTGGGTCACTGTGGCCACTCTCTTTTCTTTTTCCAGGCATCTGTTTTGATCTGTTCAGCATTGGTGGAGCCTATTCCTGTTCTTATACTCTTTGGTTCCTTAAACTCCTCCTACCTGAACCCTTCAGGAGGAATTTTACTTATTGGCTCATGTCCAGGATCTTTCCAAAAAATGAGGAGTAGAAAAAGATGCTTACTATACAATGTGAATCAGATGTGGGATTGATCATTTATTCCTACATAGGCAAGAGATGCTAAAGATTCATAAGTGTCCATTCAGAGAAGAGGATTCAGTAACATATATTAACTGCTGTTACAATCTTTGGTGGGTAGGGGAATGGAGTCTGATACTTAAACCTTATCAGAACATAAATCAATTTGCAGGATTGCTAATTAGGCATTTCATGCTTCACCTTAGCTCTGCACTGTCCAAACAACTCTTAGTATATATCTACAGACAAAACTGTTAGACTTGGGCTAGTTCTCATGGTAGTAGTGGCTTTCCTCTCAGAAGTGCTATACTGATTGCTGAGGATTCCTCCTCATTCAGCTCTGACCTGTGAGATCTAGGCCCTCCAGATCTCTCCATTTAATAAGATTACCTCCAATCCTGGACATGTGCATGTTGAGTTAGGTGCACATTTGTCTAAGATCCGGAAAAAGAGACATGAAAGAGACAGAAGAAACCAAGGCTCAGTTTTGCTTGAGCCAGATCTGTGATTTATTTACATGCCACGTGTTTGCGGCTACATAAATGTTGGGGTGGAGGAATGGTGCCAGATGGCCCTCCTTGACCCAACTCTTAGGAAGCAGCTCAAAGCACACTTACACAATTGGAAACCAGAAAGGAAGAGAGAGAGTAAAGAGCAGGTGGCGTCCTTTTGCACATTAACTGAGTCACCTGTCCCATCACCAAGAAGGGGACTAGATCTAGAATTAGTCTTCTCAGCAATGAGTCAGATACAGCCAGAAGAAAATTCCCCCAAAAGCTTTCACATGGTCACCCCAAAACAGAATAGTGACCAAGCTTGTTTGTTGGAATGGTCCTCCCCTAAACCTGAAATATAGTCTACACTAGCTTATTTGCAGATTTCCATACCCTAAGACTTCCTTTCCTCAGTTCTACTTTTGGCAGCTTTCATTCGTCATCTCCTCTCTGAAACTGCATCATTTTCCATGGGAGTTAGAAGCTGAGCTGCCCTTTTCCTGATGGTTTTTGAAGACTTCTGTACACAGAGCATAGACAGCTCGGAGATAATTGTAATTTGGACTAATGAAGTGTTGGTTTTTTTAATGGACATAAGGAGTTCAAATGGTCAGAGGATTTGAAACTGAAAGGGACATTAAAGACCGTTTAGTTCAACCTCTTCATTTTATAATGTGAAACTAAGGGGAAGCTAGGTGGATAGTGTCAGGCTTGGAGTCAAGAAGACTCTTCTTCCTGAGTTCAAATCTCGTCTCAGACATTTACTAGCTATGTGACCCGGGGTAAGTCACTTTACTCTGTTTGCCTCAGTTTCCTCATCTGTAAATGAATTGGAGAAGGAAATGACAAACCGCTCCAGTATCTTTGCCAAGAAAACCCCAAATGAGGTCATGAAGAAGGTCCTCTTATAAAGAGAGGATATGTCTTGCCCAAAGTTATGGAAGTAGTAAATATCACTGAGTCCTTAGAACCTAGAGCAGTGCTTTGCACTCAGGCCCTCAATATTTTTTTCCTTTTGTATTTGAGTAGAGTTGAAGCCCAGTTCTTCTAACTCCAAATTTTCCCTGTAAGTAGCTACTTCCCAAGAATCATAGGATCATCTTTGTGATCCTAGAATTGTGTATTCCACCTCCTACAACTTCCAGATAACGGACCAGTTACAGCAAGAACTTTTTCTTCAGAAAGCGTGATTCCAAATAGACCCAGTTCTGGTGGAAGACAAAGCTTGCTTTATCCATTCTTGACCACTAGATGGCAGGCGCTGTCCTTTTTAACTGGAAAAATAAAGTTAAATTAAAAGGGTGGAAGGAGAGAGAGGGGGAAATAAAGAAAGAATTCTCCTTTCCAAGAACAATTTAAAAAACCCACCCCATTTATTTTCAATCTGAGACAAAGAATTGTCAGGAGTTAGAGTCTCCAATAGCAAAACTCAGAGACCTTTTTGCTTTCTGAGTTCTTAACCATCCAAAGTCATGAGAAGTCCCTTTAAAAAAAAAAGTGAAATACAGTATTGTGAATCCTGAAATCTGAAACCAAGAAACAGAATTGCAGGGGAAAGAAGGAGGAAAACCTTGAACTCTTCCAGACAATTGCTTCCAGGGGAGCTACAGAAAGTAAAAAGAAGCAGCAAAAAGCAGAAGGGAACTTTGAATGGCTTATTTGTTGTGAGAAGAATCCAGGAACTTTCTGAAGACAATTTGTTCCCCTTTTCTGGACATAATGGCTATTGTGGAGCAAAGAGCCCTTAGGATTGGCTTCAAGTGTCTCTCTTTAGCTACTTTTGTACTTGTTTGTGCTGGACAAGGTGGAAATAGGGAGAATGGGGGTCCTGCCTGCTATGGAGGATTTGACCTATACTTCATTTTAGACAAGTAAGTGGCTTTGGTTGTTTTGCTTGCAGAAGAATTGTTATTTGACCCATTTTCATGGTACAGGCTAAGAGCCCCCTGCATTCTGGAAAACACTCCGACTTTTGCTTTATTTTTTGAACAGTTGGTAATACGTCCAAAAGTTTGGGACCAGAAAGAGTCTCAAGCATGAGCTGAGTCCTGATGGGTACCTTAGCATCCTTTGCAATAGCAGGCTAGATGTGGCTGTTGCTGGTTCCAGGGAAATTGCCCGGACCTTCTGTTGTAAGCCTTTGTTAGGACTTGTCCAGTTCTGGGTCTGCTGTACGGCTTCCACCACTGCCTTAGAGTCTGCAAAGGGGAAACTCTCTGATTTCTAAGCATCTTTCTCTCCCAGTTGCTGATCCTCATTCCCTCAGAAAGGATGACTTTCTCCACTACTGAGGGCTTTGCAAAGGCTGCCTTTAAACACTGCTCTGCTGGAAGGATTTGTTGTACTTTCTCTCTGTTCCACGCACATGCTCAGGGTGAGATGCTTGTTGATAATGACAACTCTACTATTTCAAGAAGCGTAAATAGTGTTACCATGCCAGCTCTGCTGTTCACTACCTGGGCAATTTTGGAAAAATCACTCCTTCTCCTTCGGCCTCAGTTTCCCCATCTGTAAAATGAACAAATTGTACTAGAGGAGCTTTAAATTCCCCTCCAGGTCTACATTCTGTAAAATAAAGATATTCTAAAGCACTGAATTGATTTTTCCTATCAGTTAGAATTTATTTCTTTTAGAGATGAAAAAGGACTTTAGAAACCTTTTAATCCAATCCCCCTTATTCTCCTAAGAGATAGTAAAACATAAAGAATTTTGAAGGGGAAGAGGAAAGCAGGAATTATGGAAACAAGCATTTATTAAGATCCTACTATATGCCATGTACTTTATAAATATCTCATTTTTTGAAAAAGAGGAAGGGAATAAGCATTTATTAAGTACCTACTATGTGCCCAGCACTGTGCCAAATGCTTTAGAAATACCATCTTATTTGATCTTCACAACCATTTTGGGAGATAGGTGCTATAATTATTATCCCCAATGTACAGTTGAGAAAACGGAGACAGATGGAATTTAAGGGACAGCTAACAAGTATTTGAAGTCCCATTTGAACTCAGATCTTCTTGATTCCAGGCCCAATGTTTTATTCACTGCACCACCTAGCTGCTACCTAGTCAGATGCTCTAGGGTCTGAGGTGGTTGGAAGCAGAAAAAGAATCATCAGTTAAAAGATTTAGAAGAGAGACTGTGCCTCAGAGACGATCTAGCTCAACCTCAAGTAAACTGAGGCAGAGTTAGGGAAGGTTAGTTGCTCAAACTCACACTCAGCTGCCAATAACAGAGCTAAGCTTCATATCTAGCCTTTGGCTTAACATCCAGAGCCCCTCCCATAACATGCTACCTTTGTCTCCAGTTATATAAGGCACATTTCATGGAGAGAAGGTAGTGAAGATAAAGGAGTCATGCATCTGTTTGCTTTTTGACTAACGTGAGGCCATAGTTGGGGCATAGGGTCCCATGAGGAAGTCTTGATTTCATGACTAACATGAACATTGTGGGATTTAACTATGACAAAGAAGAAAGTCCAAAGAATTAAACATTTCCCAAACTTTAAACCATGGCAAAGCCTCAGTCATTTCAAGAAAGTGCAGGAACATCTACTAACAACAGTGAAGGAAAAAAGGGCTCTTATTCAGAAGGAAGCCTAAATTCATTGGAAGATCTGTCCATTTGCTAATATCAGGAAAGCCACTTGCCATTGCCATGGGAGTGAAATGAATTTTACAGGCTGGAAAGTATTTGAGAGCTTGGAAATATTTTCTGAAAGAGCTCTGAAAAAATAAGCTGGCCAACTCTACCTCAAATGTGCTTTTCAATAGCCCTGGATATACAGATTTATGAAAATATACATATGTATGTGTGCATGTACATACATACATACACACATACATATTGTATGTTTTGGGTTAGAGTGTATGGTTTTTTCTTTCTTCCATAAAAACTGTTTTGAACTTTGGATTGTCCAACTGAAAAGTGAGAGCTCTCTCTGGAAGATTTATGAGAGGCTAAATCCTGAAAACATGCTCTTCTACTGAGAAATGGAATTTCTTTTGTTCCTTCCAGCCACAGAGAGCACCAGCTTGCAAATTCCATTGGCTATACCTCAAAGCCCTTCCCTGGGTTCTTGTCCTTCACAAAACCTAGCCGGGGCTCAGAGCTGCTCCTTTCTTTGTGTCCTAAATTCTGAAGTTTCCATTCCAGAGGGAGATGCCCCCTTCACACTGGACTCATAATGACGTTTGAAGAGAATAAGTGATCCAGGGAGATGAGTTAAGTCCTAAACTTGGTATGGAAAAACATAGGATGGAAAAGGAATGCCAGAATGTCAGAAACACTTGAGTTCAGGGGTAGCTAGGTGGCGCAGTGAGTAGAATACCAGCCCTGGAGTCAGCAGGATCTGAATTCAAATCCAGCCTCAGATACTTGACACATTTACTAGCTGTGTGACCTTAGGCAAGTCACTTAACCCCAATTGCCCTGCCTTCCTCCCTCAAAAAAAGAAAGACCCGAATTCAAATCTCAGCTTTGCTTCTCACAACCTGTATGAGTTATGTCTCCCCTCTTCGCATCAGTTTCTACCACTATAAAAATATTTCAATATATATGAATAATATTATTAAATATCGATGATAGTTAGTTTTCCTATAATACTTTAAAGTTTACAAAGCACTTCACGTGTTATCTTATTTAATCCTCACAATAACTCTGTAAGGTAGGTGGTATTAGTTCAGTCATATTTTATAGTTGAGGAAACTGAGGCTCAAAGAATTGGAAGTGACTTGCCCAGGATCACACAATCTGGGGCAAGATTTGAACTCAAGTCTTCCTGTCTCCAAATGTAGCACTCAATCCAGCAAGCTACCCCCTAGTAGTTAGATGAATGCTAAACATGGAACCTTGAGAAAGAAGCCCCAAAGTATGCTATTTCTATAGTTCTAAGCCTGGGGAAGGTCAGCAATTAGATTCTGCACAAATAGGTGCCCTTAAAGTAACCAGAACTTGATTTGTTGCCTGCTGGATAACACATCGAACAGAGAGAGGGCAGTTTTGATGGTAGATACAACATGCTCAGAACTGAAACTTAGGATTTTAAGATCTAGGTCTAGAAAGGCGCCTAAAAGAGTATCTAATCAAGAGGTGACAAATTTATACACCCAAAACTCCTGAGGGTGGCCAGATTAAAAGGTAATTGATCAATATTTAACAAAACAAATAAAACAAGGATAATATTAATTTATGCTTTCCTAAGTCAATATGAAGTCTGCAGAGATCTGCTTCTATTTGAGTTTGACACCACTCATCTAGTCCAACATCTTCTCCCCATTTTACAGATGACATAACTGAGACTGAGAAAGGTTAAATTGGTTACCCAAAGTGACGTGAGTAATAAAGAAGAGAACCAGGCCTTGGATTTGTCCTTCTGGCTCCAAATGCATCCCTCTTCTGACTGTGCACATTGTTTCAGCTCAGCTGGGCTTAGCCCACCCTTTGCGTGCGGCTCCTTCTTGCCCGTCTGGATCACAGCTCTGTTTATAAATTTTATGTGATTTGGCCAGAGGATGAGTTGGGTCAAAGAGCCAAGAGATACAGAATGGTGCGGTGGAAAGTTTGCTGAACTCGGAATCAGAGACCTAGGTTCAAATCCCAACTCTGATGCTTACTATCCTGGTGACCATCCTAAAACTTCCTTTTCCATACTATGTTTTTCCATACCAAGTTTAGGTCTTAACTCATCTCCCTGGATCACTTATTCTGTTCAAACATCAATATGAGTCATGGCAAATCTCTCTCAGACTCAGTTTTATTATCCATAAAATGGAGACAAGAATACTTTCACAGCTTGTATAATATGGGTTTTTCTTAGGGAAGTGCTCCATAGACCTTAAAACCCCGCCTTTTTTAAGTCCGGACCTACGATTTCATTGTCATGAGAAACTTCCCGTTAGGAAAATCCATCCATTAGTACAGACAGATAAACATCTAGAGTTGCATGGGTACTGTAGACTTAAGTGACTTACCCACAGTCACACAAATAATATCAGAATGAGGACTGGAGTGCAGGGCTTCCAAGGTCAACCTTATATCTCATACAACTTTAAATATGACTTCTTATATATAAAGTCTAGGAATGGATTCACTGGCCTACCTCTTCTGTCCTTGAATGATTCTCAAGAAATTATTTATTGGTGAGGAGTTGTTGCTGTTATGCACCCAACAAGAAGGCTGTAGAAATCCCCCTGATCCATTGCCTTGGGGCTTCCCGAAGCTATGTGTTGCTTCTTCTAGCTTGCAAGAACAACACCCCCAAATTGAGACCAATTGATTGCATTCAAATATCCTTTTACCCACCCCTTCCACTACCTTCCTTCCTGGGACTGATTTTCTCATCATTTTGACAAGACGAAAGCTTCAGTTCATTTTTATTCTCAAGAAAAATGCCACTCTGTCTTGGTGGGAACCCTGTATATATATATTTAGTGGAACATCATGTTTGTTCAACTGGGAGCAAAGATTCCTTAATGATAACCTAGAAGACCACAGTAACACAATAGGGCATTATTAGTAGCTCTGAAGACTAGACTGATAGCTTGGCCTGCACAGTGCTTTAGTGATGGAATTTCATGTTCATTTAAACACACTTTTCTGGTTATGGTCAAAAGAAAGCCTAGTGCTGGGAATTCAATCAGGCTTTCCCTCCTTTCCCTTATGAAATTTGGAATGTCACTAACCAGAGGAAAAACTTCCTAACACTTACAGCTGCCCCAAAGAGCAATGGTCTATCCTAGGAAGTACTAAATCCTTTATCAATAGAGGTCCACAAACAAAGACTGGATGACCCATTGTAGGGGGTACATTAGAGAGAACACTTGTTCAGTCCCAGATTGGCCTAGATGACCCCTGAGATCTTTTTCAACTCTAAAAATCAGTGATCATACTATGATCCTAAAGACAAATGACATGTATGCATCTAACCTCCTTTCAATCACAGTTGAAGACATCTCTCATGGTTAGTCTTCTTGAAGTGGTGTAACCTATTCTCCAGGCTACCAACAAAATCCCTGGTCCATCTTTTCTCTTTGGCAGACCTTTATAATTATGTTGCTTTCCATTTCACATTGGCCCAACTTGTCAAAGATTTCCAATTTCTTTAGAGAGTGGAACATGTTTATTGTATTCTGATATTTATCTTTAACTAGCTAGTCCCTATCCGTATCCGTGTGTATTTTAAGCCTGTCATGCGCTACCGTGTACCTTTATCAGACATACACACACATACACACACAACAATTTTTGATTGATATGGGTCATCAGTGATCACCCAAAGGTTTGTTAAGGGGAGTCAAAAACAAGAATTCATTACTAGATGTTATAAAGTCTTTTATTTAACATAGATTTGTGTGACAACTTCCTCCTTTACCCAACAAGAAGGTTACTCAATACACCCCTTCCCATCCACTCTTTCACTCTCTTCAGCCCAGTTTCTTTCTTCTCTGCTCTGCTGATTTTTTCTCTCATTTTCACCTGCAATAATCTCTTAATTTCCTCTTGAATAATATCTTTGTTCCCTTTAATTCTGTCAAAAAATTCCACTTTTTCACTTCGTTTGGACAGATGGCATGTCAGAGCTGGAAAATCATCTGGTCTAACCCCTTCGCTTTACAGATGGGGAAACCGAGGAAAAATGACTTGCTTAAGATCACACAGATAATAGAGGGCAGAACTGGGATTTGCCTGTCAACTCTAGATTGAGGGCTCTTCCTTCCCCATCGAACTTTTACTTCTGGAACATGTGCAGCCTCCATGATAGCAGTGAACAGCTTAGATGGCATGTTCTCTTGCTTTTTTGATGCCTGTATTTTCTTGGAATGTTGTCTTGTTTGTTGAAATACCTCAATTCAGCAAGCAAAGGGTATACAAATTTGTATCAGTTTGGAGATACAAGAACAAAAAAGGAAGATAAGGAATCTGAAGGGAATCAATGGAATGCCCTTAAGGAGTTTATGATCTAATAGGGGTGGGTTATAGGGTACTAACACAGAAACAAATAACTGTGAGAAAAGGTTGAATGTAAGAAATGCAAAAGAAAGAGCCAGATAAAGTGTCATCAGAAATTTGAGAAGAGAGAGGTAACTTACTTGGGAGATGAAGAAATCACCATAATGACTAACATTCATTTAGTGCTTGAAGATTTAAGACACACAAAGTCTTCAAAGAGAAGGTGGCACCTGAATTTGGGTTTGAATGTAGGATTCCTGTCATAGCCACCTAATCAGTGGTTCCATTTCCAATCTGTCCTCCACATTTCAAAATTATATTCCTGAGGAATATCCTTCCCTTGTTCAAAAATCCTGCAGTGGCTCCCTATCACCTACCAGATAAAATATGGTAGTTAAGGCTCTCCATAATATGACACCCACCAATCATTCCAACCTCATTTTATACTATTCTTTTCATAGATTCTATGTTCTAGTAACAATGGACTATCAGGTGTTCCCTGAACTGCCATCTCTAACTTCTATTCATTTAAACAGTCCATTCTTCATGCCAGGAAAGTGTTGTTCTTCATCTCTGTTTTCTGAGATTCCTAGTCTTCCTTCAAAGCTCTGTTTGGGGGCCACCTATTTCATGAAGCCTTTCTTGATCAATCACACTTAGTTGTTAATGTCTTCTCCCTTTATTTTCCTTGTGTTATGCTTATATCTATCTATCTGTCTATGTGTATACATATGTATATGTGTATACATACAGATATACACATATACATACATAGACATATCTACATATCTCTATCTATGTTGTATCTTTCCATTAGAATATAAGTTCCTTGGGAACAGGAACTGTTTTGTTTTTGTCTGTGTATCCTTAGCACTTACCACAATGCTTTGTGCATAGTAAATGTTTGTTGAATTAGATAAACAATGATGGGGTAGGCTGGGGAGGAGACCTATTCTAGACAAAGACAAAAAGGACAGAATAAGAATAGGCAGAACTGTCTAGTTCATCTACAACACAGAATAGGTGAATAGTATGGAATTGCATTTATTAAGCATTATGTGCTAAGGACTTTGCTAAGTGCTGAAATTAGAAATAGAAGAGCAAAACAGTCCATGCTGTCAAGAAATTCACATTCTCACTGATGTATGTCATATACAGAGGAGAATTCAGCTGTAGGGTGGATGGAAAGACCTGGTGGTTCTTAGGGTTCAGCTCCAGTGCTTCTAGACTGGCAATGCATGGAGGTCTTCGTAGCTCAGTGGCAAGACAGATGGTAGGCCCTCCATCTTTCTGGAAAGATTGTAATTCTCATCTAAGGGATGTGAGTAGCCATGTTGGTCCAGCAGCTAGGGTCTAGGCCCATGAATGTTGGGAAGATCCTGGTGGGCTCTGCGCAGATGGCAGTTGGGTGATGGCCAATGGGGTGAGAAACGGTGTGATAGAAAGCTTAAGGAGTAAGCTGGAGCAAGATTGTGAAGGGCCTTGAATGCCAGTATAAGGCATCCTTTGAGGAGCCACCAAAGATTTTTGAGTGACATGTATTATTGAGAATCAATGGACAACAGTAGACATGCTAGAGTGAAGAGAGGAGAAGACCCCAGGCAGACAGATCTATTAAGACATAGCTTCTAATTAATTCCTAGTCAGGCTTAGTTGGGAGGCTATTGTAGTAGTCTGAGAAGATGAAGGTCTTTAACCATGAGAATTAGGAAAAAGAGGGTGGGGAGACTCAGTGAGAGACATTTTGAGGATAGATTCACAGGGATTTGACAATGATTTTAGGTGGGAGGTAAGGGAGAGAAAAGAGTTAGTAAAGACTCTGAGGTTTTGGACCTGGGTGAACATCAACAGAAATGGAGAAGCAGTTATTTTGTGGGGAAGAGATAATTTGTTCAGTTTGGGATGCGTGTAGTTTGATGTGCTCCCGGGAACAATGGGGGCTCCCAGGATACAAGAAGGAAGTTCAGCAGGAAGTTAAAAATGCAGAGGTGCTCTGGGAGACACTGGAGTCAGGATTCACCTTCGTAGAGGTAACCATTGAAGATCTCAATATGAGTGAGATCACCAAGGGAGACAGTAGAGAGAAAAAGAAACCTGATTTCAGAGCCTTGGAGGATAACCAAGAAATATAAAAGAAACAATCAAATAAGTAGAAGAGAAATTCGTATAATGACACCGAGGTCAATGGAGGAGAGGAGGGATTCGTGTCCTGTGCTACAGAGGGTCAAAGAGGAGGACTGAAAAAAGGTCATCGGCTTTAAGACAAGGACATAAAGTGGTTGCTTTTGCAAGGAGCTGAGGAGTGAGCAGATGGTGGAAAGAGTGGAGACAAGGCATACAGATCACTCTAAAAATGTGACAGTGAAAGGAAGGAGTAATAAAAGATGATAATTTCTGAATGGTAACAGGATCAACCTTGAGTCACATATATTGAATCAGGGTTTCTGCCTCTTCGAAGAAGAAATTGGTATAGGTAGATAGATTTACATATGTGTGTGTATACATACATACATACATACATATATGTGTGTATATATGTGCATATATACACACACAGAGGAAAACAGAATGGATGGAGTTTCAAATTTGAGCTAATTACACTTCTCTGGATTTTAACTTTTGGAACCTGTTTCCATTGAAAACTGTTGTTGACACAGTGGGGAGAGAGCACTGGCCCTGGAGTCAGGAGGACCTGAGTTCAAATCTAGTCTCAGATGCTTACTAGCTATGTGACCCTAGGTAAATCACTTAATCCTGTTTACCTCAGTTTCCTCTGTAAAATGAGCTGGATAAGAAAATGGCAAACCGCTCCAAAATCTTTGCCAAGAAAACCCCAAAAGGGTTCACAGGAACATGAGTGAAATGACTCAACTTAGTCAACTCATTCATTTGTCACTCAGTGCACAATACTGAACCAGATGTTATGTGTAAGGGAGATGAAGTGAAAGACATGGTTTCTCCCCTCCAGGGGCTTATAATCTAGTTAGTGGGGAAAGAAAATAAGCAAAAAAAATTTTTTTTGAGAATAGGAGCAAAATAAAAATAATATAGTAGTAAATTTATGGAGAAACTGAGGAACACAAAACAAGGGGAACGATTGTCATGGTAAGGGTGAACCTAATCAGGAAAGCTTCCTGAGCTAGGTGTTAAAGAAAATCATGTGTATAGATTAACAAAGAGATGGGAGGGACTCCAAAGAACACAGAAGTGAGAAACAAGCACAAGTGTGACCATAAAAGAAAAACCGAACAAACTTGGTTCAGTTAGGTAAATAAGCACCAGTCAAGGAACACTATCTTTCTAATTAGATGATGCTGCTGGTAAGGATCAATATTTCTGAAAATATATGCAACAAAGAAGGCATTTTATCCTTCCCACACAGTGCATATATACCTTGTATGACATCAAGCTTAATAAACGCTTGTTGATTAGGCTGAATCAAAGTTAAGATTATCCTTTGGTTTGGTACTTAGAGATGAATCATGTACAAGTGTCAGGGACTTCAGGCAGATTTATGTCAGCCAAGGTAGGGCTGATAACAGAATCCAAGGTCACTGATGGTAGTCTCCTTTTTCACCTGCATGTGGTCTGCGCCTGGTCTGCTGCCTTCTCTTGACTCACTCCGAGGAGCCTTTTCTCAGTTCCTGCATCCCCCTCCCATATCCTCAGATGGGCTGCTCAGCTGGTCCTTTCCTGGCCTTCATGCAAGAATTCTCAATATAAAGCTTTCCTAAATCAGAGTCTCACCCAAAAGAAGTTTTTATTGCCTTTCACTGTATGTTCCTTGGTGGGATTATAGGATTTTAGATTTGGAAGTAACCTCAGAGGTCATGTAGTTCAACTCCTTCACTTTATAGATGAGAGAACTGAAGCCCAGAGAGTTTAAGTGATTTGCACATAGTCACATTCTAAGGGATAGGGCTGAGACTCAAACCCAAGTTTTCAGATCCCATATCCAGCGATTTCTTTCATTTCCCCAGGCTTCCCTCCATAGACAACTCCTTGCTTTTTTCTTGGATGTCTGTGTTGGGAAGTTTTTTTTTTTTTTTTAAGCATCTAACCTTTCCTTTAGTGATGGGGTAAGAGGGAGTGACTGTCTCTGACTCTCATCTCCCTTGAGATGGCAGGCCTCATTCTATCACAGTTGTCCTACTCCTGCTACGGTGTTCTCTGAAAGGACCAGATACTTTCAGAGGATTATGGGATTTAGAGGTAAAAGATACCTGAGGGATCATTATCATTTTTTTATAGTTGGGTAAGTAGAGGACCTGAAGTGAAATAATTTACCCAAGAACAAACTGTTATTAAGGGGTCAAAGCCAGGACTCAAACCAAATCCAGGTCCTTCAACTGCTACCCAGTGCTCATTCCACAATGTCACGTGTTTCTTTGTTTCTTGTGTGTTTATCTTATTCATTCAAGTAAGAAGAGTTCTTTCTAAGTTCTTCAAAGCAAGTTCTTTGCAAAGGAAGCTAGGTATTTGCCTCAGTTTCCTCATCTGTAAAATGAGAAGGAAGTGACAAACCGCTCCAAACCACTCTGCAAAGAAAACCCTATATGGGGTCCTGAGGAGTCAGACACAACTGCAAAATGACTGAACGGCAAGAACAATAACAGGTCTTTTGAAGGCAGACACCATCCCTTCTGCTTCTCCCCTAGCCCATGTATTTCAGAAGAGCAGAATGATGAAACAAAATAAGTTTAAGTCCTGATCAAGAGCCTTGGGTTTCCATCCCAGCTCTGATGCTTATAAAGTGCGACCAAGTGGTCAAGGCCTTTAAGCTCTCTAGGCCTCATCTACAAAACAGGAATGATAATTGTTCTATTTACATCAGCAGGATGTTATAAATGAGATAAAGGACATGAAACATCCTTGTGAGTTGAAAAAGACTAAAAAATCAGGAAGCATTGCGCCTAATAATAGTTTGCAATTCTATAGATAGTGCTTTAAGTTTACAAAATACTTTACTATCATTATCCCCATTTTAGAGATCAGATCCGTAGAAGTTACACCCATGGTCACTCAGGTAGGAAGTAGTATCAGGGCTGACATTTGAACCCGGATCTATAGACTTAGGTCCAGAGCTTCTTCACTATACCTTACTATTTCTACTATTGGGCATACATTAAATCTTTCATAAATGCTTGTTAAATGCTAAAATCATTAAGGATGGTTGGAATTTGGGACATATTTTTGTATAATTTCTGCGAAATGAAAAAAAAAAACATTGGCTTGGCTAACATGATGTAATCTAATTATTTTTTCAGCATGCATATGGCAGGTCTGAGAAATATGCCAGGGACTATGCCAAGTGCCCTTTATGTCTTCTGCCACAGGGAAGCCAATTAGCAAGAGGTTATTTTGAACATTCACCTGGCAACAGTCTGGGGCTCCTTTACACATTGAAAACAGACATACACTTTTAGTCATGTCCAGGATCAAATCTCATTTATATTTATGGGAAACATACCTAAGCCAGCTAAGGATGCCAAGCTTTGCTCCTGGATTGGAGTGGCTTCTTCAGCACTCAGTGTAATTACAGGTTATCTCAAGACAGTTACTTCCTTTAGCATTTTGGGAGTATATTCTCAGCTTTGACGCTCTTGCAGGGGAAGCAAAGTGCAGGCTATTTCTTGGCTGACACAAACAAACAAGCCCTCCACGGTCTGGCTCTGACCTACCTTTTCTAGTCTTATTACATATTACTTTTCTTCACACACTCAGGGTTCCAGCCAAATCAGTCTCCTTGCTGTTGTCTGAACAGGGCATTCCATCCCCCATCTCTATGTCTTTGTACAGGTGGCTGGCTCTGGTTGGAATGGCCTCTCTCCTCACCTCTGCCTCACATATCCCCTCACTCCCACCCCAGAGACAGAGTTTCTGGGTAATTAATAGTCAACTTGCTAATTAGGCCAGCTGGCAATCGATAAATTGATGATTAATGGTTTCTCTCAGTTAACCCAAGACAAGCCCTGGAGAGCCTGAGAGCTTTAAATAATCCTTGAAAGGGAATTGATTGACAAGTGAAAATCAACCCTGATAGGTGGTCCTTTAATGAAGAGGTGGTCTAAAAGTCTTCAGCTCCTCCTGCTGAGAATGTGGCTTGATTATGAGACTCAGCCACTTTCAACAATCTAAATGGGGGACTCCAGCTCCATCCAGACCACTCTGGCTGGTTTTCTCCCTCATGAGCTGGATCACCCTAAACTCTAATGTTAGGGGTACCAGAACAGGGGGCTCCTTTCCCTGGGGTAAGAACTCTCCCAGACTGGATTCTGTTTATATTCTAAATAGAATTTAGGTCTCCTAGTTGGGTGGGGGTCTTACCCAAGATTGAAGAGCATGTTCCTTTAACGCTAGAGTTAATCTCCTCAATCAATCTATTCCTTCAAAGACAGGAGCTGAGCCTTAATGAGAAAACATAGAAAAAAAGCCTGGATCCCAATTTAATAATTAATTAATACTCCTAATTTATTACTATAATAGTAAAATAAGAATTTCTCATTACGTGTGTGTATATATGTATATATATATATGTATGTATGTATGTATGTATGTGTGCATATACATTCCTACATACTTATAGGTCTCCATCATCCTAAGAGAGGAAAAAACAACTCTCAGTAGAATCTCCCATTCCCTCCAGCTATTATCCTGTAATCTCTCTCTACTTTCACTGACCAAGGAGCCTCACATTGTTCCCACCAGATTTCCATTACTGACCATCCCTTTCTCCCGGATAGTCTTTCCTAATTGGGTTTTTGAGGTACTGAATTGTTCTCTTGATTCTCCTCCTACTCATCTGGCTCCTCCTTCTCAGTCTCCTTTGAAGGGTCACTGTTCATTAGATATCCCCTATTCTGGATGATGAGGATGAGCTTAATAAATATAGTTACTATTTCTATAGTGTTTTAATTTTTACAAAGAGCTATATATGTATCATCACATTTGATGGGGACCATTTCAGGAGTAGGGTGAAGGACAGGAGGTAGAAAAAATGTAGGATGCATTCAGGATATAGACATGGGGATGGTTTGGATAAAACATAAGGTGGATAAAAAAAAAAAGCCATATATGAGATATGGTTGGAAAGATACTTTGGAAGCAAATTGAATACCAGGATAGGAACTTGGACTTCGTTCTTTGTGAAAATTCCAATTTCTATTATATGCACCTTTGCTTTTAAAATAAAAAGAATATAGTAAATTTAGCATGTTACTTTCAAAGTGTCCCTGATTGTCTTTCTGAATTTCCTTTAGTTCTCTTCTGCTTGTTTCTTGAAAATTAAATTTTACTCATATCTTAAATTGTCTAAACTTCTCCCACATTTCTTCCCTTCTCTTCTCCCAGAGAGGGGAGGAAGAAAAAGAAGGGAAAACAATAAAAACCTCAGCAAAACCAATCAATACAATGAAAAAAATCTGAAAATGAGTGCAATATTATGCGCTCATAGACCCCAGCCCCACTTTTGCAAAAGAGTTGGAGGTGTTTTCTCACATCTCTTCTTTGTAACCAAGGTTATTTTTTTATGATTTTGCAATATTTAAAAAAATATTTTGTGGTAATTGTTCTTTCCCTTTACATCATTGTCATTATGTACAGTGTTTCTTGAAGCAAGCACTTCACTTTGCATCAGTTCATGTAAATATTTCCATGCCTCTCTGCATTCATCGTATTTTTCATAT
>CM053625.1:253805706-253861072 GCA_028646595.1 Phalanger gymnotis
AGTTAAAAGATAACTGGAAAATATTTAACAAAATATATGACTACAACATAATACAATATGACTACAACAAAATATATGACTACAATAAAGCTACGAAAAATAGATAACATTACATTTTAAAACTAAGTCAATTTGTAACCTGCAGGGATCCTTCTGTATGGATTAGCAGCCCTCCCCACTTTCTATTTGAATTTTATACCACTGGATTAGGGTACACCAAGCAAGTCCTTTCAGTCTCAGGTTTCTCACAAGTAAAATGAAGAGTCATGATTACCACCTAGATTGCTTTCTTCACCCTCCACTAATACATGGCCATCATTTCCTTCAAGGCCCAGATCAAAAATGACTACTTCTGAGTAATCTTCCTTATACATACCATTCCTCTCTGATCACTCCTTCCCAAGGCATCCTTTTTTAATTTATATATTCAGTTTTATTACTGTCTCTCTTATAGGAAAAGTGGGCAGCTCCCTAGTCCATCCAGAGGAGAGTGTAGGTGGTACCTTGGCTGAACACTGGAAATTCCTTTGGAATGCTCTCCAAAATGCTTTAACTCTAGGGACTCAGTTAAATTGAGTGACAGATGACTACACTGGTGATTCATGCTGGGATATTTGGGGAGCCAGATCATGGGAAGAGGGCTGGTGCAAATGGGATTTAGGTGACCTATACAAGGTAGTAAAAAAAATGTGTGGCGAAAGTGAACAGTGATGTAGGGGACAGGAAGCTTTGGTGTTTGGTCTATCTATCCCAGCATCTGTAACAGCAACCACACTGGCATACCCAGGAGGGCTGCTAGTGCAGGTTCTTAGATTTGCTTTACTAAGGAAAGATAGCTGTTTCAGGGGTCAAAAATTTTACTTTAATTAAACATACATATATCATTCACTTAGTTCAGGGGGAAAAGTCAGCATCCTGAACTTCAGAGCAAACACAAGCAGAAATCAGAAACAGAAAAAAATAACACAAATCAACAGACAGGCTTCTAACTATTTGACTATAGCAATACATACAGTTACCAGAGACAGAAGCACCAACATCTGGGTTTTCAAAGCTGGGGGGCTCCTTAACGGCTACCCAGAGTCTCCTCTGGCCAAAACACATGAACACTCTTCCAATGAGTGAGCGCAAAAGCAAAATGCTAACCTCACAGTATATATACTGTTTCCAATTAAAGACTCTTGATTCAATCAAAGACTCCTGATTGCCTTAGTGCTGAGAAGCACTCCAAAAGCAAAAACAGCAAAAAGTCCCACTTTGCTTGGCATTACAGCATCCTCATGATACAGATGAGCAAACAAAAGCCCAAGGGGTGAAGTGACTTATTTCACATAGGTAGTAAGTAGCAGATTTGGAATTTGAACCCAGGTCCAGAGACTCCAAGTCTAGCATGTGTTTTGCTTCTTTGTTTCTCCTGTTGTGATTTCATCATCAGTCAGTCCATAAATATTTATTAAGTACCTACTATGTGCCAGGCACTGTCCTAAGTGCTGAGGTTACAAAAGAGGCAAAAAACAAGGTCTGCCATCAAGGGGCTTACAATCTAATGTGGTGAATGAGAAGTATTTATGGGTGCTTGGTCAGTCCAGAGACATGGCTTGTGCTGCTTCCGAGCCCACATAATACATACACCAGAATTAGGTAAGCAAAATAAAAATTCTGGTGACATTCTACCTAAAGATGTCTATTTATATAAGAGCAGTGAAGTGGCAGTGGATGAAGCATCAGGAAATGGGGATAGTTACAGCACTTATCTCTTAGGGTTGTTTTAAGGATCGGATAAGATATTAATAAAGAGCTAGCCCTTGGCTGATAGTAACCACTATATAAATGTTAACTATTTTTTATTGGCTATTACTATTGTTATTTATTGTTAATAGTTCAGTTGTTTCAGTCACATCCAACTCTTTGTGACCCCCCTTCGGGGTTCTCTTGGCAAAGATACTGGAGGGGTTTGTTATTTCCTTCTCCGGCTCATTTTGCAGATGAGGAAACTGAGGCAAACCAGATGAAGCGACTCACCTAGGGTCACACAGCTAATAAGTGTCTGAAGCCAAATTTGAATCAGGAAGATGAGTCTTCCTGATTTCAGTCCTGGCATGCCATCCACCGTGCCACCTAGCTGCCCGTTATTATTGTTACTATTACTAGCTTGTAGCTCACTTTTATGTAGAGCTTTCATGTTTTCAAAGCCATTGGCATGTGTTACCTCGTTTGGTCCTCACAACAGTCCTGCAAGGTAGATCCTATTATTATCCTCATTTTACAGATGAATAAACTGAAGCTTAAATAGGTTAAGTGACTCACCTCCTGGTCACAAGTCCAATAAATGTGTGAGTCAAGATTCAAATTCGGGTCTTCTTGACTCTGAGCCCAGTGCTCTATCCACTGGACCACCTAGCTGCCTCCCATTTTGAAGGTGAGAAAAAAACATGGCCAGAGAGATTGAATGATGATCTCAAAGTCACACAGGTAGTAAATAGTGGCGCTGAAACGTAAACCTATGCCCTCTGATGCTAACGTTTGAGCTTTTTCTGGCACTTCTGCTGATTCCTCTCATATCACATTTTCTCTGACATACCAGGAGGGAGACTCAGTAAGGAAGCAATAACAGAAGGAAAGAGAGTTTTAACAATTGTCCAGTGGGGCTGGCCTGGGCCCCTCAACACCATTCTATTGACCACCAGGCCAGAGAGCTCACTGTTATTCATTACTTCATTTTAAAGTCCAGATTCTAAGAAAGATGAGTGAGATCTGTCTTTTCATAAAGTTTTCAGTTTCATTCTTAATTAAAATAAAATTCTTAGCCCCTTTGGAAGGAGTTTCATGGACAAAACTAAATGTGTGACGGTTCACAAATGTCTGGCGTGTGCCTTACCAAGGCCCACACACAGCATGCACCAGAATTGAAGGAGTAAATAATATGAGATGTGGTCAGATCTAGCCTAGAGTTGCCTATCTGAATGACATAAACCAAACCTACTCCAGACTTCCTATTCTGAAAGAATGGTTAAAGTAAAATAAAGAAGCATAAAAGAAAAACATTTCCATCACAGAGTTACTCTACTCTTCCAGAATAAAAATTTGCCTGGGCTGAAAATGGATTAATGAGTCCAACTGAGAGTTCTTCCAATTCATTTTATTCTGACACTCATGCCAAAAAAAGAAAAAAAATTAAGTTCAACCAATTTGGCTCACTTAGTTCTTTGACTCAAATTGTCTTGTGTGGCTAATGGAAAGAGGCTGTATTTTCTGCAGAAAATAATCATGAGGAGGTTTGGAAATCTCCACTAATACAAAAATACACATTTCAGAGAATTATTCTGAATGCAATTCAGATCCCTTATTTTGCAGATGTTCTTTGCACACACGCACACACACCCTTGGAAACAACTGAACTGTAATGTGATCATAAAAGCCAACTGCAGAACAAAAATCCAAGCCAGAGCCACACATACGTGAGTTGCAAGATGGTAGTCTCCATTTGAGGTGAATGCTGACAAGCCAACCCTCACACTCACCTTAAAAGCCAAGTCAATCTTTCACCTTCCCTAGGGGTCCTAGTTCAGGGTGGGCCTTGAAGGGATTGTAGGATTTTACAGTTGGAAGAAACCCTAGAGATCAACTATTATCCAACCTCCTCATTTTGGGAGAAGGAGAAAATGAGATCTGGAGAGATTAAGTGACTTGCCCAAGGTCACATAGGTTATGACTGAGTCAAAATGGAAAGTCAAGGTTTCTGACTCTAAGTGAGGTTTACTCTGGTTTGACTAACCTGGGGTAGGTTGACCTTTTAATCGGGTCATCTTCACTGAGAGGCCTTCTGTGAAACTAGAGCTAGGTTCTCCTGACAAGAGGGCAATGAAAATTCACTTAAACCTGGATATTTATAGGGCCAGAGAACATACTTCATATCCCCATCCAGCTACCTCTAGCCAGTATGGACATCTTACCATCTTCTCTATCCCCCTTTCCTTAGCCCCATGCTTTCCCCATCTCAATCCTGCTCCAGAACACCAGAACAATATTTAAATCAATACCATCATTGGTACTACAAGTGCGTGACAATCTATTGTCCTATGACTCCCCTCGTAATCTCTGTATTTGCCTACACCAAAAATCTCTTCCCTTGTACCATATTCCCATATGTTTTATATCCTCCATTAGGATGCAATCTTTTTGAAGGCAAGGGCTATATGACTTTTTGTATCTGTGTTGTTGGCACATAGATGCTTTGATGGTATTAGTTTGGTATGAAGACTTGAGAGATGGAAGGAAGAAAATAAATATTTATTAAGCCTACTATGTGCCAGTTACTATGCTAATTACTTTACAAATATTAACTCATTTGATCCTCACAACAACTCTGAGATAGGTATTATTATCCCCATTTTACAGTTAAAGAAACTGAGGCAAATAGAGTTTAAGCGATTTGCCCAGGGTCATACAACTAGGAGGTATTTGAGAATAGATTTGAACTCAGGTCTTTCTGACTCCAAAACCAGTGCTCTATCCCCTGCGCCACCTAGCCATCTGGAGGAGAAATAAGCCCCAAATCCTAAAATGAATCTTGATCCTTTGAGCTACCCCAGAACCAAGAAAGGCTCTTGCATAGAGGGTCATCTGAGGTTTGGCCCAACTTCTCATGATGACTTCACAAGGAAATAAACAGCTCTACCTATGACCTAGTTTGGGACTTTGACTCCTAAGTAGGATTGAATTCATCACAAAATTTCAGTGACCTTTGCCTACCAGTAATTCCTAAAACGTCAGATGTCATATTCTTTGATGGTTGTAAGTTTTCCCAAGCTTGTGCAAAACAATTCTAAGAAAGAAAATTCACCAGATAGAGCCCACCGTTATGTGTGACAGTACCACATAGGCTAATACTTAGAAGGCCAATAGCGTAGAAGTTGTTCTTGTTGGTACTACCTCTGTAATTTAAGTATGTCCAAAAGGTGGACACCTCGACCTAAGTTATACTCTCATGGTCTGCAAATCTAGGCTTTTTATAAAAGATGCACCTGGATTTTGGCTAGATTCCCCTCCCCCACCCCCATTTATTCATTTTATCAATTTTTTTTTCAAAAAGCTGGGACAATTAACTCTTTGTCTCATGTAGTTTTTATTTATGATTTTTGGAAATGTAGCTCTGAAAAAACAGGCTTTGAAAAAGCCCATTGTGATTCGAAGGAAGCTACCTGACTATGCCTTTAAACCCAAATCACTCTGGCTTTCAAAAGCCCGTCTTGCTCATTGTTTGGGTTTTGATGGCTTAGAGTAGCAAATCGCAATTGTTTTCCGTTCTGGCCAGAAACTCTGAGGGTTTTCCCCTTTCAGAATGATTCTTTTTTGTTGGCAAACTAGGCCATCTTTTGTCTCAATTCTTACCTAGCCCTTAATCACTGAATAGGCATTGCCTCAGACAAACTGAGACCTGGGAAAGACCTTAGCTTAAAAAGGTCACTGCATCCTGGGCCATTGCCAGTCGACTTAATTTATATCTTGCCTCTGGACTCAGATGACTCTGGAGGAGACAGAGAGGCTGATGAATTTGCACAGCTCTGCCTCACTTAAATCCAATACGCTTTTAAATCAAGATATCACCCCCATGATGCCATCGGTCCTCCTCGAGAACTAAGGATGAACAACGCCAACAACCACATAGAAAATATGGCAGAATTGTCACGGTCTTGTTGAAAGTTCTAACAACCCTAGCAAAATTCATGTAGCCTTTGTAAAGTTGGCAACATCGAATGGACAAGTGACCAAAATACATGAATAAATAGTTCTCGAAGAAGAGTTAGAAACTATCAACGGGCACATGAAAGATTGATCCAAATATTCCCTCCATTCTTTATAGAAAGTGTAGTGTGCATATGTACCTAGATGTGAGAGGGATGACAAGGATATGAAACATTGCACATACTGTTGGAATTGACCGATGTGTTGATTAGTTTTGTTGAAGTAGAGTTTTTTAAATTTTATTTTTTTAATTCCTTGTTACGTGGGTTGCCTCACTGGGTCGGGGAGGAGAAGGGACATACTGAGAAATGAAGATGATAGAAAACAACAGATATCAATAAAAGTTAATTTTAAAGAGTTGACTAATTCCTGCTTTAACATCTCAAACAAATAGCTCTGCTTTCCTTTCCAAGTGTCCTGCTTTCCTTCTTCTTCTCCTTATTAAAATGAGTGAGGCATAATGATGTGGCTAGAAGGCAGTTATCTGTTGTCAATAACCATAGGGAGGTTGTCCATTTCGATGCCTTTTCAGCATTTTAAAGAGCAAGACAAGTCAAAGCCTCTAGGTTAGCATTCCTAGGCCATCCTGCATGCTGTGGATGTTGAATTGATGGTGTTGACATGAGGGATGATAAATTAGCCATTTGAGACCTCATCGTATTGGAGTAGGGCTGTTTCTGGCTAACTTTTCCACTCTGTCTGCATTCCACTTTCTTGCGTAGGTCCCTGAGGAAATCTGTACTGTGCTGCAGGGCATCTGTGTTAAGAGATAGGGGTACACTGGGCCCGGGAAGAGGGTTGATGTGGAGGTATGAGTATTTGATGTGTGAGAAAATTCTCTTTACAATTCTTGTTGCTATAGGAGTATCTGAGAAAGGGAGCATCATGTTTCACCTATTGGTCCCTTATCCATTAGTCCAACATACATGAATTAAATGCCAACTATTATGCAACCCACTTTTCTGGGTGATGGAAATATGAGTGATAAGTTACAGGCCTGCCCCCTAGGGACTTGTGGTATAAGAGGGGGAAAGACACAGACACAGACACAAATAACTATGGAAGAATAAGATAAACTCAAAGTCCAGGCAGAGTGCTATGATAAATTTGAGGAGAGAAAGCTTGCTTTTATCTGGGAGGCTAGAAAGAAGGTCTGGGAAGTCTTCAAAAAGGAAACAGCATCTAATTTAATCCTTGAAGGAAATAAACTTGAACAGACAGATTATAGGGCAAGGGTGTTGAGGAGGGGATACATTCAAATGGGGAAGTGGATGAGTATAATGAGAAACAGCTCAGAGACTCTAGAGTCAATTAGTCAACAAGCATTTATTAAGCACCTACTATGTGCCAGGCACTGTGATAAGAGCAAAAATGCAAGAGATGGGGTTATTCCAATTTGATTAGAATACGGACTATGAATGCAAGTAACAGAAAGAGACAGGAAGGGCAAGTTGGGGCCAGAATGAAAAGGGCTTTGAATGCCAAAATCCAGATGCATCCTCTGTAGGCACTGGGAACCTCTGGATGTTTTAAAGTAGAAATGATTTGTTTTTCTTTTTTTGAGGAATGAATGATCAAAATGATATATTATTATGATAATTCATGCAGTATTATGAAGGGTGGGTTGGAAAGGGGTAAACTGCAGTCAAGAAGACATGTTAGGATAATATTACAATGCTCATGGTAGCATAAGATCATAGATTTAGAGCTAGAAGAAGCCTTAAAAGTCATCTAGTTCAACCTCTCATTCGCAAATCAGGAAAGTTGCTTCACCTCCCATCGAGGTGATGTAGTTTACTGAAAGTCACACAGCAGCAGAATCAAACTCAGGCTCTCAAGACCACCAAACTGATGGGAAAACTGAAAAGAAGTTTGGCAGAAATTACATTCAGACCAGCATCTTATACTCTATTGCACAATAACGCAACCTGAATACCAAAGGTAACACTCCAACATGATTACAAGAGAACAAGATCAGATAACTTCCATAGCTATGACTAGGGGAAGAGATGTTAACATGACTAAAAATCATTGTAACCTGGATAAGAAGGAAGGCTGTCAGTTGGGGCTGGAGAGAATTTTTGGCAACATATATCTCTGATGAGGGTCTGATATTCAAAGTATATAGGAAACTAAGGCAAATATATAACCAAGAATTATTCCTCAGTTGATAAGTGGTCAAAGAATATGGACAATTACCAAAAGAATAGCAAACTCTTAATAACCTTATGAAATGCTGCTGATTCCAGATTTAGGGTGGATGCTCAATCGGATTAGTATACTGCAGCTCAGAACTCCTGAGCTCAAGTGATCCACCAGTCTTTGATTGCCTGGTAGCAGGGATTACAGGATTCCATTAATGTAAGTAGCCAGATAACTTTTTATAATTGACAAAACAGAGCCTAGTAAGAGGGAAGTGACTTACTCAAGGTAATAATAGCTAACCAATGGCATAAGCAGGACTAAAACGGAACTCCTAATCCAAGGGTCTTTCCACAATACTGTAACCTCCACATTGTACTATGCTGCCTTCCTATAATACTAGGTTCAGAAGATGCAACTGAACCTAGCTCTGGGGAGTCAGGAGTACTTTATTGTTGTTCAGCCACAGTCATGTCTGACTCTTCATGGCTCCATTTGGAGTATTCTTGGCAAAGATACTAGAGTGGTTTGCTGTTTCCTTCTCCAATTCATTTTACAGATGCAGAAACTAAGGCAAAGAGGGTTTAGTGACTTGCCCAGGGTCACACAGCTAAGAAATGTTCAAGGCCAGATTTGAACTCAGGAAGAAGAGTCTCCTGACTCTGGGCATTTTCACTGGCTGACCCCCATGCCTGGAATTCTCTATGTCCATGTCGCTTTCTTAACTTCCTTCAGGTCCCAAATAAAACTCTACCTTCTCTAAGAAGCCTTTCCTGATGCTATTGCCTTTCTATGCCTTATGTTGATTATCTGCAATTTAACCTGTATGTGACTCATTCTATGTCGCCTCCTCCATTAGACAGTATACTCCTTGAGAACAGGGACTGTCCTTTACCTTTTTTTGGTATCCCCAGCATTTAGCTCAGTGTCTGCCACATAGTAGGTGCCTAATAAATGCCTATTAGCTTGACTTGCTACCTCTATTCATTCACCTGGTCTCGTACTCAAAATCTTGGGGCTATTTTTCCTTTTTCCCTCTCTTGCCCACTCAGTTAGCAGGTGTTTGGGATCTGCTTTTTGCTATCGTTCTTCTTTTTCTTTACATGCATTCTTTTTCTAAAGATAATTTTGCTTTTTTCCAATTACGTGTAGAACATTAATTTTTTTTAAAATTTTAAGTTGTAAATTTTCTCCCTCCTTCCTTCATCTCTCCCTTCTCCGAGATGGTAAGCAATTTGATATATTTATACATGTTACTTCTGCAATCTTTTGAAGGTCTGTTCCTTTTTCTCTTTGCCCATTTACACTAGTACAGCCTATCATTACTACTCACCTGGATTATAGTTAATATCCTCCTAAAATTGCTTCTGACTTCTGTATGCTTCCTCATCCAAACCATTCTTACCTTTGTTGTTACTGGTTAACTCTCAATGTCCTCATCTGTAAAATGGGGATAATATTTGTAATATTTACCTCAGTGTTTTCACAGGGACCAAATGAGATAATGTTCATAAAGCACTCCTTAAACCTTAAAGGGGCTATTTAAATGTCAGCTCCAGTGTCTTATACAGAATAAGCTTTTGATTAATATATTGATTTGGAATGCACAAATCTTGTAGTTTCATTATTCTGCTCAAAACCTTTGGATGGTTAAATTATTGCCTGTGAAATAAAGGTCAGATTCCTTAGCATGGCATTCAAGGCTTTCCACGATCTGGTTGCACCTTACCTTTCTTGCCTTCTATTGCTCCCCTTTGCACACTCTATGCAGCAGCCAAATTATATCCCTTGCTGTCCCTTGTTTTCTCAAAAGGAAATACTGTTCCCCATGATTGGAATGCCCTTTTGCCTTCCACTAAATTGCTGTTTAAATGCCATTTTCCTCTATGAAGCCTTTCCTGATCCACTCTAGAATTTAAAGAATTAGTTCTAAAACAAAAACAAAAAAAAAGGCCAGCTCCTGTCCTCATGGTGTTTATACATCCCCAGAACTTATAATAACTCACATTTCTATAGTACTTTAGGGTTTGCAAAGATATTTCCTTATAACCTAGAAACCAAGGCAGGAGGGAGGATCTAGGAAGGAAGGGGAGAGGGAAAATGAGAAAAGAGAACAAGTATTAATTAAATATCTACTATGTGCTGGTCACTGAACTAAGGGCTTATCTCATTTGGAACTCACAACCACCACAGGAGCAAGGTGCTATTATTATTCCCATTTTATAGTTCAGGAAACTGAGGCAGGTAGAGGTTAAGTCATCTGTCCAGAATCATAGCTAGGAAGCGTCTGTCTGAGGTTAGAGCTGAACTTGTGTCTTCCTGATCCTAGGTCCAGCGCTACCTCCTGGGCCATCTGTTTCCTTCCCTTTCTTTTCCCTTCATAACCTCATGAAGTGGATAGTATAAATATCACGCTCATTTTGTGAAAAAGGAATCAAGGCTTTTAGAGAAGAGCTAACTTGCCAATTCACAAAGCTATTCAGTGGCAAAGCCAAGATTTGATATGTGTGTGTGTATGTATGTATATGTATATGTATGTGTATGTGTACATGTACATGTACATGTGCATGTGCATGTGCATGTATATGTATATGTATATGTATATGTATATGTATATGTATATGTATATGTATATGTATATGTACATGTATATAAGAGTCCCTGCCCTCATACTCTGGTGGTGCTCTCAGGCTTGGCAGCCTGACCTGTCAGTTACCTACCAAGCTAGCATAACTATTGAACATGCTCATAAAATGTTTTTTTTTGGGGTGAGGAGGTTTAATTTCAGTTTTCTATTGGCTTTTCCTTTCAAATCTCTGTTTTCTAGGGATTGGCAGCTAGAGGCTTGAAAGTCAAAGTAAGTTAGCAGCCTTGGGCTTCTTAGAGGCTCTTGTCTCAGGAGAAATCTTCAATATTTTCTTATTCCCATAATGTACTTTGGCAGCTAGGTGGCGCAATGGGTAGAGTACTGTACATGGAGTGAAGAAGACTCTAAGTTCAAATCTAGCCTCAAATTCTTACTAGCTGTGTGACCCTGGGCAAGTCACTTAAGCAAATTTGCCTCAGTTTCCTCATTTTTAAAATGAACTGAAGAAGAAAATAGCAAATCATTCCAGTATCTTTGCCAAGAAAACCCCAAATGGGATCAGTCATAACTAAAATGACTGAACAACAACCAAAAAATGTATTTTACTCTCAATTAAATGTGTGTTTTGATCCCCATTCAGCTGGTTTGCACTGAGAAGATCCCAACTGCATTTATAAAATTGAATACTTCGTGTGACCTCCATTCCCCAACTCACTGTTAGCATTCAAATAAGCAGAACTGGAAGATGACCATTTTTAAAAAGAAAATAAGTTGTCAAACACAGATTGAGAAGAACTTAAAGTAATATTGTTCATAGCAAAAGCCATTTTAAAAGTGACCACCCTCGGGGTGTGGTGGGGGAGAATGGGAGGAAGGGAGAGTTAAGGGCTGGCTTGCTTCCCTTACATCTAACTCACTATTAGAGAACAGGTAAAGCAGAGGAGACAGTTGTATGGATAGCGGGAAGCTATATCTCAATTCCCCAGGAAAGCTCGGGAGTAAGTCTCCAAGACAATCTTAACAACAGCCCCATCGCTGCGTCTCAGATGGGTGCTGGCCAGCTCTGTTCCTCTGTTCTTCATTTTTCAGGGCTTTGCCCTGTCGTTGAGGAAGAATGGTGGCTGACAACTCTCAGCTCAACTCCTGGTAGCAGAGTCCAGCTTATGAACTCTAGCTGGGGATATTCTCTTCCATGATTTAGTAAGCTTGGCTTCTCCTTTCTTATCCACAAATTCCTTTTAAGGTCAAGGTCCAAAAGACTCTGGATAGCGTGAATTTTGGTAAGGTCTGAAATTCTTTAGGAGCTCAGATAATAATGGGGAAAGTGGGCTGCCAGCCAGCAGGCATCACCAACCCCATCTCTCCTTGCTTAGAGTTCAGCACCTTGTGGAGAAAGCATAGATATATAAAAATGCTCATAATTTCCCTAATCCATATTCCTGAAAGCCATTCAGGGCAATAGATTGTGTCTCTTGATTTCTTTGTAACTTATCATAATATTTGCACTCAATAAATTCTGCAATTTCTCAATGCCAACTTGGGAAATCTACCATTCCCTATGCCATATCATTCTTCTTTACCGCCATCTTAAAAGTCTTAAATTCTGATTGCTTACCATCGGGGGGGGGGAGGCAGGGAGAAAAGGAAGAACAGGATTTGGAACTCAAATTTAAAAAAAAATTAAAATTGTTTTAACATGTAATTGGGGAAACAATAAAATATTATTTAAAAATAAAGAATCATACAAGCCTGCTGACACCAAGCATCTCCTTGGAATCCTGGAGTTTTGTCTCTCTATGTTCTAGAGCTGAATAAGACCATTTTTTTATACTCTCATGTCAGCGCTGATCAATCAATACATATTTCAGTGCCTATGATGTGCCAGGTTCCGTACTTGGAGGTACAAACATATAAGGGCTCTTCCTTTTAATGAATTATGTATTGGTAGGTTAGAGGACCTGTACATAGTAAGACTGAAAAACTCCATTGAGTTTTGGCTCTTCTACATATTTCCCCCACCAGAGAATATCTCTTGATAACATTTACTGAAGAACTCACTATGTGCATAGAAAACTATGAAACTCATGGGAATGGTATAGATAATGATAATGATTGCTATTCAGTTGTCCAGTTGTTTCCAGTTCTTTATGACCCTCTGGACCATACGCTATTACTGTCCATGGAGTTTTTTTGACAAAGATACTGGAGTGGTTTGCTATTTCCTCTCCAGCGGATTAAGGCAAACAGAGGTTGAGTCCAGGGTCACACAGCTAATATGAGGCTGGGTTTGAAGTCAGCTCTTTCTGACATTATTATGATAATGATGATAATAATGATAGCATTTACATATTGCTTTAAGATTTGCAAAGTGCTTTACAAATATTTCATTTGAGCCTCAGAGCAGCCTCGTGAGGTAGGCTATATTATCTCCGTTTTATAGATGAGGAAATTCAGGCAAGCAGAGCTTAAATGACTTGCCGAGGTTGCACAGCTAGTCTAGCAAATGTTTGAGGTCAAATTTGAACTCAGGTCTTCTTTACATGCAGAGATCTATCCACTGGACCATGAGGACAAGTCCTTGTTCTCATGAAGTGTACAGTCTAGTAAGGGATTGGACATAGACAGATAATTTTTCTTCAAATTATCCATCAATACGGCATATTCTTTCTCCTAAGGAAGGTGAAAGCATTTCTATATTGTTGTTCAGTCATTTCTGTCTTGTCCTACTCTTCATGACTCCATTTGAGGTTTTCCTGGTAAAGATAGTGGATTGGTTTGTCATTTTCTTTTCCAACTCATTTTACATTTGAAGAAACTGAGGCAAATAGGATAAAGTAATTTGCCCAGGGTCCCACAGGTAGGAAGTGTTTGAGACTGAATTCAAACTCAGGTCTTCCTGACTCCAGGCCTGGCACTCTATTCACTGAGATACCTAGCTGCCCAGCATTTCTATACACGGGCTTCATTAATTTATCACGCCCCCCCCAATCAATTGCCTGGTGAACAATCTGTTGGAGATAAGCCTTTCTGAATTTAGCTAGGCTAGTTGTCACATGATCTTAGTTAGAGAGTTACGTGATGCAATGGATGGAATGCCAAGCCTAGAGTCAAGTAGACCTGAGCTCAAATCCAGCCTCAGATACTTACTAGATGTGTGACCTTGGGCAAGTCACAACTGTACCATAAAGATAACAATAGCCCTCCCAGGGTTGTTGCAAGGGTAAAACGAGGTGATATTTGTAAAGGACTTAGAAGAGTGTTTGGCACATAGTAGGTGTTAATTAAATGCTAGCTATTATAATTAGGTTGTGAGCTCCTTGAGAGTAGGGATTGCATATTCCCCCTTTTGTATCCTCAGTGCTTGCGAAGTACCTGGCACATGGTGGGTGCTTGATGTTTATTGACTGGCTGACCTTTCATCCCTGGGTCTATATTTTTCAGCTTGATAGAACCTCACAGAACTGGTATTCTACCGGCAATGAATTTAAGAATGCAGAATTGTCTTCAAAATCTTGGCATCGCCTTGGTCTCTTTCTTTTTCCTCACCTCAGATATTCACTCACCAAATCCTGTCAACTGGGTTTTAGCATCGTATCTCACCCCCTCTGTCCTCACTGCCAGCACCTTATTATAGACTCTTATGACCATGTGCCATGCCATGATGAGACATTGGATCAGGACTCCCACCTAGCTTATAATTCTCACCGGTATCCATTCATTAAATAAATATTTATGGAGTATCTACTATGTATGAAACTTTTTGTTGGTACCATGGAGGCATGAAGGATAAGATATAGTCCAGGTTCTCAGGGAACTTAGATCCTACTGTGGCTTAAGGTGCGAATGTAGTCTCAAGAAGGGTGTTGTTACCTGTATGAGGAGGAAGAGTGGAAGACTGCTCTCACAAGCACATGATCATATATACTGAGATAGATTAGTTTCTTCGATTAGGTCATTTGATTAGCTGGGTTTTTCAAAAATGAAATTGTTCAATCAAATTTGAGTTATTGTGATAATAAATCAGCATGCTATGCATTGAGAGTGATGGAAAATGAACCACTTGGGAATGATCCCTTTAAGCTGGCCTTGCTGCAGGCAGCCTTAAACTGGTCAGCAAATTGGCTCCTTGGCTCCTCCTAAGGGCCAATCATGTCTCTGTGTCTGTGCCAGTGCCCTGATTATTTTTTCAGTTTATAGTGACCATAGCAATGAGCTTGGCTTTGCCTAGAGCTCCTTTGAAAAAAAAATATGTTCATGGTCAGAGACAGCCATTCCCACAAATATTATATTCCTCTGGAGAGATGGTCATGGGACCAACTTTTGTTCCTGGAATAGAGGGACAAAGAGAAAAGAGACGAGACAGGCTCTTTGAATGACATATTTTGTATTCCATGGATGAGGGAGGCTTTTATGGCATCCTAGAACAGACATCAGTGTAATTCAGATATATGCCAGTATAGGTACAGGGGCTTGCATTTGCTGGCAAATTAATCCTGGTTGAGTGACCAAGTAGAATTCACTTCCTTTCTTCTCACAGTGAAGCATGTACAGATACCCAGCTGAATACCGGGTTGTCTTCCTCTTCCTGAGGTACTCGGTAGGTATCCCAAGTGCCCCACTGAGGCTGCTCACTCACATCTACCTCCCAGCAGTATCTGCCAGAGCTGAAGGCCTGCTGACTGAAGACAAGATAAGAAGAAGATTTTTCAGTGCTGTTAGGCTGATTTGGACAGTCATCTCCATGTCCTATACTCTTCACATCATCAGATACAATGACACAGGGCCTGGCTGTTGGAGGATCTATAGTGATATTCACTCTGAATTTCTTTAGCACATCCTTCATCCCAGTGACAGGATATTCTCTTATCTCTGGGGTGAAAGACTTGGGTCTTTCAGAAAGCAGTGAATCAGTTGTTTGTAACAGCTCTTTGCCTTCCTGAAGGAAAGCCAGGTCAGGTATGTGTTCTGTTTCGTCCATCTCTCAAATGGTGTCTTCCATGTTTTTAAATGCTGGTGCATTCTATTGCAGTAGTTGAAGATTATCTGGAAAGCCTCTGGTTCATCACGTGTCACCACATCTAGGCATCCGAACTCTTCTTCATACAGTAATCAGTGCATTGTCACATATTCTCCTCTAATCAGCTTCCTCTGCTTAACTCATCTGTCTTTCTTTGAGACATTAATTTCCTTCAATTACTTGATCTTCTTTCGCAAATGAGCTACACTGTCCTGGAGTTTCTCCCTGCATTTCTAAACAGCCTCTTCAGTGGGGAGAAAGGGTGTGGGCCACATGCTCCTGAGCTTTATTCAGTCATTTTTCAATCCTATCTTACTCATCGTGACCCCATTGAGGGTTTTCTTGGCAAAGATAATGGTTCGTCATTTCCTTCTCCAACTCATTTTACAGATGAAGAAACTGAGGCAAACAGGGTTTAGTGACTTGCCCAGGGTCACATAGATAGTAAGTGTCTGAGGCCAGATTTGAACTTACAAAGAAGAATCTGATTCCAGGCCCAGTGCTCTATCCATGATGCCACCTAGATGCTCTTAGCACAGGCTATGCAAAGAGAGGTCTGATCCTCCATACAGAAGAGCTTGGGGACTTGCTGGTGCTTCTAACAGCAGCCTTGTCCCACAGCGCTCTGCAAGTTCTGGGGGTTGAGCTTCTTGCAGAAGGCAACTAGCTTTGACAGGTGCACATTGAGGCCAGGGAAGTTCTAGGAGACCTCCCTGCATTCAGGGCAAGAGAAATGTGTGTCCCCAGCCACCACTGAGAGTGACAAGCTTTGAGAAAAATGTTAGACAGAGGCGGCAGGTGGTCTCCTGCTGGAGTCTTTGGACTAGTGTGATAGCATCCATGTTCCTTTTCCTGAAGGTTTTCTTCAGTCTGGGTCCTGCTGACTTAGAGCCAAGTTCTTTCCTCAGAGACCTCAGGCCCCTTCTTTCTCCTTAGAGCCTAGGCACCTTCCTCTGAAGATTTCAAAGAACTTCCATGGCTCCAGGTTTGCTCCAGCACCTCAAATCCAGAAACTTATCTTGACAAAGTAGAGCCTTGAGTGACACAAACAGAAAGACAATCCATACTCTCAATGAACTTATATTCTGGTGAGGGGAGCATAAAAAATAAAACTAAGCTGAAAATGAGGGGAGGGTATGGGAGAAGAGAAGTTACACATGTGGGAGTATGGTAGAGAAAGTCCAGAGAATCAAGAGTACAGCCTGCAGAGGAAGGAACTCCCTACCTGTTTCAGTGTTTTCCTTAAAATGGAGGTTCTGAGAGTTGCCAATCAAAGGAAGGGGCTGAAGGGACCTAGTATACTTCAGTATAAGAAGTGCAGGGGTGGAGTGATCTTTCAGAATGAGGAGCCATCAGAAATGTGATAGAAAAAGTTCAGAGAGATGCCTGGAGATAGAGCATGGGATGGGACAATTTGGATGGAGGTTGGGCAGGAGGAAGTGGGGACTGAATAATTTGGGAGCATAGGCAGGTGTGGCTATGGCTAGAGTCCTTGCAGTCTGTGGAGCAATTCAGAGCCATGGGGGCCATCAAAGTCATTTTGCTTCTTTCACAGTTTTGCCAAGTGTCACTGCCAATGACTTTAAGAATTCAGAGTTGCCTTTACTAGGACATTGTTCCTAGTTCCCCAATACAGTCGCCACAGAGGTCCAACGTTTCCCCCAGCTTTGCTGGAAATTCTTGATCCCTGCTTTGGTAGGCAGTGTTGGACATTCACTTGGAGCTAGAGTTACCTCTGCTATTCGTTTCATTCTGAGGTATAACATCTAAAAAGGGTTGCAATTAACTAAACAATTAATCCAAATTAAACAATGCTTAAGCATATTTTAATGTACCTATGATTTTTTTTCTAAATGATGAATAGATTTTTTTTTAGATGTACTCATACCTTTCTGTGGCATCTAAGTGGCCCAGCAGATAGAGCATTGCGCTGGCAACCAGGAAGACTCCTCTTCCTGAGTTCAAATCCATTCTCAGATACTTACTATGTGACCCTGGGCAAGTCATTTCACCCTGTGTGCCTCAGTTTCCTCATCTGTAAATGAACTGGAGAAGGAAATGATTATCTTTGCCAAGGAAACCCCAAATGGGGTCATGAAGAGTCAGACACAACTGAACAACAAAAATACTTTTTTTCTAACAGAAAATGGCAGAGCATCCAAGAAACCAAAATTTCTTATGCATTATAAGGCTGGCCTGACTTTCCCAGCAATCATAATAATCTACATTAGTAATCATAGTGCTTTAACAATTTTAAAAGATTATTACTACATATATGCAACACAGTTAGCCATACTCTTTCTCGATTGTGATATGCAGACAGCATTTTTCTTAGTATCCTGGAAAAGCACAATTTTAAATGAACATCTTTCTTTCCAAATAAAGAGTCTTAAAGAACAAAGAGCTATGCAGAATGGATAAATTAATGAAACATAATTTATTAAGTGCCCCCTATATGCCAATATTATGCTAAGTACTAGGGCCACAAACGCAAAAGTGAAGATAAATATCTGCCCTCAAAGAGATTACATTCAAACAGTGGAGACAGTAAATGGTGGGGAATGAAAGAATATTTTAGTTTGTAAAGTCATAGGAGTAATGAATAGAATCATAGGGCAGTACATTGATACATTGATTCACTAATTCCAGAAGCAATAAGAGTTGATTTAATTATGTTTCCGGAACTGGAAGGAGTGGAGGGGAGCAGGAAGATAGTGGCAGATAGTGAGGAAATGACTGGAGAGCGCAGTCTAGAAGTAGGCCCGGATTTGGTGGGTGACTGGGGCAACCAGCAATCTAAGCAGTGGGGGCCCCGGAGTGTAAGTTCCAGACATAAAAGGGTTAAGTCCTCCAGGGCTTGGTTTCTGGTCTGACTGGCATGGCGGCTGGTTAGAAGATGCATGAGAAGAAGAGTCACAAGAGCTAATTCCAGCAAGTTGATTCCAGGAACAAGCTGTGCAAGCTTGGGAAACTCAGTTTTATTTTCTGAAAAAAGGACCTACTGTTACATGCCTGACTTTCTCCGTGTCTAATTTTGAAAAGAGCACTTTGTAAATCCTAGAAACCATCTTTATTAGAATTGTCAGTAAAATCCTCAGAAAACATGCAAATTATCTTCTATTTGAAAATAAAGGCATAGCATACTTTGTATGTTTTTATTTTTTTAAGATGATCTCTTGAAATAAGTTTCAATTACTTTTAATAGTTTCAAATGATGTCCATCCATTTAGTGTAAAAATATCTAAAAAAAATTCCTTGCAGCATGTCTGGTAGACTCCTGGAGGTGGATTTATGGGACAATCGTTCAATTAGTATTTATGGGTTGCAATTGAAAGAAATACCC
This sequence comes from Phalanger gymnotis, assembly GCA_028646595.1. Classification (NCBI taxonomy): domain Eukaryota; kingdom Metazoa; phylum Chordata; class Mammalia; order Diprotodontia; family Phalangeridae; genus Phalanger; species Phalanger gymnotis. Next base: position 253,824,541 of record CM053625.1, read on the forward strand.
ACTTTAATGAGATCTCAGATCTGTGGTAACATTTAAGTCTCAAATAATGAGACTGGCTAATGAGATATTGTGCCAGGGAATAAATATAAAACTACAATAGAAAAGAAAACAGTAAAAATGAACATTTCAATGGAGTATCATCACCAATTTCTCTTTTGTTTTCTAGATCAGGAAGTGTCCTGCACCACTGGAATGAAATCTACTATTTTGTGGAACATCTGGCCCATAAATTCATAAGGTGAGAGGGACGTTCCTGCTCGCTTTCTCTTATAATTATAAGCAAGTTATTAGCATCTGACATCAAGTTCTCTGGAGAAATCCGGCTGGGTAATAAAACCAGATGCTTTTCTTTTCTTCTCCCTTGTTTGGATTTCAATTCCAGTAAGATCCATTTGATCTTAGAGATCCAGTAAGATCCATCCAACTTTGAATTTCTTTGGGGTATCATCACTGAACAATTTTGTCAGCTCAAAGAGGCCTTTCCTCAAGACTGTTGTTTCTGAGATTTTCAGTGGATTGCTTCAGTTAAAGCCCACCTCACCTAGGCAAGATAATGCGCTACTTTAGAAAAGGTGTCACAGTAAATTAATTTGCAGGAAGGGGTGAATTATAAAGTATTGCATGCCACTCTGCCCCCAAGGTTAGTCATGGACATTTTCATGAAGATGGATTGTGAAAAGAGAGTCATGTTTGATATCAGAAGTTGGGTCTGAGACAAATTTAAATTGCTTAATTAGTTATGATATAGTCTCCTGCATTTCAACCCCTAGAGGCCACCAATATGTCATTCTTATCCTTTGAAGCAAAATATAGGTTCCTTTTCATATCCAGTGATGTCAATTGAATTTGGCCAGTGCTTTCTGAACAATGGCCCTATAACCAGCTAGGAGTAGGAGGAGCCAGGGCAAATCCTGCCAGTCAGGCCTGAGGTGTTTTGTTTAATTTTCTGGATCAAGAGGTAAAGGAGAAAGCTCACTCCTGATTAGAAAAGTAGATGAATTAGGATGAAGAGGACGCAGAAAGTAGAAAAAAGATAAAAAGATGCTGAAAAATGAAAACCAAATGCAGATAGCCTGAAGAAATATTTGTAGAGTTAAATAATAGCAATGGTTAAATCGTAGGTCATGATTTCAGAGCTGACAGGAAATTTAGATATTACCTAAACCTTCTTAGGCCTCTACACCGAGGATTAGAAAGATTAAGTGATTGGCCCAAGGTTATATAGACAGCAAGTAGAGAATCTGGAATCCAAAGCTATATGATCAGACTCTAAACCTAGAGTTCTTTCCACCACATGACATTGCCTCCCAAGCAAAGTGATTTGAGCCTTTGTGCTGAATCCCAGAATCTTACCATAATGGGGTTGAAGCATTTTGTTGATATAAGACAATAAACAGGTCCAGAAAAAGAACCCAACTAGAAGGCATAAGACCTAATCAGAATAATGTGTTGAGGTCAAAGACAAGAGTTAGTTCATATGAGGAGACAATTTAAGAGACTAGGCCGAGAAAGTGGAGGAATGAGGAAGAGGAGAGTCAGCATATAGGTAAAGTAATGCCAGGACAAAGGATGATCTGACAAGATGGCAGCATGCTAGCCACATTGCTTCTTCACTTCACTGTTACCACCTCAATATGCCTGGACACTTGGGGGTCATCCACTCCAACTTCCTCCTCAATGCAGGAATTCTTTCTAAAACATCTCTGATGAGTGGTCAACCATTGTCATGGAAAAAACGATTTTTCCTCTTATTGAAGTGGATGCTTCTGGGTTAGGTTTTCATATTAGTAGCGGGTATCTAGAAACCAAGATCAGCCTGGACATTTTGTTTTCTCCTTGACCAGCAATTTTTAGCTACTTTATCTGCCACTGATCAAACATTAGTCCTAATCTGAGTCAAGAACTTTACAATTATTTTTGCTTGTTGTGAGTTGACTTGGCATAAGGGGATAAAGACTTGGACAAAGAAAAAGAAAAGAATGTGAATTCTTGCTGCCTTTTCTAATATACTTTTTTTCCCTTTCCAGCCCTCAATTAAGGATGTCATTTATAGTGTTCTCAACTAGAGGGTCAACTCTAATGAGGCTAACTGAAGACAGGTGAGAACTTTCTCCATTTTCAAAGCCCATCTCTTCTAGGCTTTGAGATTCAACCCATTAAGACCTTCAATTTGATTACTGCATTTTGATTTAAACTAAGATATTGAGGTTTCTGTTTTAGTTTGACCCCTGGGATTTTCATTTTTGCCTATTTGGTTTATTTCTGCTTTTAAAAATCAAGACATATGCCATTGCTTTTTTGATAATCTTCTCAACAAATTCAACCCTCCCCAACCCTCAAGCAACACTATTCATCATTCTGATAACTTACATAATGTTTTCCATTGTAGTTATCTATGTCTCATTCCCTTACTAGACTTGAAGCTCCATGAGGGCAAAGTCAGTTTCCTATCTAAACTTTGAATAGCCCCTAGCATCAATAAAGACCAGTATCCTACAAAGAATAGGCTTGTAACCAATGTTTAAATCAATCAACTGGACTCTACTAATTTTCATTAAATTTGGGTCCTTACTAAGAGACAGTATCCCCCACCCCACCAAAATTAGATTTATAATTTGGTCTTCTAGTTTAAAAAAAGATGGCAGCAGATAAAGTGGCTGCGTTTTGCTTTATGGAGTGAAATGCTGCTTTTATAAGTAGTAAATGATAAATGCAGTATGTTGCCCAGATTATGACATGTAGTTGGATGAGTTGCCCATTGTTTTTAGCTCATCACTATATATATATGTATATATATACACATATATGTATGTATGTATATGTATATATACACATATATATGTCTGTTACAGGCAAGTGAAGATGGACAAAAATCTGAGTTTAAAATAAGTAGGAAGAAAAGAGGGAGTTGGGATATATATGGATAAGTATAGCATTTTCAGTGATCCCAAATAGTTCCCTGCTATAAAAAACATAGCTTTTAAAAATCCATTATAGCCTCCTCATTTGAAAACCACAAACTCAGAAAGAGCAAATATTTATGCAATTCATAGGGCAATATTATAGCATATTACTGATGACAGCATGTACAGTATTTGTATGGAACAGTCCACAGCCCTTTGAATATATTCAAAATACTCAATTGAATATAAGTTTCCCCAAAATCCTACTATGATATCTCATCATTACATGGAGATGACCCTGAGTTTTGATGTCTGTGCAATTGGGATATAAGTTTTGACAGGTCCTACCCAGATGTGAAAACTTTAACTATGAGTTTAGTGATGGAATGAATCTATTATCCCAGATGCAATCTAGCCAAGTATATAGAGGCTCATCACCAGGTTTGTCACACGTGACAAAATTTTCATCATTGCAACAAACAAAATTATCAATTAAGGCATGCAGGGGTGATGATCTGCATCTATAGGAGGAATATAATTATAGCTAAACTGATGAAAACACACATCCTTGAAGTATTGGAGTATCTTGTGTTAGATAATCTCTGAGGCCTTTTTATACATGTGTCCAAAAAGTCAACTTCAAAAGTGTAAGATGGGGAGGGGAAGCATAATTAAGTAGTAATTCATGTGAAAAATACTTAGTAGACCATGTTCTATGTAAGTCAATGGTGTGACTTGGCAGGCAAAAAATGAAGTTAATGCAATCTCAGCCTACATTAAAACATTTACCTACCAAAACCAGCAAGATGACAGTCCTTTCTTACTCTGCCCTCGTCGGATGACAATTAGTATACTTTATTCAGTACTGTGTGCCACATGAGAATTGCTAAATGTGGATAAGTAGAAGGATCAGGAGATATTTATCCAGGAGAAAATAAAGACCTAGAGGTACATGACAACTATACTGAATTATATGAAAGGTTATCATGTGGACTAAGAACGAAACTTCTTGCTTGATCACAGAAGTTAGATCTAGGAGCGATGGGTAGGAGTTGTGGAAAGAAAGATTTCTGCCAAAGGTAAGGATAATTTCTCTAATAATTAGAGTTATCCCAAAAACCAATGAGTAGTCTTAGGAGGTAATAAGTTCCCCATTCCTGGAGATTTTATTACAAAGACTAAGAGACTATTTCTCAAGGATGTTCAGATAAGAATTGAATCAGATGGCCTCTGAGGTGTCTTCCAAGGCTGAGATTTGGGGATTCTTTAATTTTCACAATAATACTGTTGGGTAGAAGAAAGCAGGTATTACTTCCATTTGGTAAGTGAGAGAACGAAGGTAAGATCACATGGAAACCCAAGCCTTCTCATTTTAGCACTTTCCCCACTATACTCTTCTTCCAGACCACATTGCTGAGTATCTAGACCTTCTGACTCTTAGTTGAGGGTTTTATTTTTTCCTCCTATGTTTGTTATTGTTGTTTGTCCTTTATTCGCAAAGAGAACCATGACATCAGGAGGATGATGCCTTGACTTGCAAGTGAATTGGATTTAGTGAGGGAGGGCTATGCAAAGTCACCAGTCTCACTTTCTCCTCTGGAGCCATCTGGGTCTAGTGGAAAAATATAGATAAGGACAATTGGAGATGCCCCACTCCTGCAATTAGATGCCTTCCACAGAATAGGTGATAATCAAAAAAAATGCACACTGTAAGACTCCATTAAATCAATGTCTCTTTAATACTTGGAGCAAGATATTTCTATCTATACACAGCACTATGGACCTCATCTCATTTTTGTGTCTTCATGAATGCCTATTCTGTGGGAATGCTGGGGGTTGAATGCTGAAGAGTATTCCCTCATTCCCTGCCCCCTTGTCCAATCCTCAACAAAGTTTTTCAACTAAGTGCTTCTAGTTCATTCCACCCTATTCACACACAACAGGAGTCTGGCAAAGCAACAAAACCCATTAATCACCAACAAGTATTTTTAAATGTTAGACACATAGGGTCCCTGAGAGGATAAGAGTTACAAAGTCCATCTACAGGTCAGATGATGAGATTTCTGACCCATTTGAGTTTGCCAGGCTAGTAGAACTGTTGTCCTTAGAAACCACTTAGAATGGTTTACCATGCCTCCACTTCACTATTCCCAGGTTCTTGCACCAAGAGATTCAGTTACTAGTTTACTTTATTTTGCTGGAAGCAATGTTGATTCTGGGCTGGATAATAATCCAATGACATCCAAAAATTATTTGCCAAAGTCCACAAGGGTTTCAGAATCAAGCAAGTGACTATCCTGGCAAATGAAAAGTAGACCAGTTTATAGACGACTCTTCTGTTAGTGAAATATTCTAAAATTTTACCAGTCCATCACTAAGCTTTACACAGGGGCTCTCCTACTACGAAGTGTTTCTTAGATGGGCTTGCTATGAGCAATAAATGGAACTTTTAATAATAACTCACTTTACATGACAATTATAATAGTTCATATAAATAATGCTTTAATCTTTTTAAAATACTTATCCCAGTATGACCCTATGAAGTAGATGGTACAAATAGTATCACCATTTCACTGCTAGAACTGAAGATGAGAGAAGTAAAATAATTTGCCCAGTGTTACAAAGCTAGCAGGGAATATAGCTGGAACTGGAACCCAGGCCTTCCGAGTCTAAATCCTATAATAGTTCTACTATATCACATCTGTAAGCTTTTCCAAAGTAATGATGCAAAGATACAACTATATCTCCCACTGGAAGGAAGAAAGGAAACAAGCATTTATTAACCTACTACATTCCAGGCATTGTGATATATATATATATATATATATACATATATATATATATATACACATATATATGTGTGTGTGTGTACATATATGTAATGCACATATACATACATATGCAAACATATATATACACATATATAAAATAAATATATATATATAAATATATAAAATCTAATTTGATCCTCAATATGACCCTGGGATGTATTATCCCCATTTTATTTGCAGTTGAAGAAACTGAAGCAGACAGACATTAAATGACTTGCCCAGGATCATGCAGCTAGTAAGTGTTTGAGGCCAGATTTAAACCTTGCTGCTGCCTCACATTGATTAGTATAAAAGCTCTTCTCAAAGTGCCTCCACATCCATTGTGTCTTTTGGTCCTCACAACAGTTGTAAACTAGGTAGAGTATCAACTCTATCTTCATTTTGAACATAATGAAACAGGCTTAAAAAATACACACACACACACACACACACACACACAGTTGTTGTTGTGGTTTGTCCTTTGTTCTCAAAGAGGACCATGACATCAGGAAACTGATGCCATGACATGCAAGTGAATCGGATTTAAGTGAGGCAGGGCTGCGCAAGGTCATTGGCCTCACTCTTTCTTTGGGAGTCGTCTGGGTCCAGTGGTGAGATATAGATCAGGATGACTTAGAGATGGCATTGGATGCAGTGGAAGACCTTGGCCTTTTTAAGCTAAGGTCTTTAACATGTCTCAGTTTAACTGAAGCAATGCCCATTCAGTGATTAAGGCCACGTAAGAAATGAGGCAGAGAATGGCCTCTTTAACCTAGTTTTTAGAAAAAGTCAGTCTGGGAGGGGAAGACCCTTGGGGTTTCTGGCCAAAACAAAAATAATTGTTATTTCCATTCACTCTGAGCCAATCAGGGCTCAAACAATGACCAAGGGAGGCTTGGCCTGGGACCTATTGTCGTCCAATCAATGAGAGGCAGTTGGGTTTAAGGCAGGGTCTTTAAGAAAGAAATCTATCTTGTACACTCCAAGTTATCTTTCAATGTTTCAGTGATCAAAATTTACATTCCTTTGGGTAGATCACCTTCAGGTAAGGGTATGATACCCTATGTGGACAGAAAGAAAGAGAGGTGGAGGGGGGGAGAAAGAAAGAAAGAAGGAAGGAAGGAAGGAAGGAAGGAAGGAAGGAAGGAAGGAAGGAAGAAAAGGAGCTGTGTTGCCCAATTGGCCAGTTTCCCTTGGGTCCTGAGTGAGGCAGCTCCTTCTCTACTCACAGAGGTTGCTGTTTGTCATTTGTTCTGGAAGAGGACCATGACATCAGGGAGGTGATGTCATGACGTGCAAGTGAATTGGATTTAAGCTAGGGAAGGCTGTGAAAAGTCACCAGCCTCATTTTCTCCTCTGGAACCATCTGGGCCAGGCCATTCTCTACCTCATTTCTTATCTAGCCTTAATCACTGATTAGGTGTTTTTGCCTCAGTCAAACTGAGACCTGTTAAAGACCTTAGCTTAAAAAGACCAAGTTCTTCCACTGCATCCAGGGCCATCTCCAGTCACTCACACACACATACACATACACACACATGTATATGTGTATATATGTGTTTATATATGCATATATATGTATGTACATGTGTATTACATATATTATATGCAATACAATACTATATTAATAGATAATTATATATTATAAAATAAATACCTAAAAGCTGATGAATTCTAATTTTATTTTTTTTCTCCTGTCTGTTTTATATTTGAGAGGTTAATAGGCAAGGAATTATGTTAAAAACAAGTAATTCTAAAGGAAGGAGAAGCAGTAATTCATCCCCTAGGAATATTAAAAGTTTAATTGCTGTTATATAAACATAGTTATTTAATTACTTTCTAGAGAATTAATATTTCCACTGAAAGCAATGTTTATCAAGTCATTTCTTTCTAAATTGTTCTTCCTGTAGTGTTTTCTCCTAACTTTGTATGTTGAATTAATTGTGGATCATAGAAGGGACCTCAGAGACCATCTTTTTGTCTCCCCAAGTTCCTAGCAAAGTGCTCTGCAATTAGAAGACATTTTAACACATGGGAATTGAAGGTTAACTAGTCCAAACATCATTTTACAAATGGAGAAACAGAGGCCCAGAGTCAGGAAACAACAAACCCACAGTCCCATAGTTAACAAGTGGCTGAACTAGATTAGAACCCTGATCTGCCACTTCTCAATTCAGTCCTTATAGGATCTCAGGACCAAGAGCTGAAAAAATCCCTGAGATGATCCAAATGAAGGGCTCAATTCCCACATTTTAGACACTTTTGATCCGTGAAGGTTAAAAGACATTACCAAGATAGGTGACACAGTGAGTAGGGCACCAGCCCTGGAGTCAGGAGGACCTGAGTTCAAATCCGGCCTCAGACACTTGACACATTTACTAGCTGTGTGACCTTGGGCAAGTCACTTAACTCCAGTTGCCCTCAAAAAAAAGACATATCCAAAGGTACAAGCTAGTAAATAGCAGAGCTGGTATTCAAACCCAGGTCTTCTGACTCTGAAGCCCAGTGATCTTCCCACTATCCCCACTGGACTCTATTGAACAGGTCCAAGGACACACATTATATTACATAGCTATCGCATCCTACCACCTCTGAATAAATGCTGGGTTTTTCCTAGTATATACGTGAGCAAATTCATCCTCTTCTATGCTTGTTTTTTCTCTCATATCTACCACCTTATTCCCTGTCCAAGTGGATGTTCTCTTATTCCATTCAAGATCCAAACAAGAAGTGGGTCTTTCAAAGTGTTTATCAGCAGTTAAAAGCATGAGTAAGAATATACAACCTGTAACGGTATTATATGAATACAAAGTTGCAAGGGCCAGGACTCTTATCCTTATCTAGGACAACCTATTCTCTCCCCCTTCCCCAAACCCAGTTATAAAATTATCAGGGCATAATTAGTCAGTCAACAAGCGTTTACTAAGCACCTATTACATACCAGATACTGTGTTAAGTGCTGGAAATTTTTTAAAATGCAAAAACATGAATGCAGTTATACATAAGTACAGAATCAGTAGGTAATTCTATTCCACTCCCACCTGGTAATTCCATTTTCTTTCTGTGAAGGATTCCAGGCATGCAACCATAGTTGAACTTTCTCATCCATAAGACTTTTGGTCTTCTTCCCAGAAGGCTTCCTGATGCTTCTATTTCCTTTTATTGACTTCCTTACCTATTAATTTCTGAAACATAAAACAATAGAGAAAATATTGGACTTGGTGTCAGGATGACTTGGTTCAAACCCTGCCTCAGACACTTACTAGAAGAGTGACCATAAAGGTGGGCTTTGAACCCTGATCCTTTGATTGCACTATGCTGCCTCTCTTATTTAAGTGATGTGGAAATGTCCTCCACCGAAGCAGATCAGCCACTCCTTGATAACAGACTCAAAGAATGCTACAGGAATGTGACCTATCATTCTTCTGGGGCCAGTGTTTCTGGTGGTCATGAAAGTACTGTGCTAAGTTGAGAGAAAAACTAATAAGTTTATAAGGACTGCTTAAGCTTATAAAGATATTTGTTAGGATACTTTTTTCCTAGTAAATTATACCTCAAAGGTATGTCAAAGAAGTCAGAGGACCTAGTCAGGGGCACCCTTTCCATAAGACAAGGCAGCCAAACTTGCAAGAAGGTTTTGTCCTACTTGATACTTCAACCCAATTTCCCCTCTCCCGTGTAGGGAGGTAAAGTCCGATCATATACTATTGACTGTGATTTCCATGTGAGGTCTGGTTCCCTGTCCCCAGAATTTACTGAAGTTACATAGACAGCATGAATACTCTAAGAGGTAAACCTATGTGGACTTAGTGCCCTGGGTCTGAAATGTGGAAAGCATGAAGATTCTCGTGAGCCATTTCATCAAACCTTCTGAGTACTCAAGAGGAAGCTCTCATAAGCTTTCTGGGCATTTCCCACAAGTTTTAATTGCAGAATTATAAAAACTTTAGCACTGAAAGGCTTTGTAGGTCATTTGGTGCTACTCTTGCTTGAAGGACAAAATTTCCTCCATAACAGACTTAAAATATGTTATCTCTTCTCTTCATGAAGACCTAAGTGAAGGAGGTTATATTCAATGACCTCTAATTTCCCTTTTAGCTCTTAATCTATGATCCTATGACCTCAAGTGATAAATGATTCATTATGAATTCAGCACATTTCATTTTTGGACAGCTCTAATTGTTAGAGACCTCTTTCTTTTACTAAGGTTAAATCTATCTCCCTGCAGCTTTCTGTAAGTTTGGTTGTTATTTTGACCTCTGTAGCCAAACATAATAAATCTAAGTTTTCTGCCATATGACCACTCTTTAAATATTTGAAGAGTATCATTATGTTCACCACTGAGGCTTCATTTTTCTAACCTAAAAATCCCTAATTCCTTCAACTCTTCCTCATATGTCATAATTTCTCATGAACAACCCATGGACATGTTGCAGTTTGTTAATATGCTTCCAAAACTGTGATGCCTAGGGCTGACCACAAGTACTCCAGATGTGATCTTATGTCAGGGCCCAGTGGAGTTCTAACTTCTTTCATTCTAGAAATAATAATTATAGCAATAATAATAGCTACCATTTATACGGTGCTTTAAGGTTTGCAAAACATTTTACAGTTATCACATTTTATTTACATATTTAACTATTTACATATTTATTTATTTTATTTACAACCCACTCTGGGTAGTAGGTGCTATTATGATCCCCATTTTACAGGCAAGGAAACTGAGGCAGAAAGCTGTTTCAGTGACTTGCTCAGGGTCATACAGCAAGTAGGTTTCTAAGGCAGGATTTGATCTCCAGTCTTCCTGACTCCAGATTTATTACTCTATTCACTCTAGCCACTGTACCACCTACCTATTTGTTATATGTTGAAAATGCAATCTGAGATCATCTAAGTTTTTACGGCATCTATATAATACAAGTGATTTATTAAATTTTTGTTTCACTAAAATCTCCAAATCTCTTTTGTATGAACTTCTGTCTAGTTATGTCTTCTCCATTTTATATTCACACATTTTATTTTTTGAACCTAAATGCTGCATTTCATACTTATTCCTTTTAAATTTCATCTAATTGAATTTTGGTATTTTATTCCATCTTTTCAATATTTTTATCCTAATTGTCTTAAAGAATTAGTTATTCTTTTAGCCTCATGTCACAAACTAGCAAACATTTTCATGCAAATAATTGATAAAAACATCGAACAGAACAGGATCAAGGTCAGAGTCTTATGACATCCACTAAAAATGTCCTTCCATGTTTGTCTTCATCTTAATCACCATTCTAGTCTAGTTTTTCAACCACTTTCAAAATGTCTATCTATCATTATCCAGCCCACATCCAGCCCATCTATAAGCAAAGAGATTCAAAGAATTTGTATGTATTATATCATTTTTTGGTTTTCAGGTAGTTTTATAATTATCTCATCCATGTTTATCAAAATCTCTCTAAACCATATATTTAATTTCCTGGGGAACAGACAGCATAGCTCAGGGTGGATGTAGATTTAGAGGAACTAATTTCAAATCTCACCCATGCTATTTACTACTGATATTACTCTGGTCATTTAGCCTTACTGGGCCTAATTTTCCTCATCTGTAAAACAAACAGGGGAATTCTGCTAGAAATGAATTTTATTTGAACACTACATATGGCTCTTCCAAATCTAAATCTATTATTCTATCATCTAATTCATTTAATACCACTAAAGCTGTTCAATTCCTTCCTCTTGCCTCCAGCAAGCAATACCTCTGTCCAGGGTTCTGTACTTACACATAGCCAACCATAAATAAAGTGCTCCTTGTAACTGAGTTATCGTTTTAAAGCAAAAACAATCCAAGAGCAAAGATAAAAAATTTGGTGCAAATCTAAAGTCATATCTATAGCGCTCCTGATCTAGTAACTAGGAATTACATCAAGCCTTCTGTCAAAAAAAATTGAAACGAAGTTAGACTATGCGGGCTTATTCTTAATGAGCCCATGCTGGATTATTTTGATCACTGCTTCACTTCACAAACTTAAAAAAAAAATTTTGGAATTTTGCCAGGGATACAAGTCAAACTCACTATCCTAGCGCTCAAAAGACTCTACTTCCTCATTTAAAAAAAATCAATTTAGCTACATCCCATCCTCTGGCCCCTTTCCTATTTGCCACAGCCCCCCAGTAATCTGGTGCGCACATGCTTTCAGTACTTTGGGATGGGGGGGATGGAGCTGGAACTCACAGAGGGCAAGGTGCTTTCTTCTCAGCTACCTTTGTGCTTATTTTTATTCTACCCTACTTAATCTAAAAGAGCATCCCCTTGATAATCCAGTCTCAGGTACTTCCTAGCTATGTGACACTGGGAAGTCATTTACCCCTGTTTGCCTCAATTCCTCATTTGTAAAATGAGCTGGAGAAGGAAATGGCAAACCATTCCAGTATCTTTGCCAAGAAAAACCTCAAAATTGGGTCATGAAGAATTTGACGTGACTGAACAATAAACAACCTACTATGCTCCAGACACTGCGATAAGCACTGTTGATATAAAGACAGGCCAAAAATGAAAACAGTCCCTGCTCTGAAGGAGCTCACAGTGTAATGGGGAGAAAACATGCAAAGACCTACATATAGACAAGATATAAACAGGATAAATATTAGAGGGAATGCACTAGTATTTAAGGAGATCAGAAAAGGCTTCATGTAGAACAGGCCTCAAGGCCACATGTGCCCCTCTAGGTCCTCAAGTGCAGCCCTGGGGATTTGTTCTGTGAAATTTGGATTCGATCAAGGGGCTGCACTTGAGGACCTAGAGGGGCACATGTGGCCTTGAGGCCCCAGGTTTCCCACCCCTGGTAGAAGATGGAATCTTAGTAGAGACTTGAAGGAAGCCAGGAAGCAGAGGTGAGGAGGGATAGCCAGTCCTGGAGGGACAGCCAGCGAAAAGTCACTAGTTGAGAGAAGAAATACCACAGGAAAGGAGTAACTGCAGGCGTACAGTCACTAGATCACGGAGTTCATGGAATATGAGGAGGTTGGGGGGTAAGAAGACCAGAAAGATAGAAAGAGAAGATGCCTCCACAACCCCAGGAGGGATTGAGGAAGATCATGGTGGGCGTAAGAAAGGATAGTAGAAGTAAACTTAGAAGTGAGATACTTATAGTGAAAAACCTGGAGATGCTGAGGCCCAGAGAGGTGGAAAGCCTGAACTGGCAGAGCAGCAACCAGAAAGACTTGGGCACACCTATCCTAGTATGCCCTGCCCCATCATTTCCATTCACTTCTATGGCCATGCTTCCTTCTCCAGGGTCTAGTCTCAGTCTCTTGTACCATCAGTGATATGGGGATGGAGGCACAGTACACATAGGGCTTTATTGAGGGAGGGCCACACCTTTCAGGCATCCTGGGACAGGAAGTCCCCTTAGGCACAGCCGAGGGCTAGGGGGAGGCCCCCTGAGACCAATGTGTTGGGGCTAAGTAGTTTAGAGATAGCAGCTGGGTGTGGGGAAGGATGTGTACCATGTCCAAGGAAGGAGGCTTTCTGGACTTCATACCGTGGGTTATGGTAAAGCCATTAGCCCTGATCAAAGAAATGAGGCCTTCCATTCCTAAAGGGGGACAGGAATGTATGTATAGGGAAAAAGCTAGAGGGATCTGGGTGAAGACTAAAGACATTGCCAATGAGTCTCAGTTGAAGCAACTGGGACTGTTTAACCTAGAGAATAGAAGAATAAAATCATAGGTATAGATATTAGGGGATCCTAGAGGCCATCTATTCTCACACTCATTTTTCAGATGAAGAGCTGAGGCCCTGAGAGGTTAAATGATTTGCCCAAAGGCAAAAAGGTAAAAGAAGCAGGATTTGAACCCATCTCCGACTGCAAAGGACTGCTAGGTGGTGCAGTGGATAGAGTGCTGGGCACTTGGGAAGTCTCCTTTTCCAGAATTCAAATCTGGCCTCAGATACTTATTAACTGTGTGACCCTGGGCAAGTCACTTAACCCTGTTTGCCTCAGTTTCCTCATCTGTAAAAGGAGCTGGAGAAGGAAATGACAAACTACTCCAGGATCTTTGCTATAGAAAACCCCAAATGGGGCCATGAAGAGGCGGACATGACTGAAAAATGACAAAACAACTAACTACAAAGTCAGTGTTTTTTCCACTGCTCTACACTAAGCGGAGAACATGGTAGCTCCAGGAAGATGGAGGCCCTTTCATTTTTGGCCTAGCACCTAACATAATACTGGACTTATTTGTTGTTTGTTGTTTGTTGTTTAGTCAATTATTTGTGTCCAACTCTGTGACCCCATTTTGGGGATCTCTAGGTGAAGATGCTGGATGGTTTGCCATTTCCTTCTCTGACTCATTTTACAGATGAGGAAACTGAGGCAAGCAGGGGTAAAAATTTTGCCTAGAGTCACAAGCTAGAATCTGAGGTCAGATTTGAACTCAGGTCCTCCTGACTCCAGAACCAGCACTCAATCCACTGTGCTATCTAGCTGCCCACCTGACTTTTAAAAGTGCTTAATTAATTCTTGCTGATTATTATGAAGTCCCTGTCTTCTCCTCAGCATCCCCACCATTGCGTGTTTATAATTATTCTTTATTAAACTTTCTTATCCCTCAGGAGCTTATATTTTTAGTGCCTCAGGCCATGGAATAATACTTCTCTTTTCTCCGAGCCTTCTGAAATCTGCTCTCATGATATGTAGCATACATGTAAATCTCTGTTTAGCATTCCTTTTCTTATCTGTCATGAACTCTAAAACGTACATATTGGTTTTCTACTTCATCAGTGAGTTTTTCTTTGTTAATCAAAATCAGTTCCAGACTAACAGTTGTCCTCATTTGTCCTTCCTTCTGGAAGATGAAGTCATCGAAAAAGCAAGTCAGGAATTTCTCAAATGCTCTACTTTTTAGCAGAGGGAGAGAGAGGAAGAGAGACAGACAGACAGAGACGGAGAGAGAGCTATAATTCTTTTAAAACATTTTACAGATTTTTTTCTAGAAAATATCTGTAGAAGTATGGCACTATGCATTTCATTATCATGACCCTCTAGGAAAATTAGTTTGAGAAGGATTTTTCATATTTCAAGGAAAAAAAATGTGTTTATTACCATTTTAGAGAGGGGCCTGTGTGATTAAGTACCTTCTTTAATGTTTAGAAATCTTGAGAGTTAAGAGTTTTTGGATAAAATCCAAGAAACTATTCTTGGGCAACCTTCAGCCATCTTTTGAGATCTTCCTGGAGTTTGCTTTTATTACTAATACCACTAGGGGAAATGTTCTATATCAAATACATCTCTTGTTTCCTGGAGCAGAATGATTATGCCATGTCATCAGTAAAAGACAAACTTCTAAAACCCTTCTGAAATGAAAAACAGAACTCAGATATTTAATACTTGAAAGCAGCTCTATTCATTCCTTTTGAGAACACAATGATAATATTATAAATAAAAGAAGGTCTATACAGAAGAAATAAAGAAGAGGTATATATAGATTTTAGGGAAATATCCTATATACCTCCTTTGCTTTTTTCATTTATTCAAGGTTTTTAAAAAACATTAAGCACCTACTGGGTATAGAACAATATTATGAAACATCGAGTGAGATAAAAATGACAAAAATCTTCAGTGAGTAGCATTGTAGGCTTAAAGAGTCATCCAGCTTCCAACTGAAGACTTTCAGTTATGAAGAATTTATTACTTCCAAAGTCATCCCATTCCATGTTGAGATAGCTGTAATTATTAGGATGCTTTTCCTTGTGTAGAGTAGAATTTTGCTTTTCTACAACTTTTACCCACTAGGCCTAGTGCAGCCTTATGGGCCCAATGGAACAAGTCTATCTCCTTTCCACATGATCCCTTCAGATGCCTGAAAATAATTATTGTAGCATAGTCCCTGTCTCTATGGAAAATGTGATGATACCTTTATATAATACAAAATTGCATGTAACATGGGGACCTGGAAGTCTCTGGGATGTCTGACTCTGTTGTACTTTTCCATTTTTCTTACATTCAGGGGACTCTTTTGCATAAATGACTCTGAAAATCATGGCTTCAACCCCAATACATTGAAATGCTATCTGTTATCAGACTGTGTAGAAGATACCAATCTGATAGCAAAGACATTTAGTAAATATACCAAAGCAGTCTAAACAAGGTAGGGATCAAGGTCTCCAAATCTTCTCTGACTCATGGACCAATGGGTATGATCACCTCAGATGGGGTAATAGGATAGAAATTTCCCAAAGAAAACTCACAAGGGGATGTGGAGACTCCGGATAGGATGAGGAAACTGCCAATTAGCTCTCAGTGCTCCCTAAGCATTCTCTTGGTGGCCAGTATGAATATCTACTAACTCTTGGGCAGTCTAGAATACACTTTTCCGGGGGAGTCTCTCTCTGTCTGTCTCTGTCTGTCTCTGTCTGTCTCTCTCTCCCTCTCTCTCTGTCTTTCTCTGTTTCTCTCTTTCTTTCTCTCTCTCTGTCTCTCTCCATCTCTCTCTCTCTCTCTCTCTCTCTCTCTCTCTCTCTCTCTCTCTCTCTCTCTCTCTCTCATTCCTTCAGTATTCTGGCTCTAGTTCATCCTCTTCTGATCATGGTTTCTGAGAAGCACTCCCGGATTCCCTGGACCTGAGCCCAGTTGTTTCTCTATCACTCATCATTCATTCCTATGGCTATAACAACCAATCAATAACCATGTATTAAGCTACTTCTATGTGCTAAGCACTGTGTCAAGCATTAGTTATGAAATAGCTGCTGCCCTCAAAAGGCTTAAATTCTATGTAGGGAAAACATGTACCACATACAAAATTAGTATGGGGGTAATTTGGGGCAGAGACACCAGCAGCTGGGTGGGGAGTGGGGGAGATCAAGAAAGATCTCATTTGAGAAGCAGCATTTGAGTTGAGCTCCAAAGGAAACTGGCTATTCTAAAAGGCAGAGGTGAGGAGGAGGTACATTCTAGGCCTGGAAGCTAGCCTTTGCAAAGTACAGAGAGGGAAGATGCTGTATGTGAAAACAGGAAGAAGAACAGTTCAAATGGATTGTAGAGGGCATTAAGGGGAGAAATACATAATAGACTGGGAAAAGTAATTGGATTTAGGCTGTAAAGGATGCCAAATAGAGAAGTTTCTATTTGATCCTAACTAGAGTAAAGAACCACCTAAGCTTGGTTATCAGGGAAGGGAAGTGGTCAGACCTATTTTTTAGGAATATCATTTTGAGAACCGTGTGGTAGGTGTATTGAAGAGGAGAGACTGGATGCAGGGAGATGATTATTGCGCCAGTCCAGGGAAGGGGCAACATGGGCCAGGCAGTTTTGTTGCTTTGGTCCACACCCTTTTTCCTTCTTATTTCAGGTGCAAAGCTCTCTAGGCATCTAAGATTTCTCTGCTGAATAGCTTGAAGCTATTGCAATTTCTTTCAAGAATTTTGGATGATGGTAAACCTGTGATTTCATCAGTTTTGATAATTCTTGGAATCCATCAGTGCAGATTAGTAAGTCATCTCCAATTGATAGTTTTAGAGATTTCACTGGGTCACTAAGAGGCTATGTCCTATTTGACTAGGATCACCCAGCTAGAATATTCTAACTCTGCGACAAGTTCAAAAGAGAATTAAAAGTCAAATATTCTTTGTCTTCTGGAGCTGGGGTGGGGATTGTTATTGAGGAAAATTAGAGAACTTGGTTTCTAATTCTGGTTCTGTGCCTTACAACCTCTGTGACTTAGCTGAAAAATGAAGACATTTCAGTAAGTGACGCATAAGGACTATTCCGGCTCTCCATCTGTGACCTAGCAGTGCTTCGTGGGAGACCTGGAATTTGAATGAAACTTTAAAAAGGACGTAAGGCTTCAGAAGAGGGAAGCGAGGGTCAAAAGGAAGAGTTGGGGAGGGTAGTCCTGCATAGAAAATTAATCAAATTAACTCAAATAAGAAGTCCTGCAGCCCAGAGAGACCTTAAGGCCCAGGATAAGGAAAGAAGAGAGATGTATCAGTGCACACACCCATGCTAAGATGCTGTGACCCAGAACAGTTAGGAGACTTTTGCAATGTTACATAGGTGAACAGCAACCGAGTTGGGACTCGAACCCCATTTTTCTACCTCCAAATTAGGTGGTTTTTCTACCTAATCAGAAGATCTGGAATAAAGTACTGGCTCCATCACTTTTTGACATCAGTCAAGTCATAATACTTTTCAGAACCTTAGTTTTCTCATCTACAAAATGGGGATTGTAATGCTTGTGTTCTACTGGCTTTTCAGGAATATCGAGAGGAAAGCACTTCATAATCCTTAGTGATGTATGTATGTACATATATATGTATACGTATGTATATATGTGTACGTATCATATTATACCAAGCAGTATGGTAGAAGAGTTGTTTAATGATAATTTTGCCCATTGTATGACCTCTACTCAGCTTCACCAAGTTCTCATGAAGATAACAGGAGCTTATCAATATTTTAAGACTTTCTTCTCCAAATATCTTAATTCTACAAAAGTCGTATTAGTTCTGACTAAAGCACAACAATCCATTGTCTAACTGGACTGATGGAGTGCTTCTGTTAGATCATGTATTTATTTTTCTGGGCTCTTTGGGACGCTTGAAGAAGGAGTAGGCTGATCAGGGGCTGAGGGATGCAATCAGATCGAGAACTAGCTACAATTTGTATTAGGGGCTTTCTTATACAGACTTAGGACCATTTAACTCAGCTCATGACCTCACCAGACACAACAGCATCAGTGGAATGAGGCCAAGTAAAAAAGCAATTTTCCCACCTAACCATTATTTGTGTTGGCACCAGGAAAACACAGATCTTAGGAAAACACATGTTCAAGCAGCTGGAACAGGTTTAGAAGAGGCGTTCCAGTTGCAATGCACTCTTTGGGCAATGGGGAAAATGGAATATTTTTCGAGGATCTTTTCTTTACCCGTCCAAGAAGGCTATAGCCAAATACCTCCTATACTCCTTTCTGTCTTAGCACAACACTTCTAGTTTTAACTTAAAAGTATTTTCTAATTCATCTTATTCACCATTTAATAACTTCCATGATAGGAACCAGTGATATAAGAAGTATTCATTCATTTACTAAAGTAATTGAGTAATTACTTATTTTTGAGTTGTTCAGTCCTGTCTGACTCTATGCACCCAACGACTTTGTCTTGGGGTTTTCTCGGCAAAGATATTGGAGTGGTTTGCCATTTCAATCTCCAGCTCCTTTTATAGATGAGGAAACTGAGGCAAACAGGGTTAAGTGACTTGCCCAGGCTCACAAGCTAGTAAGTATCTGAGGCCAGATTTGAACTCAGAAAGAGGAGTCTTCCTGACTCTAGGCCCAGCACTATATCCATTGTGCCACCTAGGTGCCCATTGTATAGCATACACAGTCACTAAGAAGGCCAGTTTTGACTGGCTAATAGATTTCTAAATATGCTCTCTTTTTTTAAGCACCTTCATCTACTGGTTTCCTTAGCTTCTTTTAAGTCCCAAATAAAATCCTATTTTCTACTAGAAGACTTTCCCAACCCTTCCTAATTCAATGCCTTCCCACGGTTAATTATCTCATTTTTATCCCATATAGAGTTTGTTCATACTTATTGGTGTACTTGTTTTCCTTCTTAGATTGTAAGGTCTTTGAGGGTAAAGACTTTCTTTTGCCTCTTTTTGTATCCCCAGAGCTTAGCACAATGTCTGGCACATAGTAGGCACTGAATAACTACTAATTGACTGACTAAGCACATTAGTTTGGCACTGTTGGAGTTAGCATACACATTCATCCAATATAGTCATATTAAAGCACTACCAACCCATCTGTGACATTTGCATTACTACCAACGCCAGTAGGACAGACCTCAAAAGCAAAGATTTCCCTGAATGGTCTTACACGGTATCTTTTTGGTTTTCAGAGAACAGATTCGCCAAGGCTTAGAAGAGCTACAAAAAGTCCTGCCTGGAGGAGACACGTACATGAATGAAGGGTTTCAAAGGGTAAATTTTTGAATAATTATAAAACATAAACATATAGAATTATCGGAATAACACATCTAGCCAGAGAAGACACAAGTATTAAGTGGATTAAAAAGCATATTCTTTTTAGAACCATAAAAGAAATAGCAATGACAATTTTGTTTTGCCTTAGGAACTTGTAGACTGAAGAGAGGTATCCAACATCTCTGGCCTGTCTGACACTGGTGGTGACAAGCTCGGTAGTTAATGAAAATCTTGGCAGAGAGCAATAGTCCACAGGAAATTCCCACCCTTTCCCCAAAGGGATGTCTTCATAGGTTTGCAGGATGATGAGAAAATGTCCTTCACTCCAGCAGAAGTAAAAAGGGATCCCAGGTTCACATAGAGTCTGACCCAGATAATTAACCCAATGTGATTGTAGCCTCAGATTATTAATTAATTAATCATCACTGATTAATTATGGAATGAATCCTAGGTGTTTAAGAGCCTTGTGTCCAGACTCCATTCTGACTACTGAGTCATATTCTAAGCTACGTGCATGAATATTGCATTTGAAATGCAAACTGTGAATCTCTCTCTGATCATCCTATTCATGTGTATTTCAGGCCAATGAGCAGATTTATTATGAAAATATTCAAGGTAAGAAGATATTATGGATTATCCAACTTTCTTTGATTTTTTAGTTTGCTCCTAAAAATTGGTATCATGTACATATTCAACCTAATGCATAGTTCATATGTGCAAACTTCATCCACGAGGAGGGTGGGAGGTATGTAAAAGGATGAAATATACTGGTTCAATTTGGCTCTTGTTCACATAGAGGAAAATTCCCTTAAAAGTATCAGAGAACCCAAACAATCACAGTAAGCAATTGCCATTTGGTTTTGTGCATTGTTTTCAGGCATACTTTAGTACACTTGTGTGCCTTGGATATCTGTTGCATATGTAGTTACCCTGCCTAGAACTGGCCACTAAATCTTTTTAGCAGTATACTGTCTGTCCTGTACTTTGAGAGAATAGGCTGTATGTGCATTAAGCTTTTGTACAATAACTATTTTACATTTTGCATGCAAAGCATTTTGTAAATGGGGGTGGGGGTAGAAGGAGGGATTACTTAGTACTTGTTGCTTATCTGAGTAACTCTTTCACAGCCTAATTATTTCTATGAAAATTTAGCCACAGAGAAGATTCTTTCTTCCAGGGATATGGGATTGTCTATTTCAGCAGATCTCAAAGTGTCTTCCCTGAAGCCCTTTCAGGGGGATTTCTAGGTCGAAATTACTTTCATAATAATATTACAATGTTATTAGCTTTAGTGTTAAAGCATTTCTCCCTTTTCTAACTACATGACAGTGTGAGAACAGATTTTCTTTATATACTTCAATCAAAACAACTTATTTCAGTAGTTTGAATGGGAAAATAGATATGAGAATGCAGCTGCCTTCAAGTCAGATACTAGATTTGCAAAAATATTTAAAACAATGTCATTTTCTTACTGTTTTTTATTTTAGAAGATTTTTTCATAAAATGTTAACATGTTATGTTAACACATAATAGGTTTATTTTTGTTACATTTAAATGAATTAGTAAAAGCTATTTTAATTTTTTCAATTTTAATTTATACTATAGTAAATCAATAGATATAACTCATATAAAGAAAAGTTAAGGGGGTCTCTAGTAATTTTCAAGAGTATCGAGGGGTTCTGGAAACAAAACATTTGTGAGCATAAGGTCTAATTGGTCTTTCATCTCCAACTCAGATTATAGGATTGTAAAGTTAGGGACCTTAAAGATCATCTAAACCAGCTCCTTCCTTTTATTATTTCATTCCAAACTACAAATGGAAACTTAGCATTGGTGCAGACACAAGCAATACTGGCCAGCCACTAATACTAATGTTATATAGGTGAAAATCTCCGGGAGCATCTCATGGGTTTTGATGGCTGCTACAAGGCTCCCTATATTTTACAGTCAACTAATTCAGTAGCACAGAGATAATCTATATTATTATTATTATCACTCTATTGATTCTTGTGTCAGTGCTACCTGTGCTGTCAGACGTTTTGGTTATGTTTTAGGGGGTGCCATGCTTCTCATGAGCCTGGGAGGAAATCTCTTCACTTGCTATTCCACCACAGGGGTTCTTAACTTGGGTCCCTGAATTATTTTACATATATATGTATGTATGTATGTGTGTATGTATGCATGTATACACACACATATATTTAATTGTAATTGTTTTCCTTTATCATCATGTATTTTATTTTATGCTTTTAAAAACTTTATTCTGAGAAGGGGTCCACAGGCTGAACCAGATTGCCAAAGGGGTCCA
This sequence comes from Phalanger gymnotis, assembly GCA_028646595.1. Taxonomy (NCBI): domain Eukaryota; kingdom Metazoa; phylum Chordata; class Mammalia; order Diprotodontia; family Phalangeridae; genus Phalanger; species Phalanger gymnotis. The sequence continues at coordinate 253,846,538 of CM053625.1, forward strand.
TGACACCAAAAAATGTTAAGAAATCCTTCTCTAGCAGGTTAATATCAACTCCTCCAACTGCAGCTGAGCTGCTTACCTTAAAAGAAGATTTTACTAAAAGAAAGGGAAGCCAAAGTAACTTATGTTTTCTGCACCAAATAGTTACAGCTACTCTGTCCCAAATATTTCACAGAGAGTATTTCCATTCTATTACCATTCTTTTATGTGCCTCTCCGATGCTTTGTACCTGATCTCCCCAAGTTGCACTGGATTCTTTACTGTACCCTTCTTTTAGACAATGTTTTCTTAGCCCACTTGTTCTCCCTGAGCCCAATGCAACCAACTGAAGATACCTAACAATTTCTCTTCTCTAACATTTGGGCATCCCAGTTCTTTCCAGAGTTGCCTGCTCTAGCAATAAAGCTTCAGACCAGGGATCTCCCTTTATCAAGATAACATAATGCAGTGGAACAATATTGGACTTGGAGTCATGAGAGCTGGACTCTGACACTAGCTGTGTGACCATGCACAAGTCACTACATGGTTCTGAGCCTTGGTTTGTTCTTATCTAAAGTGGTGATGACAATAATGTTTTCAATTGCCAACTTGTGTGTGTGTGAAGCATTATATAGGACCACAGGTTTAGAGCTGGAAGGGACCCCATTAGTCATCTAGAATGTATCTGATAAGTGGTGACCCACCTCTTCAGGAAGACTTCCAAGGAAGAAGAAGCCCACCCTGTCCAATCTGGAGGCAGGCCATTCTAGTTTTGGACAGCTCTAATTCTTAGGAAAATTTTATCGATGTCAAGCTTAAATTTGCCTCTTCTACTTTTACTCAATACTTATCTATGTGGGTATTCCTTCTACAGACCTGTAGCTCCTCCATATCATTGATGTTTTCCTTAAGATCATTTTTCAAGTTATTATGAGCAAAGAAACTTGTGACCTGGTGGCTGATTCTGGGGATGATTCTCCCTAACTTAGCTAGGCTGATCTCCAAAGGACCAATCTATAGTCAAAGCTTTTCTGGATTGGCAGGCCCTGTTGGTGCTTATATTCTTGTTCTGTGGCCTTTGGGAGTACAGGGTCATCTTCATGCTATGATTAGAGTATACCTTTTGTAGAGTAGTTTGAGGTTGGGAACTTAAAAGAAAAGCACATTTTCTCCCATTTCTGTTCTAGTTGAAGCATTCAGATTCCATGATGTGTATGTTGGAGGCTAAGCTAACAATACATTTATCCCCAGTGCTATGGAAAGGAGCTTATCTTGTACAGGCCTTTTTGAATGAACAAATTTGCTTTGCATTTGGCAGGCTACAGGACTGCTAGTGTCATCATTGCTCTGACGGATGGAGAACTCCATGAAGATCTTTTCTTTTATGCAGAGCAAGAGGTAAGAGATTGGGCTTGGCAATCCCATTGCTCCACAAACACATGCACACACACACACGCACACACACACACACGCACACACACATACACACACCCATACACACATCCACTCACATCATATATTGGTCTTGCATCTCTTCATGTGTGTCAGATGTGAACTTGGTTCTTCTATATTGTAAGTTCCATGAGGTCAGGGACCATATCTTATTCAAACTTTGTAGGTTGTCCATCACCTAACACTGTTGATCAATCAACCCATTAACCAATATTTACTAAGTGTCTATCATGTGACAAACTCTGCTAGACCCTGGGGCTACTAACAAAAAGAATGAAGAAACCTCCTCTTGAAGAGAACTTAATGTTGTAATGGGAAAGGCAATACATATATGTATGTATATATATATGTATATATGTGTGTGTGTATATATAAACATACAAACAACATATAAAAATAGAGAAAGAACATGGAGTTAATAAATACAAATATACATATATACACACATATCTATACATGTACATATGCATGTGTATATGCATGTATAGATATGTATGTGTATGTGTATGTGTGTGTACATATGAAATACAAGATAGTTTGGGAAAGAGGACCAGACAAAGATGGAGGTGGGAATAGAAAAGGCTCCATGCAGAATCTTATTCCTAAACTGAATCTTAAAGAGGACTCTAAGTCAAAGGTAAGGAAGGAGTGCTTTGAATGAATTCTCATGAAGGTAGATATTCTTCTGCTAGGCAGTCAGGCTCAAGTAACTGGCCTGTTATCAAATTGATAAAACATCCTTGAAGCCTGAAAAATGTAGATACTAGTAGCCAACTCATACAGACCTCATTGCCATCTTTCAAGGCAACACCTATAATAAAGAGTGAAGCTATTCCTAGAGCAGGGTTTGGCCATTTGCAGGTTGTCTACAAGAAGCCTTTCCTGGTCCCCATTACTCACAGTGCCCTCCCTCTACTGATAATCTCCCTTTTGTCCTGTATATATCTTGTTTGTACATAGTTGTTTTTCATGTTCTGTCTCCCATTAGACTGTAAGCTCCTTGAGAGTAGGGAAGATCCTTTACCTTTCTTTGTATCCTCAGCCCTTAGCATAGTGCCTGGTACATAAGAGGTACTAATAAATGTATATTAAATGACTATCTTTAGTATTTGAAGAGGATAAGGAATCTCTTTTATTTTTTTTATTTTTAGTTTACAACACTTGGTTCTACATAATTTTGAGTTCCAGATTTTCTTCCCTCCCCCTACCCTGACTCCCCAAGATGGCATGGAATCCAATATATCTTCTTGAGGATAAGGAATCTTCAGAAAGATTTTAAAAACAAAAGGCCTGGCTGTAGAGAACTGGATAAACCTAAAAGAATGGGTGTCAGACAGGTCCAGCTGAAGCTAGAGACACTAGACTCTAACTTTTCTACTAGAGTGTAAGCTCCTTGAGGGCAAGGGCCTACTCTTATCTCAACTCTGTTTCATCTCAGGTAGTAGGATTATTAAAGCCCACTTTAGATTTTGCTAAATCTTTGCTGAGGAAAATTTAGTGGTAATTTCTATTCTAGCAAAATGCTAGATGTTATTTCCACAACTTCTGAGAAGTCTGGTGTCTTTTAAGTCTCCCTCCCCAAAAAGTATATACCTGTGCCCCAAATCCATTATGATTTTTGAAAAATATTTTTTTTCCAAGAAGGTTGTCTATCAAGCAGTGTTGGAGCAAATAATCCTCTATGTCAGCTTCTATCTATACAGTGCTTCCCTGCCTTATAAAGAAGGTAATAGTATTATTTATTATAATCTGTGTTGCTCACCCACTTGCTCATCTGGTTTGAGAGTACTATTATAATAATATTATTAGCCTCATTTCACAGATGAGACCCAGACAAAGAAAGTGCCTTGCTTGCAGTCATATGGTTACTATCAAACACAGATCTTTTGATATTTAAATCTACTCTCCTTTCCATTATACCTTATTGCCTCTTTTTGTTTTTTATTTTGTGTTTTAGACCTATAGAAACTATAGTTTGATGTGGGTTGGGGGTCAGCAAATACAGCCCAAGAACCAAATCTGACTGGCTTTCTTATTTTTGTAAATACAGCCTATGAGCTAAGAATAGGTTTTTTTAAAGTTTTATTTTAAAATGTAAAAAAATTCAAATAAAACATAAAATTTTATTCAAAAATGTAAAAACCATTTTTAACTTTTGGGCTGTATAGAAGTAGGTGCAGGCTAGATTTGGTCCTCAGAGAATAGTTTGCCTGCTCCCAGATCAATTTTCATGCCAGTATAGCATGTACCATAGATCTCTGGAGGATTTACAAATTATAAATGTCTCTTTTTGTCCAAAACCAAACATTGGTGCCACATCGGCTTGCATAGTTTCTCCCGCTGTCTCCTAACTTAGTGAAATAGAGAGAAATCAATCCAAAATATGGGTCCTGGTACATAGCTACCCTTCTCATCCTACATTAATTTTTGAGATCTTAGTCTTCAATTAGGAACAATGACTCAGCCAGAGTTTTATAGCAGTTGGTAGCACAGTTAGTTTGTGGAAATCTAGCACATGACATTCAGCATCAGCAAGTCTGTGTTTTCTCTAAGTGCTCTGTTTGAGTAAGCAAAACACCCTTTAAATGAGATTGCCTACACTTGTATGAGAGTGAGGAAGGGAATTTACTACATGTTTGAAATGTGGAACTTGCATTTAGGAATTCCTTTCCTTTCAAGTTTTAGATTTGGAGTTTGCCAAAGTTTTAGCCAAAGAAAGGAAGGAACAGATACTTGGTACATTCCTAGCTCAGGTTTCCTTTAAAGGACTTAAGTTCACTGTGGATGTGGAGGGAAGTTACTCTCAAACCAGATGAGCAAGTGGGTGAGCAACATAGAGATTTGGAGGGAGATAGAGCAGACGTAGAGGAGGGGTGCTGACCAACATACTCATCCCAACCAATGAAAAACAGCTGGCAGCTCCTTTAATTTAGACTTTTTCATACCCAAGCAAAAATTTGTTCTGCCTAGAGAAACCTCTGTTAGCAACCTGGTTTTTATTTCAAAGCAGATAGATGTTTTTTAAAAATTCTGATTCTGGAAGGTGAAAGCAATTTAGGAGACATTTCAAAATTTTGTTCCAAATATGTATTAGGAGCTAAACAGATGATATGGGAACTAATATGGTATGCATTTCCTGAATATTTGGCAAATGATATGCTTAAATTTTTCAGGACAAAACTTGTCTATGTGGTAGGTACTGAATTTAGCTTAGTTTGGATACAGCAAAAGTCCAATATAAAAACCCAAGGAGGAAAAGACCGGAGATTAAAGGGATTGCTGCTTGCTAGAAATCTCTGCATAAGGGATGGTAGAAAGGAATTTCATTTATGTCACATGTATAGACATTAAATTCAGTATGCTACATGCCAATAAAAGCATGCTTTATGGAGGAAAGAAGGAATAAAATATTGAAACCCAAAATTTCCATTCTTGCTTAACTACACATGTAGCTTGGCTAGACTAGGGGGTTCAAGAAAGGGAGCAGCAAAAGAGGAGTTTGGACAGGTAGACTGAGACTAGATTACATTTAGTTCTGTGGGCAGTGTGTGTGTATGTGTGTGTGTGTGCATGTGTGTATGTGTGGAGGGGTGTCTATGGAAGGTTTTGAATCAGTCAAATGGTAGTTACCACCAGCATCATTACCATAGTAAAGGAAAATTTTGTGTATAGGTGGGAGTATGATAGTGGTGTATATGGGAGAGAGCACTTGATTTGGAGTCAGAAGATGTAGATTTAAATCTCTGCTACTTATTTCTGGTGTGAAGTTGTAACGCCAATGTTGCTAGAAGCTGCTGTGGAGGTGAAAGAGCAACACAAGACCAACAACAAGAGCATACAAAAGAGCTGCTAGCACAGGTTCTATCTGCTTTTCTAAGGAAAGCAACTTTAAAAAAAACTTAACAGTCTCAGTTTAATTGTCATTCACTTAGTTCAGGGAAAAAAGTCAGTACCCTGAACTTCAGAGCAAATACAAACAGAAACTACAAACAGATCAACAGACAGGCTTTGTCTAATAAAGACATCACATACATAGTTAACAAAAAGAGAAGCACCAACATCTGGGTTTTCAAAGCCAGGGAGCTCTTAACAATGGCTACCCAGAGTCTCGTCTGGTCAAATTACATAACACTCTTCCAGTGAATGAGAGCCCCAAAACAAAATGCCAACCTCAGATCTTGTATACCCTTCTCAGGATCAGAGGGCATCACGACTATGTGACTCAAACCCATGTGAACTAGGCTTCCTTGTTTCTTAAGCAGGTCAAAGACTCTTGATTCAATCAAAGAAACAAACAAAAAAAGAAACAAAAGATAACAAAAAGTCCACTTTGTTTGCCATTACATTTGAAAAGCAAGATTCATCAAAGGTACTTGATTACCTTAGCATTCTAAAAGAGAAAACACTTAATTGGTCTTCATCTTAGCATCCTCATTTGTAAAATGAGAATGTTTCTCCCCAACTCTAAAATCTTATGATCCCACCAACACTTATAAGCCCTAAGTTAAGCTATAACATGGCTTGGAGGTTATACAAATATTTACTTAATATGTGCTATAACTCAGTTCTGTGCCAGGTAAGGTTGTCTTCTTATTCCTAGTACTGAAATTCCAGTAATATGTAATTCAGAAGAGAGAGACTCTGGATAAATAAAAGATACATATTTCACACCAAAGGGTGATGCTGTGACTCCTCTGTAGCTACACTTTAATAATAATATCCATGGAGTATGACCTTGGGGGCTGTATCTCCAAATATGCTGGGTTAAAAAGCTCAGTAAGAATAATGTGGTTAGCTTTTCACTTAATTACAGCTAGTCACTAATTATTGTTTTAAAATTTACAAAGCACCACCATCCTCTGACATTTGGCACAGCCCTAATGAGGTCTTCCTGTTTGATGACCAAACTGAGGTTTGGAGTTGCTGAATGACTTGTCCAAGGTCATTCAACCAACAAATAGGAGGTTCGAATACAGATCTCTCCAAGTCCAGTGATCTTTCTACTATAATACTTTGACTCAAACAATAATAATAATAATAATGGCTAACATTTATATGGGAATCGAGGAAGACTCATCTTTCTGAGTTCAAATCTGGCCTCAGACACTTACTAGCTATGTGACCCTGGGCAAGTCACTAACCCTGTTTGCCTCACTTTCCTCATCTGTTAAATGAGCTGGAGAAGGAAATGGCAAACACTCCAGTATCCCTGCCAAGAAAACTCCAAATGGGGTCATGAAGAGTCAGACACAACTAAAATGACTGAATAACCAAAAAAAAAATTATATACCACTTACTATATGCCGGGCACTGTGCTAAGTATTGTAATAATAAAAATGACATCTAACATTTATATATCACTTACTATGTGCCAGGCACTGTGCTAAGCACTTTAGAAGATTATTATCATTTGGTCCTCACAACAACCCTGCAAGGCAGGTGCTATTATTATCACCATTTTACAGATAAGGAGTCTGAGGCAAATAAGAGCTCAGTGATTTGCCCAGGGTCACATAGCTAGAAAGGGTCCAAAGCTGGATTTGAACTCAGGTGTTCCTGAATCCAGGCCTGGTACTCTAGCCACTGTGCCACCTAGCTACCTCAAATCCATTAATACTAAACCATAAAAAATGAGCAATATGTGGTCAAGACGTTTGATTACCACCCCCAAGTCAGTATTAGGATCAGTGAATGGGTATTCAATAGGTTTAAATTTTGACTCAACCAACAATAACTTGAGGAATTAAGGGTGGAAATGAACTGAAATGTGATGGCCAGCTCTGAGCACCACAGGTGAATGTTGGAAAGCATTCAGAGGAGAGAAGGAAACCAGAATCGTGAAGGGCCTTGAGTTTATGTCATATGAAGAGAGTTTTGAAGGATATTTAGCTGGAGAAGAAAAAACTAAGAGGGAATATAATGGTTGTCTTCAAGTATTCAAAGGACTCTTATGTGTAAGAAAAATTAGATTTATTCCTATTTGGCCCCAGAAGGCAAAATCAGAATCAATGACAGCAGTTGAAAAGCGGCAGATGTAGGCTTGATGTTAATTGTCCCAAAGTGGAAGAGCTTTCCCTCACTGGGGGCCTTCCAGCAGAGGAGAGACAGCCACTTGTTTGGTATGTGATAAGAGGGATTTTTTTCAGATGTGGATTAGATGAGACGAACAGTGAGGTTTCTTCCAACTCTAAATGCTATGATTATGTGAGCTCCTTACTCCTAAAGGTGCTCAAGAAGAGACCGGATGATCATCCGTCCAGAAGTCTATAGATCTGCTTCCTTTTCTGAAGCCTGGTTAGACTAGGATCCCTAAGGCCACTTTTCCCTTGTTAGGGCCATAGTATTATAAGGGACCTCAGAAATCACAGAATTTAACATCCTCATTTTACAAGATAAGCAAAGCAAATCAGAAAGGTTCTATGCATTGCTCCATGTTTCATTGCTCCTTGTCACACAGCTTGAAAGTGTCCAGTCTGGGAGCTGAACTGAAAGCCTCTGATGCTAAGCCTGGTGATCTTCCTACTATACCACAGTTTCAATTGTAAGAGGCTATATGTTCCTTATAGTCTGTGCATATAAACCCCTATCTTGACTCCTCAACATGGACATCTCCAGTTAATACCATTAAGTGTCTCTCCAAGAGTGAACCAGTCTTCCCAGGTTTTGTTTTCAGTTCATTTAACCAGATAATGCATATTTAGGATTTGTTTTCTTCCCCTATCCATCCCTTACAGTGGTATGTTTTAAATAGAGGACTGTTTTCTATGTGGATGTAAAATGTAGTAGTGTTCTCACTCTCTTCGGTACTTCTCATACATTTTATGGTGCTTGAATAAGTCATCAGTATGAAACTAGGTCAAAGTCTTTGCAATAACCGACAAAATAAGCCTATGTAATGGCCCTGCAATTCAGCTTGTTTAATAAATCCTGAATCTATAAGTTGCTCTTTGTACATCTGTGACTATTTTGGCTCAGCTTTTTTGATGTTAGCCAATTTAGTGTTTTCTTGTATTTATGGGTTTTTCTCATGACATAAACTATGAATGAGGTAGCTAGGTGGTACAGTGGGTAATGTTCTGGACCTAGAGTCAGAAGACCTGCATTCAAGTCTAGTCTCAGTCATTTACTAGTTGTGTAAAGCATGACAAGTCATATGTTTCCTCATCTGTAAATGAAGACAGTGAATAATTTTTACTATCTGCCTCAGTTTTCATATCTGTGAAATGAGGATTATAGCAGCACCCACCTCCCAGGGCTGTTGTGGGAATCAAATGAGATATTTTTAAAGTGCTTTGCAAGCCACAAAATTCTATATTTATATAAAGTATAGACATAGAGAGTAATCAGTCTTTATTTGGAGAGATAACTTGTGTTGTGATTGGTGGCATCAGGTTTATGTTTGAGAAGAGCTGATAAATGGCCTTTCTAGTAATTCATGTACCACTGTGAAGCATTTGAACTGGTAATTATGGATCTTAGATGGCTACATTGTTTTCCAGCTTTGCAGAGAGGCTAGAATTTTCATCTTCTACCTTCATATAATTGTTTCATCATTCATTGTGTCAATGGTATGAAAGTTTTCTTTTTAATGTTTGGTCTAATTAGTATTTTTATTGGATTAGACTTCTTATAACAATCTATATGTTCAGAAATATTTCACATCTGGCTTTGGCGGCGGGGAGAGTTCCATGTTCTCTCCTGCTCTCTTTTCTTCTCAAGTCTCTGTTTTTGATTGAAGTTGAATGGTTTCTGTGGTCCTTTGCATTGTTTTCACTCTTTTTTTTGCATCTTGACCTTTTAATTGCTGATTAAGGAAATTTGGAATTTCTAATATACTTTGGCTTCCTGAATTCTTTTCAGATGTTTCTTTTTGTTTGCCTTTAAGAAATATTAAGAAGCATTCAAGTTTTCTACTATGTGTACCAATTGTACATTAAAGTATCTTACCTTGTCCCTTCAACATATCTTCAAAGACTCTGTCAAATCACTTCTGTCATGGTGGAATTGGATTCCTGACTTTAGTATAAATTCCTCTCTGGCACCACCTTTGCTTTCAAATATATTGCTCTATGCAGGTGCTAAAATGGTATTTTTTTCCACTTTCTGTGAAATACAGTGAGGGAATGTTTTGATTAATGGTGGTTATAGCATGACTGACTGCTTTGAATTACTATGTTGGCATAATTTGGTATAATTTTTGGCATAATTTGTTTTAGTTAGATTTATAGCATAAAACTCAAAAAGAGATTTTTTGGGGAAATTGTAGTCTAAGTATTCTCATCTCCTTGCAGCTCAGTGGCTCAATGGTTAGAACTCTGGACCCGGAGTTAGGAAAATCTGAGTTCAAATTCATTCTCAGATACTCATGGCTTGTCACTTAACCTCTGTTTACCTCAGTTTCCTCATCTGTAAGATGGGGATAATAATAATAATAAAAATACCTATTTCCATGAGTTTAATATTTGTAAAGTGCTTTACAAACTACTATATAAATGCTACCTCGCTCAGTGGATAGAGTACTGGGCAGGGAGTGAGGAAGACTCATCTTCTTGAGTTCAAATCTGGTCTTATTACCCTGGGCAAGTCACTTAATCCTGTTTACCTCAGTTTCCCTATCTGTAAAAATGATAAGGAAGGCAGACCACCCCAGTATTTCTATGAAGAAAACCCCAAATGGAGTAACAAAGAGTCAGATACAACTGAAAAACAAAATCTTTTAAAAATCAGTTGAGACATTGATGCTGTTTTTGCCATGTGGTTCATTTTTAGGTATAATTTTGGAAGTTTTATTCACTGAAGATTTGCAGTGACCTTGGAGTTGTTAAATTTATCATCATCAGATTTTGTCAGCTCCTCAACTTCATCTTTCACTTTATCTAATCTAACCTTAGGGATGAATTTGTTTTTGTTTTTATGATAGATCTTCACTTGTCAGTAATACATTATTATATAATTTGGAGTTGTGGATACCCTTGACAAAAGGCAGTATTAATCTCTTGATCATAACTATTGAAATCTGTTTCCAACTTTGCTGTGATACTCTTTGAAAGTTTCTGTGCCTTCGCTCTGTTTCACGTATATGCTTGGTTTGTTTGCTTTAGTGGTCAGTACAAATTCCCAGTAGTCAGGGAATTGGTATTTCTGATTGGTTATGTGTCTGTCCCTCTTTATTTTGTGTCAAGCCGATCACTGCATTGGTTTCAAATAAGGCTATCTTGTATTCCTATCCCTATATCTATTTCTGAGACTCATAGCAATAGTTGTGTTGTGTTGGTCTAGCACAGGACCTGGCAATAGTAGGTGCCTAATAAGTGCCTACTGATTGATTGAGGGACTGATTGCCTCATGTTACAGGATTCCTATCTGTCCTTCACAGCTACTGTAGCACTTCCAGTGTTGTACACGATTCTCTTACTTTGCCATACTACCTTCCCCATGATATGTGTGATGGACTTTGAGGATATTATTATATAATTATTTATATTGCCATGATCTTATATTTTTCAATTAGGTTCAGATAGAAATAATAATAATAACAAATAACATTTGTATAGTGTTTTGGGCTTTGCACAGTGCTTTACATGTTATCCCTTTTTATCCTCAGAACAACTCTGAGAGGTAGGTGCTATTATTATCCCCATTTTACAGATTGGGAAAATTGAGGCCAACTCTCTCACGGTCACACAGCTAATAAGTATCTGAGGCAGGATTTGAACCCAAATTTTCCTGACTCCAAGTCCATCACTCTATCCGCTGCATCAGCTGTCCACCAAACTATGCTAGAGAAAGTCACCATCCTGCTATTATTATTCAATATTCAAAGGACGATGACACAAATGAACAAAATGACTACTTTTTGTATTTGAATAAAATTAAGTGCATTCTCTGTAACCTTATTGAAAACATCCTTAGTATGATGCCTGTGGCAGAGGGGATAGCAGTGATGATATTCAACTCATCCTGTTCCCACATGATATTTGATCTCCTTTGCTAGGTCTCTACATTTTGAAAGCTTTTCATTCCATCTAGCATGGATGAGCAGAAGGTTTGTGAAAGAAGTTAGTAAATAAATAATAAGGTCAAGGGTGCCATTTTGTCATTTATTACTTAAAATTATTAAAGAAGAAGGATTTTCAGGATTTTTTTTAATATTAGGAAACCATCTTGTGATTTAGGCCTGGTATGGCCATTCAGAATATTTAATTCAAGAAGATTAATATCGAATAATAATTAAAATAAAATTGCTTAGTGACAGAACTGTAATAAAATATATCTATCTCAATAGATAACTGGCCCCTGATTTCAGCTTGTGAGATGTAGCATGGTGCAATTGAAGATCAGCAAACTTGGGGTCAAAAGCCTTTAGCAAATAATGTGGCCTTCTGAACCACATTTTCTGCATCTGTGAAATCAGAATATTTTTGCACTGCCTACTTCACAGGGCAATTGTCGGAAATATGCCTGATAAATTTTAAATAACTAGAAAAATGAGGCTGTTGTCATTATACATCTACATTGGCAAAGAAAAGTTTTTCCTGACATCTGAAAATTGTTGGCTGCTTAGTAGAAACAAAATTTTATCAGATTAAAATGTAATATGAAAATATGGAGAATTTAAACCGTTCTGGAATATTTAAGTTACTTCATTTGTTTTTAATCAATTGAGTTCTGTGGCCTTCTTCCCTTTCTAATCTGATTTCTTTCTCTTCTCCTCCTAGGCTAACAGATCTCGAGACTTAGGTGCAACCGTCTACTGTGTTGGGGTGAAAGATTTCAATGAAACCCAGGTATGACCGGTGGTTTTCACAGACTGTAACTGGTAGGAAAGGGCTATTTTAAATGCTCCCACAGGGAGCTGCCTCCACTAAAACCCTGCTCCTATGTTTCATCACAGCACAGAGATGGTCTTGGATTTTTGACAGCCATGTCAGTGGAGCACAAGCCCTGACAGGTCCTACCGAGCTGGAAAGTCTTTGAGTATGGGCCTGGCAACGGACTGTGTGTCTGTCCTCCAAGGATCAGCCTAGCTAAGTGCTGAAAGGCTCATCACCAGAGGGCTGGCCCATAGGTGATGGATATTTCTGGCCGCAGCAGCTCTTTAAAGTATCCACTAAGGTGTAGAGGGATTGAGGTCTATGTCAGTGAAAGGAGCACCCATACCAGCAAAACTGTATTACTAGAATATAAGCAGTTAAATAAATGAAAATATTGTGGAGAAAGAAAAGTGAGAACAACCAATATGGAGCCTGGCATTAGATGGTCCTTGTTTCTTTTGATTTGGCACCTTTCAGATATGTTAAGGAGGAATTCGTGTGTGTGTGTGTGTGTGTGTGTGTGTGTGTGTGTGTGTAATGATTCCTAAATCATGGATACTGATGATTACTGTACTAAGTATAAATCATGCATATGGAATAGTAAAAATCATAGCTCTAGTCCTGGACGAGACCTTGGAGGACAGCTGATACAATTCTCTCATTTTACAGTTGAGGAAACTGAGGCCCAAAGAGGTTAAAGTCTAGGCAAGAGAGCTATCAGAAGGCCTTCTCATCCTCAGGTTTATTTAAAATCTAAATCTGTGGGAACTAATTAGCCTGGAGCGGTGTCTACATAGGCATATTCACAATTATCACCGATGTTTTGTTTATTGCCTTGCTAATACAAGTGGTTGAAAGAAGGGCTGGGGTGTCCATCAATTGCAGACCTAGCATTCCTGGGTAGTGGGCAGCCACTGCTGGGAGAGCTTTATTACTGGGCCGAAGACTTTAGCTTACCCTTGTTAACCTGCCAGCTATAATCACACAAGGGAAGCAGAAAATTCTTTAGCCTAGCTCATATTAGAGCTGGAGGAAGTGAGAGGGATGCTCCATTGGTACATAGGAACAGTTCAATTTATTGAACAGCTCAGGGTCTACTGTGTGTGAAATACTTGAAAAGAAACAAGGATAGTCAAGACTAGATTAGGTGGGGTGGGGCTGCAGTATATCACATCTTTGGAGGCCACTAGAATTGTTGCTTTGGAATTCCCACAAGTTCTGAGAACAGATCTGAATTATTTCAGACAATTTAATGGAAAGCCTGACTAACAAGGAAAGATATGGTACATGGGGGTGGGGTGGACTAGCTAATCCAGGAGACTAATAAGGAAGATTTGACCAGGGAAGTAGGGCACAAATATGGGCAGATCGTAATCAGAGGCTAGAGAAGTGATCAAAATCAAGCGTATAAATATTGGAAGTCAGAGTGGTATAGCAAAAAGTACATTGGATTTAGTCTCAAAGAACATAGATTCTTATTCAGGCTCTGCTGACTCGTTAGGGATTCCATCTTGGGCAAGCCATTTGGCCCTCATTATAGTCAGCAAAATGCGGAAACTAGATGAAATCTCTAAGGTCTCTTCCAGCTTTACTCTCCTCTTAGCCTATAAGCAGAAGGTCCAGTAGATAGGATGTGCCAGGCAAAGAGCAACAAGACAATACACAGGAATTACACAAGCCAATTGACGGGTCATGAAATGACTGGGGAAATAGCCAGCAATCAAGAGGCCCATAAGAATTGGGAGAAGGCTGAGACATTTCCCCCACATTAGGTAGTGAGCAGAATAGAATCCCAATTAAATCTAGGTAGCCAGGATGACTGATTTAAAGGCTGAGGGGACCTTCAAGAGCATCCAGTCTAAGAGCTCTTAACTTTTGTGGGTATTAGAATCTAGGGAAAGCCTATGGATGGACACCTTCTCAAAATAATGTTTGTTGCTTACCTTTATAATTGAAGGAAATGCTAGCTTTCGGTTAGAGGTTTAATGAAAATAAAGACGCATTTTTCCCCAAGTTCATGGACCCCAGATTAAGAACTCTAATCCATCCTTCTGCCTCTACTGATGAGGAGCTGACTCATGTGGCCTAGATGAGGACCTGCCAATGAGCAAACTAAATGAGAAAACCAGGACCAGAGCCCAGTTCCCCTGACTCCAAATATAATACTCTTCCTACAGTAACATACTTTTATAGTGGAGAGATCGCTAAAAGGTAACTAAAAATTGGCCCTTTTATTTAAGTGTCCAGTTTCTGTCATGGAGGACTCCAGCTCCTAAAAAGAGCTTGCATTGGG
>CM053625.1:253869065-253889138 GCA_028646595.1 Phalanger gymnotis
AACCATAGTTTGTTCATTCATTCCTCAATTAGTGGATACCCACTTGTAGATTTTTGGAGGTTTGCTTTTGTTTTATTTTGTTTTTTGCCTCCACAACAGATGCTGTTACTAATATTTTGATTTATACAGCACTTTTATTTTTGTCTTTGACTTGCTTGGGATAATAATAATCATGGTATTATATCATACTATTAGTATGTTATATGTTAACATACTATACCATATTAGTATTTATACCATATGTATAAATATATATGCAATATATATTAATATACTACATATTAGTATACATTAGTATATTACACAATTATTATGTTATTAGTATATTGGTACTATTATATTAACATAATGATGATGATTAGCATTTATGTATTGCCTTAAAATTTGCAAAGTATTTTTACAAATATCATCTAATTTTATTCTCACAGCCAAACAGGGAGATATGTGCTATTATTATGCCCGTTTTATAGATAAGGAAACAGGTTAAATGACTTGCCCAGGGTTACAAATCTAAGTGTCTGAAGTGGACCTTGAGCTCAGGTTTTTATGACTCCAGGGTCAATACTTTGTCCACTATGTTATATAAGTGCTTGGAATGGAGGCCCAATAGTGGGATGGCTGAGTCAAAAGTATGAATACTTTAATGACTTTGTCATAAAATCACAAATTATTTTCTACAACACTTGCAACAATTTACAGTTCCTTCCCCAGTATATCAATGTGTCTGTGTTCCCACTGCTTCTACAATGTAGACTATTTTTGTCTTTTATCATCTTTGCCAATTTAATGTGTGGGAAAAATCTCAGAGTTATTTTAATTTTCATTCCTTTCATTAATAACAATTCGAAGCATTCTTTCTTTGGTTGTTTATAGTTTGCATTTCTCCTGTTGAAAACTGTTCATATCCTTTGACTGTCTATTAGGGGAATGACTCTGGTCACATATATTTGCAGCCATTCTTTAGTAATTTGGGTATTAGATTCTTTAAAAATCTATTTGATGCAAATATTTTCTAACTCAGTAGTCACATTGTTGTACAAATATTTTTATTTTACATAACTGACATCGTCCATTTTATTTTTTGATGACTTTTATTGTTTGTTTGGTTAAGCATCATCCTCATAACTATATATCTGAAAAGTAACTCCCATAATTTTGAAAAGTTCTGAAACCTGAAAATTCCAATGATTTTTTCATGGTATGATCCTTTATATTTCGTTCAATGACTCATCTGGGAGTTTAATGTGGTATTATTTTTTACTTATACTTGTTTCTGTTTTTTGTTTTGGAAAAACAAGCTCAGTAAATTATAGATTTAAAAAATGTGACAATTGAGAGATCTTCAGGGCCCTTGGAGCAAGAAAGGATGCTGCCCAACATGTGACCATGAGCAAATCATAAATCTTTTTGGTCCCAGTTTCCTAAAAAATGAGCAAGTTCGATTAGATTATCTCTAAACTGTAAATCTGAGTCTAACATCTCAGGTCATCCATTCTACAGCTCTCAAGAGGCAGTTATAGAAGGAATTTCTATCCACAAGAAAGAGAGAAAAAAAGGTCAAGGCAGTTTAAATGATTTCTCCACATGAACAAAGTGAATTGGTGGCAGAGCAAAGATGGGAACTCTCAGTTCCTAACAATTTCTCTAACCCATACAAGGACTTTACCTTGTTTTGGAGTTAACATCTTAAGTTAATATACTACCCAAAGGATGAATTCTCATCATAATCACAAAGGCCATAGCATGACAAAAGGAGAAGAGAACTTCTCTTTCCTATTCAGATATTATTATTGCTGTAATATCTAAATGTGACAAAATGTCTCCTAATCCCATAACTTCAAATGTCATGTTAATGCAGGTGACTCTCAGATCTATACTTCCTCCTAATCGGTCCCCTAAGTTTGAGTCCTCAGTTCCAGCTACCTGTCCTACTTCTTGATTCTCTAGTCTTGCCAACACCTCAAATTCAATGTCTCAAAATGGATTCATCCACTTTCCACTTTGCCCCCACCAATCCTATGCCTCTTCCCAATTTATCTATCACTGTTGATACACATTGATACACTTTCCTCCCAGTCACCTAGGCTCAAAACCTAAGACTTCAATTCATCCGTCTCTCTCACATCTAGACAGTTGTTCAATCCTGTGAATTTTACTTTAATGACATCTCTTACATCTGCCCTCCTTTGATCGCCTTAAGGGAGACTGCCATGGTTTAAGCCTGTAGCAGCCTTCCCTGACCTATTTATTACAAAAGCTTTCCAACCAGTCTCTCCCTCCTCCTCTTCTTTCTGCAAAACCTTCTTCATATAAGTAGTAAAGTAATCTTGGACTGTGCTCCTCCTAATCAGAATGCTGCATCTGAAGCCAAAATATCTGGGCTCAAAATCTGACTGTGCTATATACATCTCGTTTGACTTTCCTTCGCCTCTCTTGTCCTCAGTCTTTTCATCTGTAAATTGAAGGATTTGGCTTAGACAAACTTTCAGGTCCCTAATAAGTCTGTGATCCTGGGAACCATCAGTGGCTTCCTGTTGCCTGTAAGAAAAAATACAAACCAGTGTTTGAGGTCCTCTGCAATCTGCAATCAATTTACCTTTCCAATCTTATTTCATTCACATTATTTCCTTTCATAAAATATATGTTCCAGACAAATTGGACTACTAGCTGTTCTCTGATCTTATGCTAGACTTTCTCCATGAGTTTGCTCATGCACATCTAGAACACTGTCTCCTTATTTCTGCCTCATGAAATTTGATTCTTTCAAGGCTTAGCTCAAACATTACCCCTTCAATGAGGCATTGTCTCTCCTCAAATTTTCTTATAGCAATTCGTTCAGATCTCTCTTTTTTTTTACATTTAACTCATTGAGGCTAGCACATAGCATGTCTATCAGAGAGTAGGCATTTAATAAATGCTTGTTGACTAATTCCTTTGTCACATTTTCTCTTGTATCATACTTATCTCTACAACTTGTCCACTTTATGAGAATATGCTTGTTGACAGCAGAAATCGTTTCATTTTTGTTTCTGTATTCGAATCGCCTAGCACAGTGCCCCATAAATAGTTGGCACTTGACTGATAATTGGTTCAAATTGAACTGGACTGGGTTTTGACATTGTTTCCACTAGTATTTGGCAGGAAGTTGAAAGAAAGAAAAATCTTTGGGATAGTTGGAAGACTCTTAACCTTTGAAGTCATCCCTTTAAGCTGGTAAAAATATAAGGAAGAAAACATTTCATTTTTTTGCTATTGTGGCTTCCACAGGGAATTTGAAAAGACCACAACTCATAAATTTAAAGTAAGTCTTCTAGAGAAAATATGCAGGGTAGGTTCAACAACTGCATATGATTTCTTTGTTTGCTGGAGGCAGTGAAGCAAGGGTGAGGGGAAAATGTAACCAAGCTACAACTGCATAATAGTGGTTAGCTTTTCACTTAAATTCAGTATCACTGAATTACTGAACATTGAACTGTCAGGAAGTTTAGAGATTATTTAGTTCATCCTCTCTCATTTTGCAAATTTCCCAAGGATAAGAAGTAATGTCACACTAGTACTAAATGGCTGAAGCAAGACTTGAACCCTTGGATTCCAAACTGATGTCTGGTACTTTCTCCCAAAATTTAATAAAGATGCTGCTCTGATTCAGAAAAAGACTGTTTCAAACTTCCTTACAACTTGCCCCTAACAAGCTCCAGGGGACTTAAAAGTCAGTGCCTTTTAAAGGCTGAAATGTATGAGCAAAATAACCTGATTACTACTTCACAAATAATTCTACTTAGAGCATCTGTGCTAAAATAAACATATAAGACTATTCTTGGCTTCTTTATTGGTGGGAAAGTTATAATTGCAGTGTGCTGTAAGTGGAAGTCTACTTAACTTAGAGGCAGAAGACCTAGTTTTGAGTCCAGGATCTAACACTTAGTAGGTCACCTTGGGCAGACTGCCATCTATGGAGAATAATTTCTTAATCTATAAAATGGAGCTAATATTTGTGCTAGCCACCTCATATGGCCAGTGAGAGAGGATGCTATAAAAATAGAAGATTTGTTGAAATGGATAAACCAGCATCTATGGGTACAGGCTTCCCGGCATTTTAAATCTCCCATGCCCATTCACCATCCCACTTTAGTTTTTCTGCCACAGACCCAGGAAATGGCCGACTTGCCTACTCCCATTATTACCTCAAATCTAGTTCCCTACTGAATGAGCAGGATGAGGTTAATATCACACTTTCTGTCCAGTGAGCTACTGGAGTTATATTGATGCTTTAAATAAACCTAGAGGGTGAGCTTACATCCAAGCATTTTTATTCAAGCACAAAAAGCAGTTATATTGTCCACCCATGAACAAGTTCATAGAATGTTACTTATAAAAGAATGATGGTAGCATAGTGAAATTGTCACAGGACCAGAACCTCATCAAAAAAGGTATGAAGAATGAGATGGTAATGATGATACCACACCAGCAGCTTTCTGTGGGGTTGCATATTATTGTTGTTATCCAGTCACTTCAGTAGTTTCTGACTCTTCATGACCCCATTTGGGATTTTTTTTTTGACAAAGATACTGGACTGGTTTGCCATTTCCTTCTCCAGCTCATTTTCAGATGAGGAAACTGAGGCAAATGGGGTTTAGTGATTTACCCAGGGTCATACAGCTAGGAAATGTCTGAGGCCAAATTTTAACTCAGGTCTTCTTGACTCCAGGCCTCGCGCTCTATCCACTGTACCACCTAGCTGCCCCATGATATGGCATGGCATGTGATAAAGTAAGGAAATGTCAGCTAAGATGTTATCTAGTATATAAAGTCTGTGAGTTCTGAGCCAGTTACAGTAGCTGTGAAGACTTGATAGGAAATCTGCAACTTCAGCCAATTAGGCTCTGGTAATACCACCGATTGGGGTAGCACACACCAGTTAGTGTGATGTGGCTGCTACCAAGAATCCAAGAAATGGAAGGGGCAGCATAGGGTTACAGGCTGGCCCTATGTGGAGCAAGTGATGCCCCTTCAAGTTTTCATACCACAAGAAGGCAAGATTCATCAGAACAAAATCAGAAACGCTGATACACTGCCTGCTGGAAATGCTTTGGGGCAGATGGTGCTTATCACAAAGTCAGACAGACCACCAGGGTGCATGAAATGGACTGAAGCTATGAATTCCTTTATGCTCTGTTGGTACTATATCAAAACAAAATTGGAAACAGATCTTCCTAGTTATAGACAAGGATTTGGTACTGCTTTTTTCCAACAATAGCCTCAACTTCAAGTTATATAACAACATATTACAGATTAATAAAGGGAAATCACAGGAATTAACTATACTTTCCTAAATGCAGATTTGGTGAAAAGGAGAAAGATATGCACAAAATCAAATTCTGCAAAGCCCTTTTGGAGTTTGATGGTATAAATCCGACTAATAGACCTGGCATACCTAAAGAGAGCAATACAAAAAAGCTGGTATCTGCTATAGCCATTATGGACAAGCATCCTTTTTGTCAGACAGTGTGAAAACATTTACGAACCTACGCACAATAGTAAAAGCTTTGCCTTGCCAAGCGCCAGCCTTGGAGTACTCTTACCATCCACCACTTACATGCTCCTGAACAGAGCTGGAGAGAATCACAAAACTGTACTGACTGGTTCCAGTATAAATGTATGTTACATAATCTCAAGTGGGCCCTCACTACAGTAAAGTAATCCTTTTACACCTCCTTAATTTATCCACTATCACACTTACTACAGTGGCTTTTCCAAAACTCTTCCATTTCTCTTCAAACCTCCAATGCTACCCTCTGTACCCACCCTCTGAGAAAAAAAGTGATCATTTCTCTCTTGTATTAATAACTAATTATTGAATTAGGACCAAGATTTCACCTCTTTCTGCTTCCTCATCCAGAAATCAACCAGTGTGTGAAATCCCTCTCAAAGACTCAACCATCCAGGATCTAATCAAAGACAGTAAAAGAAATTCTAAGTTAAGACTAATGAGTGCATTCCTACTCATTGTGTTTACTCAGACAGGTCTGGGAAATGCTGATTCTCCCTTTCATCAGACTGGTGATATGGAAATTGATCAATCTCTTTCACCATGACGTGGTTGATCCAAGTTACATACCCCAAGACCCTCACTATAACGTAGCCCAGCCTCTCATTGTAATACTCATTACCTCACTAATTGTTAGCCAATCAAAGTTGATTGCCACCCTCAGGAACACCTGCTCTTCCAAGGGCATATAAACTGTGAGCCCACTGCCATGAGGGGTCTTTGGTCTAGAGATGGCTAAATGACCATCCTTTAATTAATAAACATGCTGGTTTCACTAATTAAATGATTAAGTCACCAGAAACTTTGTCTCTCAAACTTTTTAGACACCATCTCTTAGCTACAGACATTTTCTTCAATTTACTGAAAAAAATTGATGCCATTTGCTAAGAGCTCCCTCTTCTCCTATCACTCATTTGAAGTCCTCCTCTATCTTCTGCTTCATCCCAGTCTCACACGAAGAGATGACTGATGCTTTTCTTTACTAAGGCAGACCTCTCTACGCTGCACCCTTGATACATATATATTCCATCTCATCGACACCTACAAATTGCTCCTCTATTTATGATCCTAATCTTCAGTATCTCCCTGTCTATTGGCTGCTTCCATGTTGCCTACATTTTTACCCTTCATCCTTAGTCCTTCATCCTTAAAAAAACAAACGAGGAATCGATCCCACAATCCCCACTAGCTATTAACCCTCCTTGCTTTCATGACTCCATTTCTTGTCCTCTCACTCTCCTCTGATCTCTCTTCAATCTGAATTCCAACCTTATCTTTCAACTGAAACCATTCTTTTTGAAGTTACCAATGGAATCTTGTCACATTTAATGGCCTTTTCTCAATCCTCATCCATACTGATCTTTCTTCATAGCCTTTTATACTTTCACCCTCTTCATAATACTCTCTCACTCTAGGTTTTGATGGTACTGCTTTCTTCTGGTTCTCCTCCTATGTAACAATCAGCTCTTTCTCAGTCTATTTTGCTGGTTCTTCCTCCATGTGAGTGTCCACTAAGACTCTGTCCTGGGCCCTTTTCTCTTCTTCCCACATAATGTTTCTCTTGGGGATTTCATCAGCTGTATGGATTTAATTATCATCTGTATTCAAATGATTCTTAGATTTATTTATCCATCCTTAACCTCTCTCCAGACCTTCAGTTTAGCATCTTTAATTATTTTTGAACATCTCAGCAAGGATGTCCCATAGGAATCTTCAATTCAACATGTCCAAAACAGAGCTAATTAGCTTTCCTCCTATTTCAACTTCCCTATTACTACCAAGGACATCTCCATCCAATCAGTCACCCAGTCTTACAACTGCAGTTTCATTCTTGACCCCTCACTACCACTCACTGCACAGATTCAATCTGTTGGCCAGGTCTGTTGATTTTTACTGTCATGGCATCTCTTGTATACAATCCCTTCACAGTACTCATGTAGCCACCATTCTGGTTCAAGTCCTCACACCTGGACTATTGCAATAGTCCTTTGTCTGGTTTCCTTGCCTTATGTCTATCCTCATTTCGGTCTATCCTCCACTCAGATGCCAATGTGATCTTCCTAAAGCACAGCTCTGACCATAACACTTTCCTACCCAATAAATTCCAGTGGTTTCCTATTACCTCCAGGATCAAATATAAAAATCCTTTCTTTGGTTTTAAAGACCTTTACAACCTGGCTTCTTCCTGCATTTCCAGTCTTCTTACACTAGACTGCTCTCCACATGCACTACAATCCAACAGTAGTGCCCTTTCTGATCCATATTTATGAAATTCCATATCCCTACTCTGCCTTTTCACTGTCCCTAGTGCCTAGAATGCTTTCCCTCCTTACCTCTACATTCTAGCTTCTCTGGATTCCTTCAAGACTCAGATCAAATCTTATAAAAGGGGCTTTCCTGCCTCCTCCTTAGATATCCATCTCCCCCTCCCTCCATCCTTGTCCCTTCCCTTTGAGATTACCTCCCATTTACATTCACTTCCCTTCCTCCATAAAGCCTGAGCTCCTTGAGAACAGGGACTATACCTTTGTCTTTCTTGTATCACCAGAGCTTTGTATAGTGCCTGGATTATGGTAAGCACTTAATAAATGCTTGTGAAATCATTGGCTGATTGTTGCCAAGGTACAGATGATAGGAAGAAAAATAGAGCTATGTAATAGTACCTCTAAGGAAACAGACATTTGAAGATTATCCCAATATATCCATGCATTAGAAAACTCAAACTACCTATCAGCTGGTTAATGTCAACAGCAATGTAATATATGGAATAGATTCTGTAAAGGAAAAATATATTTAAATTTTTGATGCCCTTAGCCAGCAAATTAAAAATGAAAGTCGAAAGCTGAAAGTGATACAAGGAATCAAAGCAGGACAAAGAGCAAAATAAACTGTTGAACATGCATAAAAATATGCTATAGAGCTTTGAAAAGCAAAGAAATTCAAAAGAGGACCCTCGAAGAAGTCATATATGAACAATTTCTGATCAACTAAATAATCAAAAGAAGTGCAACACAATGAAAAATGCAATTTGTAGCAAACGTTGAACAAAAAGTTTGTATGCTGTTAACATTATGGACAGGATGGTTACGTCAAGGGATGTGATGAAAACTCTAGTTTCCCTATAAAACTGGTAAATGGCTGGTCTGGATAAAGTCCATTATTATTGGCTCGAACATCTTAGAGGTATATGAATTATTAGCAAAGCATTTTCCCAGTTTCCTCTCTGAGTCAAACTTGATCCCATCTTTCTTAACAGAATGCATCACATATTTATTCCCGAAAGATAAGAATGCCAATGATTTCTCCAAATATAGGCCAATTAGGTGTTCATATAATTTATGCAAAGCTTTCAACTTGTTTTGA
The DNA here is from genome assembly GCA_028646595.1 of Phalanger gymnotis. NCBI lineage: Eukaryota > Metazoa > Chordata > Mammalia > Diprotodontia > Phalangeridae > Phalanger > Phalanger gymnotis. The sequence continues at coordinate 253,877,977 of CM053625.1, forward strand.
TTAAAAAATATTCTATAAAGATTTAGAACAAAAGGATGTGCCCCTCCCAAAAAATCTCACAGTTATGAAGAGCAACTCATCGTCAATTTGGTGATTATTGAAGAGGCCATCTAAAAGCACCATAACATTTATATTGCCCTTATCAATTATCACTGTCTTTAACTCAGGTTCTCATTGCTTAGTCTTGGATTGTAGATATATAAAAGAGATGCAGACAGAGTGAGAACGCTAGAGTATTTGATTTCCATATGGAAAAACTGTTTTTTATTAAGGCAATAAGTCAAGAACAATTGATAAAAAATTTGGCATCTTCCGAAAGGACAGTTTAAGCTCACTACGATTCTGCCTAGCTTTTATCACTCATGAATGGAACTGAGTATGACTTTAGAGTCAAAGAGGGAGTCTAAACAATTATTTAATCAGTGAATGTATATGGATGACATCAAGATTACATGATTCTACTGGAAAACATTAAATAACTTCTTCATCTTATGGAAGCTTTCGCTAATAATATAAAATTTTCATTTGGACTCGATATGTGTCAAATTCTTACTGCACGTTAAGAACCGAGACAGAAGGCGTTGAGCTTGAATCTGAGTGTCAAATTGAATTAAAGAATTAAAACGATACTTGGAAATACCTTGGTCTTCTTGAGGTGAAACACACTAACCTTCAATCTATTATGGAAAAGCCCTTATTTATGAGGTTATATGTGTGAGAACACAGACAGGCATAGTAAAGTCAAATCTTAACAGGAAGAACACATTTAAAGCAGCTAATAGCTATGCAATAACAGTCTTAATGTTTACTTTTGGCATAGTAAATGCTTTAAAATGCTTTGGTTGGTTATTGCCTTTTGGATATACCTTAGTTCCAGCTCCACAATAAAAAGACCTCTCTTTTGCCATGATAGTAATAGACTAGAACCAGTAACAGATGGCTGAAAACGCTCAAAAGTCTGCATGATAATTGTATCAATGACGTGATCTTAAAAACTGGGCTCATTGGCCACTTAGTCCTCCAATTTTACTTATAATTGGATGTAGTCATTTCACCTCTTTTATTTTATAAACTAATGATCTTGGATTTTCCTCTTCCTTTGATTTTTCCCTTTCTTTCCTTCCCTCTCACTCCTTCCAAGTTAGCCCTCATAGTGGGACAGTAGGACAATAGTGGCTCTTTTGCCCAACAAAGGCTTGACTAAGTTTTATTTACATCACAGGAGAAACTTCAGATTAGTTTCTATGTCCCTCCAGCTTCAGATAGAAAGCCAAAGATAAGTTTTTCACCAGGTTGACTGAAGTACCACTATCAGCTGAACAAACAACACCATATTCCCATTTGGCTTATGGTATGAGGTGATGCTTACTTTCCTAAGTGTAACTAACGCTCAATAGAAAGAACAAAGAAGCCTTAGAAATGTATCTTGCCAGTTTGATCGTTGCATAGCTTATAGTAACCTCTTGTGGTTAGTTCATTCAATCCTAGGTCCTCCATCCCTTCATCCTTCGTCCACAGATGCACAGATGGACACACCATGAGCTGGAGGAATGTGCTTGATATAAGAATATGCATAGAACAAATTACCTTGGGGGCTATTTCCAGTTATACAAACCCTCTGAAGAAACACAGAAATCACACAGATGGATAGACAGGAAAAAAGACTTATTGGTTATATTTAAGTTCCCTAGATCCACCCCTCTTAAGGATACTCTAACCTACCAAACAGAAGAAGAATAATTGTAGTCACTCCTCTTAGATGCACCAAGGCAGACCAACCCAGATTGATTAATATCATTGAATATAGATTTCGTTTTCCTAGAAAATTTTCCTTGACTGGTAATCAATCTGCACATTGGGAAATAAAGTGAAGGAAAATGAAAACAAGTGAATTTTATGAAGACGCAATGTGTTTCTTCCTCCATTTTCCAAAGACAGTTTCCCTGGCTTCTTGGTGTATATTCTGCAAACTGCCCTTGTTTATGTACTATTGGTCTCTCCCACTCTTGAAGTTGCCATCTGGATATGAAGCAAAAATACCCAAAAGTCAATAAAGCTAGTGATTCATATAAGAAAGAGAATCACTTGGTCTGTTGTGTATTAGAACTATTTTTTATTTATGGAGACCCATGATAGCTGGTGCAGAGGCTGAATTCTATCCCTTCTCTGTCCTTGAAAAGATGAAAGAAATGTACCTTTCTGGCCAAGGGCAGGCCTTAACAAATTTATGAAGTCTTAGAGTGAAGGTTAATTCTTCGTAATCTCACATGAGTCAGTGTCCTCATGGTGCCTTTTAGCTGTTTACCCAGCTCTGCCCCACTGCTCTGTCTCTAGGACCCAGCCCTCCCCTTTCTGTCTCATTAAAGCCTTTGCACCACTCTCTCAGTGTTTTATGCTGAAGTAAATGCTGGATGTGTTGCTTGCTGTTAACAGGAGATTTCTAGAAAAGGTATTATCTTAACTGAAAGGGACAATCTTCAGCACAGTGGCAGACTAGGGACAAGAAGCTCTCAAATTCTTGTACTACGTAATTGTCAGAGACTATAAAGTATAATGGAAAGAGTCCTGGACCCAGAGTCTATGATCCAGTTTTGACTCTGACATTGACTCACTGTGTGACTATGGATTAATTTATTTCACCTCTCTGAGCCTCAGTTTCTTCATCTGTAAAAAGAGAATAGCAATACTTGTGCTATCTACCTCACAGGGTTGTTATTAAGAAAATGCTTTGTAAATATTAAATCACTTAGAGAAATGAGAACTATTATTATTATTATATAAAATAAAAGAATTATTTGCCCTGATCCCAGATTTTCCACCTACATTAAGCTCATTTGTGACTTGATAGATTAAAAGTCAACTATCCATCCTGAAATTTGCCTAGAGCACTTTGGATTTCTCCAACCAAGATATGTGCTATCATCATGTTTTCCTTTGTATCTTGCTTAGGCAGAAGTAGTACGTGTACAGTAGAAACAGCCCTGGATTTGGATTGAGAGGGTCAGTTTTCAAATCTCGACTTTGTTACTTAGAACTTCTGTGAAAATGTCTCTGGATCTCGCTTTCCTCATCTATTAAAGACCAACCCTGTGGTCAGTCATTAAATATTAATTAAGCCCCTACTATGTGCTATGCACTGTACTAAGTGCTAGGGATAGAAATATCAAAAAAAAAGACAGTCTCTGCCCTCAAGGAGAGTATAATCTAATGGGAGAAGACAGCATAGGAAAGGAAACTGAAAAGCAGGGGAACTGGGAGAAGGCACCAGGAAAGGTAACCAAGGCAAGACCATGATGGAAAAGTCAGAAAAGTCTCAAAGTACAGCTGGGTGAGAAATGAGGAGATACTGTGACCTGGGCTCCCTCATTAAAGAGAGGTTTAGAGCTCATCGTGGCTCCACCCTCCAACCAGAGGGACATAAGATGGATGTCCAGTGCTGATGAGATCTTACAGGAGGATGTTTTCCCAACAACGAGTTTCCTGGGATATGGTAGTCAGAGAAGTCCCAAAGTAGCGCAGCCAGGTAAGAAATGAGACATTTTGACTAGATAACTTTTAAGGTTCCATCTAGATCTAAATTCATAACAGGGATCTTTCCATTGTTAGGTTTTCTTAGAGCACTGTGTCTAAACTTCTCCTTTGCTCCTATCGCATTCTACTCTGCATCATCCGTGTTTGAAAGTCAGCAGTGGTATAGACACAATTTGATTCTTAACCCTAGTGCTGACACACTTAGCACCATAATAACTTTTCTGGGTCCCTTTTTATTTGTTCAATGAAGACTTAAAAGCAATTGCAATACCTGTATTACCTACCTCACAGGGTTTGAGGGAAGAGTACTTTGTTAATGTTAAGGCTTTTCAAAATGTGAGTTGTTAAGATATCTTACCCTATTAGAACCTAAGTTCCTTGAGGGCAGGGACTGTGTCTTAATTGTCATCTTCATATTTTTTATCTTTCATCATCTAATAGAATGATTTCACACAGAGTGTGTTTAATAAATATCAGACTGAGGGGACAATTATTTCATAGCCATAATAATAATAATTAGTGGTAGTAGTAGTAATGATGTTATTAATAATAATAATGATAGCTAGCATTTACCTATTTGGTTTCCATATCACATCACACTATAGACTCATACTGAGTTTGTAGTTCATTAAAATCCTTTGGTCTTTTTCACACGAACCATTGTCTGCCCAAGTATAAGATGGGGGAGACATGCATGGACAATAGTTGATGTGAAAAAGACCAAGGGATCTTAGTGAACAACAGGCTCAGTGTGAGTCCATAATGTGGTAGAATATGACATCCAAAAAGGTTTATGTGATCTTAGGCCATAATGATTGTATCATAATGTTTAGATGAGGAGAGATGATGGTTCTATTATATTCTGTCTTGGACAAACCATATCTGGATATCATCTTCAGTTTGAGTTACCATATGAAAGATGTTACTGAACTACAGAGTGTCCAGCAGAGAGCTAGCAGACAGGTAAAAAGACTCACAACCTTGACCTTTCAGAAACTTATTCAAAGATTGGAGATGTTTAGCCTGGAGAGGAAACATATATTCAACTATTTTAAGTATAATCAAACTATGGCTGAATGGCCATTAGTTATATCAGAGAGATTCCTGCTTAAGTTGGACTACATGACTCTTCATCTCTGAGATCCTATGAATTTTGCAAAGTTCCTTTTCATTTACTATTTCATTTCATAATAATTCTAGTATTAAACCTTCTAATAGATACGTAAATTGAAGTACAGTGAATTTAAATAGTTTTCCTAAGTCTTTTGGCCTCCAGTCTTCTGGCCTTTCTATTAGAGTTACCTGTACGTTGGCTGGTAACAGGCACATATAGTGGCCGATAACATGAATGTCCTTTCTTCTTTGGGTCCGTTTGGGCTCTTTTCTCCTTTTGTAGAACATTTACTATGTAGCACTTCTCTGAACAACTCCATTCCTTTTCAAATTCTTCTTCTGTCACTCACTTGCCCTCTCTTTCAGCCTTAATCTGTGCTCTTTCACTTCCTTCAGCCATCTGTTTATCCTTGATTTGCTAGCTACTCCTTCCTCTACTGCTATCCTCCCCTCAGCTCAGGCAGAACCATTACTGTACAGTTCAGCCTTCTAAGGAACTGGGTGCTCCCCACAAATCCCACAATTACTATTTTCTCTCCACCTTTTGATATCAGGTATTTCAAATCAATGGAAGTTATAGCCCCAGCCAAGCCCTGCTCAGACTCCTCACGGATAAATTTTTACTATATTTTATTGTAATGCTTTTTTTCTAGCTGTTTTAGTTTAAGATTGGAAAGGCAATCTTTCTGCTGGATTGGATCACAGTGCTTGGCTGACAGTTTTTGGCCCTTCATACACTTCTCAGATTTATCAGCAAATGCAGACACTTTCTGAGAGTATAATGCAGCCTATGTTTATTCCGACGAACTCTGTTATTGTCTTTATGGTCAAATATTCATTACAGTACAAATTCCATAGTAAGGTGTTTATAGTTTGGACCAAAGAAGTGAGTTTGAGGTCAGTAAACTGCATGGGTGAGAATATAATTTAGTTTTTTTTTCATTATGTTTTGGTTTATTTCTGCTTTTTTAAGTGTATGTGGTTTGGCTATTTAAACATTTATTGGGGAAGTGAAATAAATACCAGGGGATTTCAAGAGCCCAGGGAGTTCCCATTCACATTCTTTGGGCTATTCTCAAAATACTGCTATTTTTTAAAATCTTCCACTCATGTGAGCTCTGTTATTTGAAAAGAGACATGTAATTGCTTTCCATCATCAATTAATTATTTTCTAAGGTCTCCTCCAGGTCTAAATCCTATCATTCTATAAGGATGAGAAAGAATATGAAAATGAAATAGGCGGTTATTACTAAAACTTCACCATTTTAGACTAATTAGAGAGAAATCTAAGTTGAATTGCTGGAGCGTCCAAATTTTGGAGGGGCTTCCATGTCAGTGTGACTGCAGTCAGGGACGAGCAGGAGCTGGTTTCTAGAGCTCTAGTACCAGAGTCCTGCTAACTGCTTTTGACTACTCCCTGCCTGCTTTCTCTATGTTGACTTTATGTCTGATCCCTTGGCTTCAGTTCCCTGGGAATGCTTCTAGGATCTTTCTTGTGAGAAAACCTTGTACTCAATCTTTCCAATCCCCTTTCCTATTTTCCTTTTCTTTTAAATGTTATACTTTTGTAATTTTTAATTTAAATTTTATTTTCAGTTCCAAGTTTTCTCCCTCCTTCTACCTCCTTCCCCATCCATTGAGAAAGCAAGAAGTACAATATTTATTAAATATATGAAGTCATGCAAAACATATTTCTGCATATAGCCATGTTCTGAAGAAAAAAAAGAAAGAAGAGGAAAAACATGCTTCAGTCTATACTCTGTCGGAACTCATCGGTTCTCTCTATGGAGGTGGACAGCATTTTACTTCATGAGTCGTTTGGAACTGTGGTGGATCATTGTACTGATGAGTTACTAAGTCTTTCACAGTTGATTGGCTTCCCAGTATTGCTGTTACTGTACACATTCATCTCTTGGCACTGTTCACTTTGTTTTGCATCAGTTCATATAAGTCTTCCCAGATTTTTCTGAAGCCAGCCCCTTCATCATTTCTTATAGCACAACAGTATTCCATCACATTCATATACCACAATTTGTTCAGCTATTTCTCAGTTAATGGGTATCCCCTCAGTTTCCAAGTCTTTGCCTCCATAGAAAGAGCTGTCCTGAATGTCTTTGTACATATGAGTCCTTTTCCTACTTTCCCCCAGAACTGATGATGACATTATAGAATTTTGGAATTATGAAAGACCTTCTAACTAAATCTATGCCCAAATAGAAATCTTCTCTATAAAATCTATGAAAAGTGGCCATCCAGACTCCACTTTATGGGGAACTTAATATTTTATTAGACAACCTATTCCACATGAAGAAAGCTCTAATTGTTAGAAAGCATTTTGGCACATCTAGTCTAAGCATATCTCTGCAACTTCCTCTTGATCCTTCTAGTTCTAGCCTCTGGCACTGAGCAAACCAAGTATAATACTTGTACATGGTAGTCCTTCGCATACTTGAGAACAGCTATCTATTCTAATCTAATGAGAATCCCCTAGCCTGATTGAAACAGTAAGGCAATGATAACAACGTAGGTGATAATTGTCAAAACGTCTGTGTAGTTCTGTATCACAAAGTACATGAGACTCTCTACATAGAAGGGAAAAGAAGTAAACCATTTATTTGGACACCAGAGACCCATATCCCACAAGCCATCTACCCAGTCAGTCCACTTCATCATAATAGCAAGGAACCCAAAACATTCAATACAGAATATCACAACATGGAGCCTGGCCATCCCGAAACCTCTCTGACCCCCTGCTGGGGTTGTCCCCAAAGCAGGTCACATGGCCTATTAATGGTTGTGAAAGTTCTTCAAATCCAAATGGCTGCTACATTAGGCCCCAAGATCTTTTGTATCCATTACATAGGGCAATGGAAATTCTGGGCTAACTGGTATCAACAAAACTTTACACACAGCAATATAACAGGGATAAAACAATGTAAACTATCAGTGTCCTCCTATAGTCCAGTGCAGCAAAGCCTTTGCCTTGTACCTACTCCTTGGCTGGGTAGGCCCCAAGGGAAGGCATGAGATTTTCCCCCAAGACACTGCAGTGCAGAACACCTTCTAATTGGAATCATCATAATAAGAACATAGCTTTTGAGCTGGAAGAGACATTATAGGTCCTATAGCCCAATCTTTCTCATTTTACAAATGGGGAAACTGAGGACCAGAGAGATTCTATGTTATGCCCAAGGCCGCAAAGGTAGGCAGCGAAAGAGGTTCAAACTCAAGTTTTCCACTCCAGATCTAGCTTTCTTTCCACCATACTACTTTGCCTGACCCTGGGCAAGTCACTTAACCCTGCTTGCCTCAGTTTCCTCATTTGTAAAAATGAGCTAGAGAAGGAAATGGCAAACTTCTCAAATATCTTTGCCAAGGAAATCCCAAATGGGGTCACAAAGAGTCAGACATGACTGAAAAATCAATGAACAATACTTTGCCTTTCACCTCTAAGCTTAGCTAGTCCCTAGGAGAGGAGTTAGGCTGGGTTCATCTACGATCAGAATACAGTTCCCAGCTTCTAATCACTTGGTTCTGATCATCAAAAAGCCTTTTTTTAAATGATTGGAATAGCTACTCAGTTTCTTACTCAGATCAAATTGTGCCTCAAACTCCACTCCCTCAAATTCTCTAATCAAAAGTCAAAGTTAGCCTGCTGAATTCTCACTTAGCAGCATCATTTAATTAGTACTGCTGTTAATGATGGAAGAGAGCCTTCTACTGGAGGGCTTTGAGAATTTAGTCCCTAAGATCTGACAGACCATTGAAAACACTGGCCAGGTGGAAGCTATCAATACGTGGTTTCAGGCTTTTAGGATTAGAGTTCTACCATCAGAAACTCCAAAGAGAAATCAAGGCTGTTGAGAATGAGACCAGAGGACCTTACAGACTCACTTAATGATAAACTTTTGAGAGGAAAATTAGACAAATTGAATGCTAGTTCTAAACTTACCCTACCAGGGCACAGTTTAGTATCTTCACATCTCCTGACCTTCACAAAACTTCCATGTATGAACTGAGAAATTTGATAAAACCAGACAGTATTATGCCCCTTGATTTCTTCACAAACGACATCAATGTAGCAAAGATTTAAAAGAAAGCAGAAAATTGGGAGAAATTTTTTACAGGAAGTTTCTCTGATAAAGGCCTCATTTCTCAACTATCTAGAGAACTGAATCAAATTTATAAGAATACGAGTCGTTCCTCAGTTGACAAATGGTCAAAGGCTATGAACAGGTAGTTTTCAGAAGAAGAAATCAAAGCTATCTATAGAAATGTGAAAAATGCTCTGAATTAGGATCGAGGTCTCCCACTAGTACAGTTTTACTGTCTTTTTCTTCCTAACTCACTTAACTTTTCATTTAAGAATTTGGATGCTATGCCATTTGGTACATATATGTTTAGTACTGATAGCATTTCATTGTCTATGGCACCTTTTAACAAAATGTAGCTTTCCTGCATATCTTTTAATTAGTTCTGCTTTTGCTTTTGCTTTGTAGGAGATCAGCATTGTTACCCCTGCTTCTTTGTTGTTGTTTTTATCCCAACTGAAACAGAACAGATTCTGCTCCAGCCCTTCTCTTCCCTTATCCATATATGATTGTGATGGAATACTATTTTGTTATAAGAAATACTGAGCCGGATGGTTTCAGAAAAACCTGGGAAGATTTATATGTGAACTGATGCAGACTAAAGTGAACAGAACCAGAACATTGTACAGTACACAGTAATAGCAATGGCGTATGATGACCAACATTCTTACTACAATGGCCTTACAACAACCTCATTTTAGAGATGAGGAAACTGAGGCAGACAGACATTAAGTGAGTTGCCCAGGGTGATACAGCTAGTTAATAAGTATCTGAGGCAGGGTTTGAACTCAGGTCTTCCTAACTCCAAGTTTAGCACTGACCTATCTAGCTGTCTACGTATCATTAACCTTTTCCAATTGTTCCAATGTATTTATCTTTCTAGGTCTCTTTTTTCTCACTTTTTCTGTGTTTTAAAGATTCTATTTGGCTCTTGTATGTCTTCTGTTCTTTTAGAGATTCATTTTTCCCCCGTAAGATCATATTAAGTTTTGTAAGATGTTATTCATGGTTGCAAAACTTTTTTTTTCTTTTGGTATATCATATTCGAGTATTTCCTTTCCTTTATTGTAAATGCAGAACAATCTTGAACAATTCTGACTGTAGTTTCTCGGGTTTTTCTTAGCCTATATAATTTCTTCATTGTATTAGGAATTTTCTTCTTTTTAATCATTTCCTCAATCTTTGTTCGAATGGGACTTTGTGCCAAGGCCACACTCTGCCCTCGCTCACACTTCTGGATGGAGTGGTCAGACCTGGGACCTGTCCCTGCTGCAATCTAGATTACATCTGGTGGCTATGGCCAATGCCCTGCTGATGTTCTGGATAAGGTGGCTGGGTCCTCGTCTCCTTTCCTGTCTTCTTCCTCAGTCCTGTCCTAGAATAGGCACTAGGCTGAGAATTGGGACTAGGCCCCACCTTTTTCCTTGGTTGTTGGCTTTTGTGTAGTAAAAGGAGCACTGAACCTGGAGTGAGTGGACCTGTGTTCAAACCCTATCTTTCATGTTTATTACCTATGTCACCTTGGTCAAATCACCTTAATTCCCTGGGCCTCAGTTTCCTCATTTGTAAAACGAGGGAGGTTAGATTACACAGTCCATGAGGTCTTTCTCAGTTTCGTATCTATGATCCTGGTGGCCTTGTATGCATACTGGCCTCTGCCTTGTGATCTTTCTCTTTCTTGTACAGTTATCCAATAAAAGTTACCTTTGTCCCTTGGTAAGGCTCTGGAGAAGGAAATGGCAAAGCACTCCAGTATCTTCACTGAGAAAACCCCAAATGGGGTCACAAAGAGTCACACATAATAAAAATGACTGACCAACCACATGGCTCTAATGGGCCCCAATAGGATTTTTGAGATTATACCAGCTTTTAGAGCTCCCATAGGGTCCCATGGCTCACATTACCTGGCCACCTCTGTCCTAAGTCTGTCTCCTTGTGCCCATCAAGAAGGAGCTTTTTCCCTGTTGTGTTTTGACCAGAAATCAGAGATTGCACTGACTTCAGGCTTCCTGGAGGGCTCCTGTGGTGAACACCTCCCAGGCACCTCTGTCCTATCTTCATCCCCTACAGAGAGATGGCTTTTTCCCCAGCTATTGTTCCTGCAGGTTTGGACTTGAGAATCCCTTTTCTTTAGGCCCTGTTTGCAGGTCTCACTAGCTTTGATTTCCCTTGGTGTAGCCTCTGAACGGAATGTCTACAGGCTTCTGTCTCTCTTCTTATATAGTTCTGACCTCAATGAAGTTGCTCTCTGTATTTTCTATTCAGTTTTATTGAATCATTGCTTTATCTGATGTTTGTTTTCATTTTTACTGGATTTTTTATCTTTTTTTCATCGAGGGAACCAACTTGGCTGAAACTTTGTCAGTTTTGCTCAAAGTCACACTACAAATATTATCACCACCTTCATTTCATAGATGAATAAACCGA
>CM053625.1:253889638-253910216 GCA_028646595.1 Phalanger gymnotis
TTTTGATGATAATGTTGACTAATATCTGAAATACTCTCTACTTGAATTTGTCTGTCAGTTCAGTCCTTTTTAATGTCTATGCAGTTTCTCTTTTGGTAGATGAAAATTATATTTGGCTCAATTTGTCTTAATGCTATCCATTGACTTCTCATAGATATTTAATTCCATGTCTTTCTCTAGATTTTGAAGAAGTCATGCATTGAAATTTTAGCAGCTGAGCCTTCGAGTATATGTGCAGGAGGTAAGTTGAGAACAAACTACTATCTGGCCTTAGACAATTCCCAATGTCCCTAATTCCAACTACGAGTTAAACTTTTGTGGATAAGTATATAGGTGGGTGTTTAAATGGCTTAATTGATTTGTTTATTGAACAAAAAGAAACCTATGATCTTCTTAAGATTATTCACAGGATTTAGCTCTAGAAAGGACTTTAGCTTCAGCTAGTCTAGCAGAAGAATCAAAGGGATTTGCCTGAGAGGTCACACAGGTAGAAAGCAACAGAGCTAAGATGTGAACTCAGGCCTTTTAACTCTAAATCCAATGTTCTTTGCACTCTTACCCCAGTGACTGCTATCGTTACGCTTGATTTTTCCCTAGGACTTGTTCAGTTGTTTTCAGTCTTTTCCGATGCTTCATAACTCCATTTGGGGTTTTCTTAGCAAAGATGCTGGAGTGGTTTGCCATTTCCTTCGCTAAGTCATGAAGTCCCTAGGTAACTCTTTAAGACTCTAAAGGTGCTGCTGATCTACTCTGGTAAAAGGAGTTTCCTCAGCTGAAAGTTCTCCATACTGATAAAATCCCAGACTCAGTCCTAATCCTTGAAATGTAGTAAACTGATGAAAATTCTAGCTAAGGCAGGTTTCCTTCTTAGGTTGGTATCCTAAAAAATGGCAAGGAAATTCTCAAATATTTCTGTCACTTTTGAAAGGTCAAATATAGGAAGAACACTGAGAGATTTTCAGATCTGAGTAAGGAACAGCATTATCCCCTCTTGACTTTCCTACCTCAAAGGAAACAAAAATAAAAGCTAACTGCTATTATTTGATTTATCAATAGAAAACTTAGATACTTAGATGCACCTGGGAATTCATCATGAGTGTTTTTTCCACCTTTGCAGACCCACAACCCTTTTATGCTTTCTTATCTGATGTGATTTTTGTCCATGTCTTTCCACAAATCCCCCATCAAAGAACTTAAGGCAAAGTGGAGTAGCAGATAGAGCGCTGTGCATGTCATCAGGAAGACCGAGGTTTAAATCTCACCTCACATATTGACATGACCCTGGGCAAGTCACTTGAGCACTCTGTGTCTCAGTTTCCTCATTTGTGAGATCTTTGAAGGGGCTGGACCCAATGGCCATGTAGTATATTACTTGCCATGAAGGTATATCTTTCAACAACCCAAGATTACTTCCCTATTGTGGTGATGAGCATTGGAATATTTGAGTGGAACAATAAAAAACATGTACAAATTATGGATAAAGCAATAAGTGCTTCAGACAGCCAAAGCTATTTTCAAAATGAATCCTTTCTTTTTCATTTGAACGTTTTTGACCTGTCTTATGGGTGAGATGGAAGAAGTTCTTTTGGGTTTTCATCTCAATTTGGGGAAAAGATTTTTCAAACAATGGGGGGACTTCCACAGAGCCAGATGCAATAAAGTCTCCTTATTAAACAACAAAAGACATACTATACAGTGATTATTTGTTCAAAAGAATATGCTAAGTACCAAAAGAATAAAGGTGGGTCTCAGAACTATGAATGAGCAGATCATAGCTCATCAAAGCACAGCCCTAAGGAACTGGTATCATTAACTATAGTGTGACTCCGGTATATGATTTTATGACTTATTATACATGGTGAATTCTGGTTAACGTAGTAACATAACACCAAATACATTTGGCCCAGTTTACCAGTTTTCAAAGAAGTAGAATATAATACTATTGTGAGAAGTTAATCAGGAAAGTTCTTGCAATTAATTTGATGAACTTGCAGAGTAGAAATACTCTGGGACTTGAGAGGATACTTTTGGGATAACGTATGTAAATGCTTTGCAAAACTTGAAGCACTTTATAAATACTAAGGATGATGATGATGATGATGATGATATCTCTTTGGAGGTTAGCGTATCCCACAGCACTTAGTTGACAAGTCTAGAGATATCTGATTGGGTCAGTGTCTGAGGCTGCTGCTAAGAAGAAATGGCCACTCTGCATCTCCTAGAGGATGGGCTTTGCTGATAGGGATTGCCTTGGAGATGAATATGTTGGCTTTAACTCTTGGGAGAATGGATTCTATTTGGAGTCTCTTTTCGCTGGACTACAAAAGGAGTTTTAATTAAGGTATTAGGGTTTTTTTTCACCCTTTTTTCTTACTTTCTTCTGGAATGGTCCCGAAGAATGAAGTGTGGGTGTGTGTGTGTGTCTGTGTGTGTGAGAGAGAGACAGAGACAGAGAGACAGAGGGACAGACAAAGAGACAGAGACAGACAGAAACAGTCCTCCACTACCCCCATGGCAAGTTATGTATTTACCTGTGTTCCAGACCACATGGGCAAACACATGTATCTCACCATGTAGCTCTTCTGAAAGGCAGCTGTTAATTTTTACTGATTGGGTAGGGTTTATGATTGAAAAACTTCCCTCCCCAATGCACTCACATTCCCACACATTTACACACACACATACACATACATACATACACACACTTACACACACACACACATACACATACACACACACACACTTCTCAGGAAGAAAAACAGAAGGGAAAAGGTGAAAAATACTCCCCCAAGTCCTAGCAATTACATCTTAATGTTGGAGCTCCAGGCTTGTGGCAGATGGGTGAGGTGGATATTTTGAGACAGGATGCCTTCTCTGAACTTCTTAACTCACATCATGTAGGCAGTTACTGACTTTATGCACCCTTACATAAAGCTAGCCCTATTGACAGCTGCTGTTGCATATTTAAGCACACCTTTACCACTGTCCATTGTCAAATTATCTTGCCTCCTTACATTGCAGACATGCTTTCAAGTTTCTAATCCAACAGCTTGCAGATTCCTCTTTGGTAGCCAATAGAACCTATTCATTGTTAATTCAAGCTCTCTCTACTTCCAGCTTTGCCTTGCAGACAAAGGCCATTTTATCTACTCTCCAGGAAATTTCTTCCTTTTCCCGGTGCATCATTTCCTCTGGTCCCCAGCCAGCAAGGCCCAAACTTTAATAGTTCATAGCATACTAGGTAAGTGTTCAGGAAGAATGCCAGACGATGCAAGAAAATGAATGAAAGCAAGACCGAAACCCACCGTCTGCTTTCCATTTGAAAACTTGGTTGTTCAGATATAAAAGTGAGCTATAATTAGCTCCTCACATGTTCTTTTTAATGGCAGTCCTGTTAGTCACTTGTTGTTGAGTTTCCTGTTCTTTGTCATAAGTCTAAGTGATTAGCACAAATAGAAGATTGATTCTTTCTCTACCCAGTGAGAACTTAGATACACAAATCACAGCTATTAAGTCATCTCCCTATCGCAGAAGGTTGGTTTTTATTTTCATTGTTCGTCACGGTTCTCATGTCCAGCAGCTGATCTGAATTAATTATTTTCTTCTTTGTATTTCTTTTTTACCCATTTTTAAATGCTTCCATTTCTGCCAGTTATCTGAAGGTGGAGAGGAAGAGGTAATAATAAGGCTTGGAAGAATAAATCCATTATCCAGGATGGAAAAATTCTGGGAGATTGAATAAAATGTCAGGTAGAAAAGGAAGTTATCATGGTGCAATGGAGAACACATTGAATCTGAAGTTAAAAGACATGTTTTCAAATTCCAACTCTACCACTTGCTGTCTGTGTAAGTCTAGATAAGTCACTTTCCGTCACTGGCCTTCACTTTTCTCATCTGTACAGTGATAGGGTTGGAATAGATAATTGCTGAAATCAATTATAACTCCTGCACCTGAGATTCTATAATTATTTATAGTCAGTCAATAAACATTTATTCACCATCTCCTCTATGTCAGGCACTATGCGAAGCATTCCATATTCTCAATTCTACAGTACCATGTATTTTATTAGTATCTGATTTGAACAAATCCAGATTAATATTGACACTTGTAATTTTACATGTGAAATACTTCCCTTGGGCTACCATGATGTGTGGAAAATGAAGTCCTTCACACAATGGCTTCCCATACTTGCTTTAATGCTTCAGGAATCTGGGATTTCATTAGGTGTTTCCTCAATGCAGATCCCAACATCTTTACTGCCAAAAATCATCACTTAGTGGTCTTTTATATGGTGATCAGCCTTTCCCTATTTAGCTAGACTGGCCTATGGGTGAAAGATAACACAGTTCATCCCTAAGCTGTATTCAAAGCCTTTCCAGCTTAGAAGGATCTACTACGAACTAAAATTCACTTGTCTAAGGCTTCAAGGCCCAACTCCATACTCTGATGAGGCATCAGAATTGAATGTCAATAGAGGGTATTTTTATGGTTAAACTTATTTTTAAATCTGTTGTTTTAAAAGCAAATTATTATAAAGGGAACTTTTTGACAAAGCCATCCTGTATAGTGCACTCAAATGCTTTTTTTTTGACATATATAGGTTTCTAGGTGAAGCAGTAGACAGCACACTGCGCTTGGAGTCAGTAAAGACCTGAGATCAGATTTGGTCCCAAACACTAGCCTGTGCAAGTCATTAACTTCTGCCTGCCTCAGTCTCCTTCTCTGTAATATGTGGATAATAATAGTACCCCTGTCCCAGGGTTGTTGCAAATACTTTTCAAACCTTAAAATGCTATATAAATGCTACTTATTATGATATAATGATGATTAAGTATTGTTACACTTCCAAGGGGAGATAGGGTAAGATTACTTTGTTACATCACTCTTAGAATCTTACATTTCCTACATAAAAGGCATCTCCACTCCCTACCAAGGTAATTCATTCTCATTGACCATTTATTGACTTTTACTGTGCGTTTTGAACTGCAGTAGGCACAATAAAAATAAATGTATTTCTTGTGGAAAAATAAAGAATAGAAAGAAATATAAGACATGCTCTCCCAAAAGTTTAAAGTTTAAGTGAAACCAAGACAAAGACAAACAGGAGGATGGTGATCCTTATGATCTAGAAATTTTGAGCTGAGATCAGAGGGTATGAGGATCATTTCTGAGCTAGTAAATTAAATTCTTTCCTTGCTTATCCGGCAAGAGCCACAAGGCGGTTATTTACTCTTTAATTGGTCGAAGGGCTACCGTAGCTATTTCAACCTGAAGGAAGCTCTCTAATAGATCTGTTCTCAAACACATTTAACATTCTAATCAATGGCTTAGGATTATACATTGGAGCTGGAAATGACCTGGGACAAAAACAAAATATGCCATGATTCTCAATTTAGCAAATGATGTGAATCTGGACGGGGGCGGGGTTGATATCTGATAAAGTGAATGAAATAATCAAAATTTAAAGAATCTCTAGATACTAGCATGGTAGTCTGTTATAAACAGAAAGTCCTATTATTTGAGTTTTGAAATTCAAATATATAAATATAGAAGAGAAATGGTTTAATAATAGTTTTTATGGAAAAGGCTTTAGGGTTTTAGTGGACGGAAAGATCACTATAAATCTACAGTGTGAGTAGCACTTCTTCCCCTCTTCCCCTGAAAAAAAAAACAGCTAATGTTTTCTCATTTACTAGCTATGTGACCCTGGGCAAATCACTTGACCCTGTTTGCCTCAGTTTCCTCATTTGTAAGATGAGCTAGAGAAGGAAATGGCAAACCACTCCAGTATCTTTGCCAAGAAACCCCAAACTGGGGCACAAAGAGTAGGACACAACTGAAAAATGACTGAATGAAAGTGTTTTCTTAGAATTAATAGACACATAATATCCAGAATAAGGAAGGCGAGATAGTTCCACTATCCTCTGTCTTGGTCAGATAACATCTGATATTTAGAAAGCACTTTAAAGCATCCTCTAAATGAACCTCAAAACAATCCTTTGTTATAAGCATGATAGCAATCGTTATCCCCATTTTATAAATAAGGAAACTGAGGCTGACATGAGTTAAGTTAACCTGCCCTCAGTCACACAGCCAACCTCTGATTCAGGGTTTGATCATACTGACTCCTTGTTTATTGTGCTATGGGAGCAACATTTTAGGTAGGACATATAGACAAACTGGAATTACATCCAGATGAAGGCAACTAAGATAATGAGAGACCCCAGAACCATGCTATTCATGGAAATAACTAGAAATGTTTAGAATAACAAAGAAAAGACTTGGGAGGAGGGGGTGACATGATAGCTATTTTTGAGTATTTGAAGGATTTTCTTATGTATTCTGCTGGCCACAGAACAAAGAACTAGGACCAATGAGTAGAAGCCACAGAGAGAAAGGTTTCAGTGCAAAGAAAACCTTCATAACAAAGTTTATATATTTTTTTTGGTCAGGGGCTGTGATTCCACTGGTGCAGTGGAGTTTTCTGTGAGGACACTCCTTTCATCAACGAGGATTAGCAAGTCTCCTGGAATTGATAATTTTAGACAGTTGCCTGGGACACCCAGAGATTCAGTGACTTTTTCAGGGTTACTTGGACAGTATATATTAGAGATAGACGGTCTTGCTGACTCCAAGGCCAGCTTTCCATCCACTGTACCAATGGTGTCAAACAAATAGAAATGGATGCCAGCAGACAGTATATTGAATCAGAAAACCACAAATTGACATTATCTTTGTTGTATCATATTTTCATTCATTTCTTTTCACATTTCCCAACTACATTTTAATCTAGTTCAAGCCCCACAAAGGATTGCAGGCATATGGCCTGAGGGCTGCAAACGTGACACATCTGCACCACCTCATGGTAGCTCTCCATAAAGGTCCACAATGAGAAGCAATAATTATAGCTTTTTAAGAATGGAATGGCCTACCCCACTATGATGAGTCAAGTCACTTAGCATTTATCTGTTGGCTTCTATGTGCCAGGCACTGTGCAAAGTACAAGGGATACAAAGAAAGGCCAAACCCAATCTCTGCTCTCAAGGAGTTCACTGTCAAATAAGGGAGACAACAGGCAAACAACTATGTAATACATGGGTATGTGTATGTATACTATATGTGTATGTGTAATGTGTATATATACATACACACATATGTATATATGATCATATCTGATAAACTGTCATCCTATTCTGTACAAAAACCTTCTACAAGAAGCCTTTCCCAGCCCTCCTTAATCTTACAGCCTTTCCTCTGAGACTGGTCCCCATTTATCAGATATACATATGAATATATATTACATAT
Source organism: Phalanger gymnotis (assembly GCA_028646595.1). NCBI lineage: Eukaryota > Metazoa > Chordata > Mammalia > Diprotodontia > Phalangeridae > Phalanger > Phalanger gymnotis. Next base: position 253,896,945 of record CM053625.1, read on the forward strand.
GTGTATATATGTATACAAACATATAAATATGATAAGAATGTCTTCGTACAGATTAGGATAATAGTTTATCAGAAATCCTACCGAGGAATCCTACTCCAGACAATGGTTAGGTTAGATGATCTCAGTGGTACCTTCCTTCCAGTTTTCAGATATTTCAATCAATCAATAAATCAATCAATAAATATTTATTAAGGGCCTACTATGTGCAAGGCATTGTGTTAAACACTCCGGATATAAAAAGAGGCAAAAGACAACCCCTGCCCTCAAGGAGCTTACAGTCTAATATTTGAATCCAACATTCTGTCTCTCCCCACCCCTCCACCTCCCCCCATTCTCTACTGCTACACTAGAACCAAGTAAACACCAAGATAGGACTGTCTTTCTGTGTATATTTGGAAAAATAACTCGGCACCCTTATCCATGTTCAGGCAGTAGATCTGTTATTTTATTGGTTAAAAAGAACTCCCACATGAGGAAAGTGCATCTACCAATTCAAATCGGTACCTTCTCTACAAGTTATAGTCTTAGTTAGAGAGCTGCCTAGAGTTTTGGAAGGGTAAGTGATTTGCCCAGGATAATATAGCTAATATGTATCAGAGGAAGAATTTGAATCCAGGTCTTCTTGGCTTTAGGGTCAGTTTTCTATCAACTAATGCCAAATAAATTTGGCTCCTTTGCCTTATTTTTATTTGTCTGTTTATCACTCAATTTTAGCATTAATATAAGTTCCTGAAATATGATCAGGGCTGTGAAAACACATGTGTATATTTTCATCTGCTGGAAACCCCCCAGACACGATTGTTAATACCAGAGCACACTGAGGAAGGACTTCTGTTTCTGCCTTCATGTGTCTTTTGATGCAGTATTTGTATAGACATTTTCTGATCCAGGAATTTAAAATTTTCCATAGTTTCCACATGACAGAGTTCTATGCTCTGTCCTCCATAAGTCACTAAGATGAGACACAGCCAACAGGAGAGTAGCCTACTTTATAAGATACTCTGCAGTTGATCTGATAAGGCTGGAACACGATGTTATTGAATAGGGCTTGGAGCTCAGCCTGAATTCCAAGATGAGTGTGTTCTCCTCGCAGTCTAATGCTGTAGTCTTTGGGGAAATGAGATAAATGGTCTGATCATAGAGCAGTGGGGGAAAAGAATCTTTGAATCAGCAAAAATAACACATGCAATCTGAATTTTAAAAGGTAGATTGCAAGCTTAGCAACAGAAACTAGTTCTTATTCTGACATGTGGCTATTGTGTGTCTCTGGTATTCAAAATGGAGATTAAAACATATTATGTCTATTTTAACTAAACAGAGATATGTGGAAATAATGTGGAAATTTGTGAGGTTGGTTAGGGAAAAAAACCTAACAACTTGTTTTGGAGTCAGAGGACCCAGTGTTTAAATCCCACAACTGGTACATAGGACACTGCCTAGTCTGTTGACTGTGATTCTCTATCAGTTTGAAGAGGAAGAATGTAGCTCAGCTCTTGTTTTTTTGCATTATGTTGAAAGGTTTTGTTGATGCCTGTTGTTTTTGTATACCATAGATGTTTTTCTATTACATCGATATGTCCCAGCTACTCTCCACACCCCGACTCTTTCTTGTTGCAAAGAGAAGTTGTTAAACAAGTCAAACCAACATAGAAAACTGATCTGATAGAATATAACATCAGATTTAGCTGCCCTTTGAGGGTTTTTTCTTCTATATACTCAATTTTAGCCATTGTGTACATTAGTCTCCTGGTTCTTCTTTTTTACCTATATATGTTCATACAAGTTTTCCCTTGGTTCTCTGAATTGCTCATATCTCTCCTCTTATGGTGCAGTCGTATTTCATCATATTTATGTTTGTTTAGTCATTCCCCCAATTGATAGGTACCCCCTTTATTTCCATTTCTTTTTGCTACCACAAAAGTTTTGCTTTATTTGTCAAATCAGATTTCCACTTTTACTACAACTAAAGGCAAAAATAAAAGTAGTTTTATCAGCTTATTTTCAAAAAACTTAAATTTACCCAGGGAGGTGGCACAGTGGATAGAGTCTGGGCCTGGAGTGAGGAAGACTTTACTTCCCAAGTTCAAATCTGGCCTCCAACACTTACCAGCTGTGTGATGCTGGGCAAGTCACTTCACCCTGTTTGCCTCAGTTTCTCATCTGCAAAAAGGAAATGGGAAACCATTCTTGTATCTTTGTCTAGAAAACCTCAAATGGGGTCACGAAGAGTCAGACATGACTGAAATGACTAAACTAGAACAACATGGGGCAAAAATAAAGGTAGTTAACTCAGCTTATTTTCAAAAAACTTAAATTTATCCAGGACTATCCCAGAAAGTCCCAACATGCACCACAAGAGAATAGAACAGATTCTATTTTAGAGCTGCAAAAGCACTTAAAGGCCATCTAATCCAAGCCACTATTGTAAAGTTGAGGAAATGGGTCCAGAAAGGTTGTAGATTGCCCAAGGACTCTCAACTGAGTCAGGATTGGAACCAACGTTTTTGAGAAGTCCGATTCCTTTTTTCAGCATTTCAAGCTGTATTCTCTCAAAAACCTAATTTTTGTGTAAATAATGAGACTGCGGGGGGGAAGTAAATGTAGAAATTTGACTGGCCATATGGTGCCAGAAAACTTAGGCAAATATCTCTACATAGAAATACCAACTAGTAAATACAGTAACTAAGATCCTGTTTCCAGTTCTGTTGTAAAGGGTGGTTATTTGTTAGTTCAAGAAGGATTTATTCTTCATTCATTCATTCATTGTTTGAACAAACATGTGAGAGGTAATATGCTCTAGTGTAAAGAATGAATGATTTGGAATCAGAGGATCTGAATTAGAATCTCTACTTTTGTTGTTTATTACCTGTTTTACCTTAGACAAATGACTTAATCTCTCTGGCCTCATAAGTAAGATGAGCAAGGGAGACTCAATAATCTCCTTAGATTCCTCCTACTAGTTCCAAATACTATGATCTGTAGTATAATGCCTTATGACTATTGTAACACTTAGTGAAGCAAAGTTAGGTTGGAAGTTGCAATATCACCATACTTTTGAAAGTAAAAGTCATTTTCCCTCAAATGAGTAGTAAAGGCCTTCAACCCACAATGGAACTTTAAATTCAAAGGGCAGTTAAAAGGGATTCACTCTAAATTGGTAGCAATTACTTAACAAATTCATTAATTATAGATAACTTCCATTTGTAGAAATAATTATTGCCCTGTCAAAATTTGCTATAGTAGAAAGTAATTGTCTCCTCATTTTATGAGAAGTGTAAATTTTATTTATAATATTTATAATATGAAACATTGTAATATAAATGTATTTATTTTATATTTATATAAATATCTACTATTATATTTAAGATATAATATAAAATAATTTAAGTATTATTTATTCTATTTATACTTTTTATTCTGGAAGTATAAAGTTTGTCTTTACTGCAGTGGGGAAAGCAAAAGGGGGAGTGTATCTTGGAAAAGCTACTTAAGCAGGAGACTGGGTATCTATATTTGGTCATTAGAAATATCTTGTCCCAGAGATAGTCTTGCTTAGACTGTTCATTATGGCTATGAATAAATATACATATTCTCTATCTACTTTATATCTAGTACGGTGTCAGGTGCTATGTATTAAGAATAATACAAGATAGTATATAATTAAGTATGGTTAAACAATCATCACCTTGGGCTGGTCAAAAGATTTGGATATAGATTCTGGCTTTGTCAGTGTGACTTTGGTCAGAGCTCTAGATCTCAGTTTCCTTTCACACCATGAGTGTATTGACCTAGCTGCCTTTTGACTTACCCACTTGATTATATCTTTAGGTCCTTGGATTCAGGATTCAGAAGGAATGTTACAATTAGCACATCACAGTTGTGTTGATTATACCTTTACTGAGATCATTAAAAGATATTGGGATGTTAGCAATCAAAGATATAAAATGAAAATCAGACTCAGCTCCTCATGCTTTAGTAGTTTCTCATGGAGATGTATCTTTGGTCCTGACAGCAGTAATCTACATAGTGAAAGTCTCACCAAGTTAAGAGAGACACTACTCCTGCCCTTCAATTGCTTTGATTAGCCCTAAGGTTTTGAGTACCATGTCACCTAAAGGACACAAACAAAAGAGGCCAAATAATATCATAAAGGCAATTAAGCTATGTCTCTTAAGTCTTCTTTTAGCGTGGCAAGGTTGCTTACTACATGTCCTAGGGACTTTACCCCATCTCATGGTGTTATAACCTAGTTTTCTATATAGTGAAATTTTTCCTTTTCCACAACTACTATGATACTTTCTATTTGCAGAGTCAGGACTTTGCAACACTTTCCATCTTTGTAAGTTGTAGGAAGACATTGGCCAATATTCCGCAATCCACCCCTTTGATCTTGCCCATGGGTTGCCATTTCTCAGACCAGTTACTACTATAATATAGCTCTAATTATAGAGCTTTGTCCTTGCCTTAAGGCACAAAAATAATACATTAGTAGATTGTGGTCTTAGTTTCTAAAATTCCTGTAATTGTAAGGTTTGAAAGATAAACTTGCCAATAGCTCTCAGCCACCTTACTAGTCTTATTATGTGACCTTACTTGGTATATGAAGGCAAATTATTCTCAGATCTTTGCCATGGCCACTGAATAGAGGACTCTGCCTCATCTTATGTTTTGTGCACTTTAGGTGTGATTTCCTTATTGTGGCTAATATGTAAAAAACATATTTCATTAATTAAGGTACAGATTCCTCCTTGGGAGGCTAACATTTCCTCCAGTATCCACCAGTTCTGGAGGCCAATGTGAATCATATGGTCAGTCTTGGCCTGCCAGCTACCAATCGCTCCAGGTATAAAACTTGCAACTTCTAAAGAATGATAGATATGTGAATTATTGCCTATTTCAGCTCAGCCACCTCTACTCCTAAGAATAATGTTCTAACCACTGCATATAACAGTGTTTTTATAGATCCCAAATCTATTTAATTCAACTAATGGATAGGAATCACAGAGGGTTGGACAATTGGAAACTAATGGCTCCATAAGACATCAAGAAACAATGAAACCAAGTCAAAAGAGTGAAAAAATAGGGAAAATGTGAAGTATCTCACTGGAAAAGCAACTGACCTGGAAAACAGATAGAAATGAGATAATTTAAGAACTGTTAGACTACCTGAAGGTCGTGACATAATATTTCAAGAAATTTTCAAGGAAAAATGCACTAATATCCTAGAACCAGAGAGTAAAAGAAAAATTGAAAGACTCCACCAATCACCTCCTGAAATAGATACCAAAATGAAAACTCCTCGGAATATTATAGCCAAATTTCAGAGTTCCTAGGTCAAGGAATTGGAAACTAAATAATCTAATCCTAAAAAATGAGTGAGTCAAAGAACAAATCATAGAAACAATCAATAATTTCATTAACGAGAGTAACAAAGAAACAACATGCCAAAATTTATGGGATGCAGCCAAAATAGTACTTAGGGGAAAATTTACATCTCTAAATGCTTACATCAATAAAATTGAGAAAGCTCAGATCAATGAATTGGACATGCAATTAAAAAAACAGAAAAGGAACAAATTAAAAATCTCCAATTAAACACCAAATTGGAAATTCTGAAAAAGTCAAAAAAGAGATAATAATAATTGAAAGTAGGAAAACCATTGAACTAATAAATAAATCTAAAAGCTGGTTTAATGGGAAAAAACAATAAAATAGATAAATCATTGGTTAATTTGATTTTTTAAAAGAGAAGAAGAAAACCAAATTGCCAGTATTAAAAAAGAAAAAAGTGAATTCACCACCAATGAAGGTGAAATTAAATCAACCATTAGGAGCTATTTTTGCTCAATTATCTGCCAATAAATCTTCCGGTCTAAGTGAAATAGATAAATATTTTCAAAACGATAAATTGCCCAGATTAACAAAAGAGGAAATAGAATGCTTAAATAAACCTCACTTAGAAAAACAAATTGACAAGCCGTAAGTGAGCTCTTTCAGAAAAAAATCCAAGGAACAAATTAATTCACGAGTGAATTCTACTGAACATTTAAAGAACAAATAATTCCAATAAACTATTTGGAAAAAAATAAACAAAGAAGGAATCTTATCAAATTCCTTTTATAACATAAATATGGTGCTGATACTTAAACCAGGAAGAACAAAAACACAGAAAGAAAACTATAGACCAATTTCCCTAATGAATATAGATGCAAAAATGTTAAATAAAATTCTAGCAAGGAAAGTGTGACAGTATATCACAAAGATCATACACTATGACCAGGTGGGTTCTATACCAGGAAAGCACGGTTGGTTCAATATTAGGAAAACTCCTACATGATTGGCCATATCAATAACTAAAATAACAAAAATCATATGATTATCTCAATAGATGCACAACAAAGTTTTTGACAAAATGCAACATTTATTCCTGTGAAAAACACTAGAAATAATAGGGGGAAATGATAAGTAGGATCTATCTAAAACCATTAGCAAACCTTTTCTGTAATGAGGATAAACTAGAGGCATTCCTAAGAAGATAAGAGGTGAAGCAAGGATGCCCATTATCACTACTATTATTCAGTAATGTACTGGAAATGCTAGCTATAGCAATAAGAAAAGAAAATAAATCGAAGGAATTAGGATAGGCAATGCAGAAACAAAACTATCTCTCTTTGCAGACAATATGGGGGTAAACTTAGAGAATCCTAGAGTATCAAGTAAAAAACTAGTTGAAATCATTAACAACTTCAGCAAAGTTGCAGGATATAAAAGAAACTCACACAAATCATCCACATTTGTATATATTACCAACAAGGCCCAACAATGAGAGATAGAAAGAGTAATTCCATTTAAAATAAGTGCAAACAATATAAAGTACTTGGAAGTCTACCTACCAAGACAAAGCCAAGAACTATATGAATGTACTTTTCACATGAATAGTCAGATCTAAACAACTGGAGAAATGTTAATTGCTCATGGGTAGGTTGAGCCAATATAATAAAAATGAAAATTCTACCTAAATTAGCTTTCTGTTTCAGTGCCGTGTCAATCAAACCACCAAAAATTGTGTCATAGAGCTTGAAAAAATATTAACAAAATTCATCTGGAAGAACGAAAGATCAACAATATCAAGAGAATCAATAAAAAAAATGTGAAGGAAAATCACCTAGCAGTACCAGATCTCAAAGTGTATTGCAAAGCAGTAATTATCCAAATAATTTGGTACTGGCTAAGAAATGGAGTGGTGGATCAGTGGAATAGATTAGGTACACAATATGCAGTTAAATTGACTATAGTAATCTCGTGTTTGGTAAACACAAAGATTAATGCTTTGGGGAACAGACTAACTATTTGACAAAAATTCCTGGAAAAACTGGAAAGGAGTTTGGCAAAAACTAGGTATCAACCAGTATTTCACACTATATACCAAGATCTGGTCAGAATGGATACATGATTTAGACATTAAGGTTGATACCATAAGCAACAGGGGAGTATGCTAGATATGTGGATAGAGGAAGAATTTACGACCAAACAAGAATTAGAAAACATTTCAAGATGTAAAATGGGTAATTTGATTACATTAAATTAAAAAAAATTTTGCACAAACAAAACCAATGCAACCAAGATTAGAAGGAAAGCAGGAAACTTGGGAAATATTTTTACAGGAAGTTTTTCTGATAAAGCCTTCATTTCTCAAATATAGAGAGAACAGAGTCAAATTTATGTAAGAATATGATTCATTCCCCAAATGATAAATGGTGAAAGAATATGAAGAGGCAGTTATCAGAGGAAGAAATTAAAGACATCTATAGTCATATAAAATGCTCTAAATCACTATTGATTGGAGAAATTCAAATTAAAACAACTCTGGGGTACCACCTCACACATGTCAGATTGGCTAATATGACAGCAAAGGAAAACGACAAATGTTAGAGCAGATGTGGAAAAATTAGGACATTAATGCACTGTTGGCAAAATTGTCAACTGTTCCATTCATTCTGGAGAACAATTTGGAACTATGCCCAAAGGGCTAAAATAAAACTGTGCATACCTTTTACCCAGTAATACCACTACTAGGTCTGTATCCCAAAGAGATTGAAGGAAAAGGAAAAGAACGTATATGTACAAAAATATTTATAGCATCCCTTTCCTGATGGCAAAGATTTGGAAATTGAAGGGATGCCCATCAATTGAGGAATGGCTGAACAAGCTGCAGCATATGGTTGTGATGGAATACTATTTTGCCATAAGAAATGATGGGTAGGATGCTTTCAGAAAAACCTGGGAAGATTTGTATGAACCGATGCAAAGTGAAGTGAGCAGAACCAAGAGAACATTACACATAGTAACAGCAATAGTGTATGCTGATCAATTGTGAATGACTTAGCTAGTTTGAGCAATACAATGATCCAAAACAGTTCTGAAGGACTTATGATGAAAATTCCTATCCAATTCTATAGAAAGAACTGATGGAGTATGAATACAGATTACTCTCTTTTTCTTTTTTTTTGTTCTGTGTTTTCTTTTGCAACATGGCTAGTATGGAAATATGTTTTGCAGTACTTTACATGTGTAATCTATATCAAATTGCTTGCCTTCTCAAGGAGGGGGCAGGAGAAGGATATAAGGAGAGGAAATAAAACTCAAAACCAAAAATTAATGCCAAGTTTTTTACATGTAACTGATTAAATAAGAGAGATGAAAAAATAAAATAAAACTGAGGGATATTTCACTTATGACTGGCAAAAAATGGTTCCACTCCAAGGGCCACCAGGTTCTGTTTTATTATCCCTAACATATCAGCTGCCAGAATTGTTTTTAGTTAATACCAGTGTTATGTTTATGAGGAGAGCTTCCTCTGGTTTATTCCTTTACTCCAGGGATTGCTACTCAAAAATCTCTGTGCAAATGTTCTACCTTTGGAGAATTAGAGATGGTTTAGAATAGTCACTGCCACAGCAAGATGGTCAGTCCATTTCAGGAGTTTGGGGGGAAAGTAATCAAAGATATTTTTTAAAGTCAATTCTATTTTTAAACTATCTCAGTAACTTGGGAGATGATATGGGAGATTATATTTCAAGTTCTATGGTGAGACCTTGTCTAATCCAACACATTTATCATTGAAGGGTGTCCCTTGGTCTTCAGATTTGGGGCTTATTTGTTTACATGGGAAAAGAATGTCATTAATTAGGATAGCAATAGTGGTATCTGCTGTAGCTATACTGCACAGGATCATGAATTTTTACCTGGAGTTGGTATCCACAATCATTGGGCATATTTCCCATACCTCTTGGTAAGGGACATCATTGTAGTCTACCTGCCAATCCCACAGATTGAGAGAAATCTTGGGAGTTTGGCAATACTGTTTTTAAGGCATGATTCCACTGCTTGGCATCGAAGACAGGCAGCAATGGCTGATGACTGATGGCTTTGTCTTGAGTCAGGGGGATTATTGGGTCATCCACGTAGAGAATGATATCCTATCCTCCAAGATTTGAATGAATATGGACCACAGTTTGAAACTGTTAACAATATAGCAAAGACATTTGTTCTCATGTTTTCCCGTGCTGATGGGTTTCTCCTGAGCTATAGAGGCTAATGTAGTCCCCTCTGACAGAAATTTTCTTGGCTGACACTTCTAAGTTCTGCCATTGATCCTGGCCCAATACTGTTGACCTCTTAATAATTCATTCCTAGATCTTTAGCATTCCCAAACCATTCTGAAGCCATAACCACATCTCATGAGTTTGTATACGTTACTAATCAGCTTATCCTGGCCTTGGAAGGTATATTCACAGACCGGCCAAATTTCATGGAATTCTACCCACTAAAATGACTAGCTAGGCTCCTGATCTCTTCTCTTTTCTCTGGTAAAGGTCTGTAAACTGCTGCTTTCCAATGCTAAATATATGTTTTCGTACCTCGCTGATCTGTTGGTGAACCAGGCCCATTGTTGATCTTGGGGGAGTTTAGCTCTTCAAATGGTGGAAGAGTGGTGTACTGGTGAATGTTTAACAACCAGCTCTCTGCAAAAACAAACATCATACACACAATATACTGTTGAGTTTAATTTTCATTATTAACATTTTTTCTACCATTTTTTCAAGTCTACACAACAACAAATCATGCCCTGATTTATAGTGTTTGTTGGTCTCAGAGGTATAAATGCTCACCTTGAAAATTTGTCAATTGGCCAATATAAGCCAGAAGGGCCAGGGGTCTAGTGGCCTCCATGGGGACCCATCTCTTGTGGACATTCACCACCTTCTCCTGTGGTATACTTATCCTGATGGGACCTGGCTTGGCCTTCTCTTAAATGCACCACTTCCACTTCACTGTGGAGGACTTTTAGATATGTCCCACCTTTTCAGAACTGTCTTGTACAACCTACCCCAGGATAGGGATTTCAGGTTAGAGAATAAACTTCATTTCCTCAAAGACCTTTCCATGTTGTCCCTGAGTCAACTTTCCTATAGTAACTAGGCCCAGTAACATACCCAGATTTTTCTCACAAAGGTTATGTATCATGTCCCTCTTTCAGGGAATTTCTGGCTCCAAAATTCCAGAGGCCATTTATTATTTACCCTTACCCATGTTTGCCATGGGCTTCTTTCTTCTTGGAGTTAAGTCTTGTGGAACTTTACCCACTGAGATGACTGGCTAGGCCCCTGATCTATTATGGTTTCTCCACAGGCCATTTGTAGAGCTAGTGCTCTCCAAGGTCAGATGCCTTTTCTTTATCTTGCTGACCTGTAAATGAAACAGGCCATTGGCTGATCTTGGGCAAGTGAAGGGGAAGAGTAGGTTAATGCTCTTCAAATGGCAGAACAGGGGTATGCTGGTAAATGATTCCATCACCTCCAGAATCATGGGCCCATGTGGGTTATACAAGAAAACATCAGTCTATATGTCTTAAAGATTCTTCTAGCTATGCAAGGTGCTAGTTAACCTAGAGATTCTATCCCCTCTTATCTTTTTATAACTTTATGTTCTACATTGTTAAATTTCTATTACTCTATAGTCCTGATGATTTATTGCTATCTCTGTAACCAGGGTTTAGGATGCTTTCCAACTTTGCAGTCTGGGTTAGTGGGAAAGAAAGCTAGTTCCTACAATAATGGAAATCCATTGAAAGCCTAGTTAATAGGTTACCTGAGGCTGAGAAGCAAGTGATTTCACCATTGAGGTCACACAAAAAAGTGTCAGGGGCAGGATTTAAAGCCAGGTCTTCCCGATTCCAAGTGTAACACTCTGCCACACCATACATTGCCTAGCTACATGAAAGATTAAAGGTCACCTAGAGAAATTTTGGTATTTGTTTTATAACCGAAAATAACTTTTTTAATAATTTGGCAAAGTTATAGGATAGATGTAATAAAAATTTGGCTTACTTTGATATATCTCAAGGCAAGATGCCAAGTTGAGGTTAATCCTTCTGACATTCAGTTATTCATCTTAGCATTAATGATTTTCATTTCAGAATCATTTCAAGTGGTGGTGAGAGGAAATGGATTTCGTCACGCCCGCAATGTGGATAGAGTACTCTGCAGCTTCAAGATCAATGACTCCGTCACACTTAGTAAGTCACTTCTTATCCACTTCTCAGTTTCCATTAGAATTTCATGTGAAAGGACCACATTGTTTTCTCCCCATACCTAAACACAGACAGATAAGAATCTGTTGTTAAAGGCCTCCAGAAGAAAGTCTCAGGAGTTTATGAGTCAGCAGTTCATTTCATGTAACATCATACTATTTCTCTGCTATGGTTTGATTTGAGTTGTAGATCAACCAATATCAAGAAGTGTTTAATCTAATGGGCTGGATCTTATAGAAGTTTAAGTTACTTCATTTCATTGCATAATTTAATTCAACAAATGTTTGTTGAATGCTTTACTCTCTCTCTCTCTCTCTCTCTCTATATATATATATACATATATACATATATGTATATATATATATATGCTTAACACTGAGACGTAAAGATGACAGAGACAACAATCCCTACCCTCATGGAGTTTACAGTCTAATAGAAGAAACATGGCATATAAACACACAAGTATGATACAAAGAGATCCAGGCCAAGTGCTCTAAGAACGATGAGAGAGAAAGTCTACTTTTAGCCAAGGGGATCATGGAAGGCAAAAATATTGAGCCTCTTAAAAGGTCATATTGAAAAATGAGCTAGTTTGCTGCTTCTGAATATACTTGAAAGCCTAGCTGTTGAGTTGATGTATGCAGTCTTCTAAAAACATGCCAATTTCTCTATTTCAGCTCTCAGATGGAATTTGTTTCTCCTAGCCAAAAAATTCTCAGTGTGGTACACACTTTATATATATCAGAATTTTTTTTAAATTTCATGTCTCATCAGTTAAAAAATTGAGCAATGTGCTCCCCATATACAACTCCCATATATATTTATTTATAAATCGTATACTAATACAACTGCATTCATAATTTTTATACTATAAAACTTATACAAAATAGACATTCTAAAAGGATCAGATAAAGATGAAATAGTATTTGATCTTAGAGTTGGTAGAGGGTCACTAGAGTTTATTGTGTTGCGGAATGATGTGGTCAGAAAATTTTTAGAAAAATCACTTTGGCAATGGTGTGGGGGATGGATTAGAGAGAAATGACTTGAGGCCAAGAAACCAATTAGGATTTTATTGCAATACTCCAGGAAAGAAGCGATGAGGACCTCAATTAGGATAGCAACTATGTGAGAAGAAAGAAGAGGATAAATATAAGAAATATGAAGGAAGACATGACAAGAATTAGCATCTTAATGAATATGTAGGGTGAGGAAATTGAGGTGTCAAGGACAATATCAAAATCGTGAACCTCGATGACTGGAAGGATGATGGTGCCTTCAACAGAAATAGAGAAATTCAGAAGAGGGGTGGATTTTGGGGAAAGGGTAGGAAGTTCTGCTTACGACATTGCAAATTGAGATACCTACAGGGCATTAGATTTAAAATGTTCGATAGACCCTTTGTGATACGGGACTAGAGTTTAGGAGAGAATTTAGGAATGGCTATATAGATCTAGTAATCATCTGAATAAACTAAACTAAACCCATGAAGTTACCAAGTGAGAGTATTTATAGAGAGAAGATCTACATGGAGCTTTAGAGTAAACTCACAGCTAGAGGATATATTATAGATGATAGTCCAGGAAAGGAGACCAAGAAGGAACTTCTCAAGAGAACCAAGACAGCAAGAGAACCAAGGCAGCAAGAGAACCAAGCAAGTCACCTCAGAAAAGATAGAC
>CM053625.1:253910716-253931952 GCA_028646595.1 Phalanger gymnotis
CTCTTCGCCTTTGGCCAGCCACCATTCATATTGCTTGGGGTGGTTTCACTCCTGTTTGTTGAACCACTGTGGAGTTAGCCAAGAGTGAATAGGCGCCTCCCTGCTCTGGGTTGAATCCCTGAACTGTTATGCTCCCAAGTATGACTAATCCTCAAAGGCAGTGGAATGTAATGAAATGAGCACAGAGGACCTGGGTTTGAATCTTAGCTCTGCCAGTTTTTACCCATGTGACCTTGGAGAATTCTTTTTACTTCTTTGATTGAACTAGATAGTCTCTAAATGGAAGAGAATTTATGGGTCAACGGACTGCTTTTATTTGAGATGGTCTATGTCCTAAAGTCCCTCCTTAATTTGATATTCAGTGTTCAAAGGTCCCTTATAACTGTGCCATTCCATGTTCTATGCTCTAAGTTTCCTTCTTGGTCAAATCCTCTATGATCATGAGCAGTGCCATGGATAAGAAATGGACATTTGAGGTCACAGGTTGAACATGGGCCAGCCCAGGATTTGCTTCATTCCAGATACAACTATTTCTCTTATTTGTGCAAATAAGAATCTCTTAGGAGAGGACATTGTACTGGGAGTCAGAAGAACAGATTCTACCCTGGGCTTTGTCACTGACTTGCTGCGTTAGCTCCTTTAGCAAGAAATGTAGTACAGCACAAAACATATTTGTTGTGTTTGCTTGGGGACAAAATTAGGGGAAATTAAGAAGTTAGAGAGGCAGATTGCACTTCAATGTGAGGAAAAAATTCCTAAAAATGAGGGTTATGTAGAAGTGACCACCTCAAGGCTCCATTACTGGAGCCCTTCAAGAAGAAAGCCACACATGGGTGCTGTTGCAGAATGGATTCCTGTTGTCTGGAGTTCCTTCCAATTAAAATTCTGTAATCGATTTGACCTCTCTAGGTCTCTATTTCTTTATTTTTTAAAATGAGTATTGATTTGTTTATCTTTTACCTGCTCTAAGATGGCTATTAGGGTTGTCAGGCAAATTCAATGAGAAAATAGACATGAGAATATTGTGAAAAATGTAATACATTACAACATATTATAGGATCAGAGTCTGTAAAGCTGGAAGAAATCGAGGTTCAAAGAGGTCAAGTGATTTGCACAGGGTCACACAGGCAATAAGAGGCTTAGCTGGAAATCAAACCTGTGAAATACACTGACTCCAAATTCACTGCTTTTTCCACTATATCATTGTGTGACATTGTTCTGTTCTTAATCTTTAATCCTTAATCCATTTATCTCAACTTCTCTCCTTCCCACCCTGGAGCAGTTCTAAAATTTTAAGCATGGCCTGCTTAAAATTTTGGAAGAAATTATGGCTTGATAATTGGGATTAACGTCACTATGGCTCCTATCCTCCTAATAACTTCAGATTGCTGGGGACAGTACAGTTTTCTTAGAATAATTCATTTTGTGTACATATGCATTTACTCCTGTGTTAATTGATTAGCATACCATTACCTTATTTCCCTTACAAAGGGATTTTCATGCTGAGCTTGTAGCTTTTCACTTATGTATCCTCAGAAATCTGACAGTTAAATTTAGAGCTTAGCCAGTCAGACCACTCAGTTGAAGACCAGGTTGTTGGCAGTTTAGGACCTTTACTGGTAAGGTTTATTTACAATTCAACAATAGAAAATTCCCGTAAGATAATGTGATTCTGTTATCTTACTGTGCTGATGATTTCTATCAGCTATCTCCCATTCTGGGGAGATTTTTGAAGAGTTGTTATTATGTGCATATAACATGAGGAAGCCTGTAGATAACTAGGTAAATCAAAGAACCTGGTGCCTCAAAACAGCGCCCAGTGGTTGCTCCAAACTCATCGGTACGTATTTTCCTCAGCTAGCGGCTGATCCAAGGAAGGAAGCTCTTGTCTTGTTTCTCATAAGCAAGGACTTCTATCCTATGCTTATGACAAAAGAGAGTCAGGAACTGGTAGAAGAAAGTTGTTTTGGAGGTGGAAGTATTGGCCTGCAAAAAAACGTCCACTGACTTACCTGGCTAGATGCATCTCTTAGTCTGTAGTTCTGAAGACAATAGAAGAGGAAACACCCTTATAGAAGCAAGGCTTCCACAGCCTTCTACTTCATAGATGACTTTTGAGACACAGTGAAGAATATTTCGGGTAACAAAATGACTCAACTACATGGTGTTCTAATATCATCATAAAATAGCAAATAATACAAAACACCAAAGTTTGCCCTTTAGGGCAGCACCAGAAAGGGTAGGTGAGATATAGTGGTAGGCATTACACTGAAAATCTCAATGAATCTATAGTTATAAATCAGTGACTTTGTGATCAATTATTTATTTTTTGTTCGTACTTAATTTTTTTCTCTCATAACATTCTCCGTATGGAATATAAGTTCTTAGAGGCAGGGATTATGCTTTTCCCATATATTAGTATCCCTAGCACTAAACATAGGGCTTTGCATATAGTAGGAACTTAATAACTGTTTGTTTAATTGTGTTGATTAACTCTAACTTCTCTGCCTTCAGTCCTTGGTTAGGTTAAAGTTTCTAAAGCATAGTTTTATCATTTTACTGCCTAAACAAAAGCCTCCAATGATTCATTATTACCCATAGGGTAGTAGTATCTAAAGTCATTAGTCTAATATTTAAGACCCTCCACAATTTGCCCCTAAACTAACTTCCTACCTATTTCATGCTGTTCTTTCATACAAACTATCCCTTCCACTAAAAAAAAAAAAAGCAAATAAAAAACCCCCACACATTTTGTATTTCCCACTTTTCTCATGCTATTGCCCTCATCTGGAATGTCCACTTAAAGGCCAGCTCATATATCTTCTCAGTGAACTTAACCATGGCAATGATCTCTCCTTCTTCTGAATTCCTATAGTACTTCTGGTCCATGGAACTAATTTGGTAGAAGACAGTGTAATAGGGTTATTTGTTATTATCATAAGTTAATTTTCCTTTAATAAAAGGAAATAAAATAAAAGTCTTTCATAAAAGACTCTAAGCTTCTTGAAGACAAATGTGGAGTTTTATATACCCCACAGCACCTCATACAATCCCTTGTCCATGATAGGCACTCAGGAAATGGTATATTCACAGTTAATAGAATTTTAGAACTAGAAAGAATCTTAGCAGTTACTTAATCCAGTCTTATTTTACAGATGAGAAAACAGAGGACCAGAGAGGGACAATTTCTTAGTCCAGGCCATTCAGCAAATTACTGGCAGATTCAGGACTAGAATTCAAATCTTCTGGGTCTCATGACATTTTCTTGATTGATTAAGTTCAAGGGGACAAGCGTAGTTCTAGTCAGGAGACCCAGTGCTGGATCTGGTGGCTTTTATTTGCCAGGAGCTGAACATTATAACCCCTGACGTGAAAATTACTTTGTAACTTTGGGTGATCAGGAACATGAAATTACCCTTTCACCCTTTTCCCCAACAACTTCTTTTCTTTTTCTAGACAAGAAGCCTTTTACTGTGGAAGATACTTACTTGCTCTGCCCAGCCCCCATCTTAGAAGAAGTTGGCATGTAAGTTTTAACAGATGTTCATCAGCTTGAAACTAAATAATCCTATTAACAATCAAGAGGTCGGGGTGGGGGAAGCTTTTCGTGTTCTCATTTGTCACAAAGATGAATTCATTACCCATCAGGTCACCCTTCACAGTGAATCATTGGCTCGAATCCATAATGTAATAAATAGAACTATGGTACACAATGCTGAATGTTTCTACAGTGGTGTATACTTCTTGACTTTCAATTGCAAAGACAGATTTAGATTCCTGATTAGAAGGATGATTTTATTGCAACACATACTAATGAGAAGTAACTCGAAATCTCAACATGGAGAAAATGAGCTTTAGAAAGAACGGTATAGGAGTACATGACTAAGTTCAGAAAATTTACTGCAGGGGCAGTCTACTTAGACAAAGATAAAGGCATTTATAGCTGGAAGGGGCCTTTCAGATGGATCATTTAGGTCAACCCGCATTCTTACAGATGACAAAACTGAAACCCAGAAAGGCTGGATGACTTTCCAAAGATCACACAGGTAGTGAATAGCAGGCCTGTGATTCAAACCCAAGGAGCACAACTCCAAATCGAGAGCTTTTGCCATTCCACCATTTTGCCTTCTCACAGAACAAAAGCAATCTCACTATTAATAGGATATATGCTAATGACTAAACATGTTAGTTTATGTTCCATGTGCAAAAGAATGGAAGGTGATTCATGAATCAGCACTCTAGTTATACCTCTTTCTTTGTTTATACTTTATTTGTTGGCATTGTAAGAATCTCTGATTATTAGCATCAGCAATCGAAAGCATTGCTTGAGCCAAGGTCCTTACCACGAAATGCATGAGATGTGAAATTCAAATATTCGTGAGAATGTAAATACGTCCTCCTTCATTCAAGGGCATTGATAGGTTTAGTATTAGTAATGATAATGATAATAACAATAATATACCACTAAAAACAACAATATAATAGCTATCAATTATATAGTATTTGAAGGTTTGCAAAGTGCTTTGTGAATTATTATTTCATTTTATCCTCACAACAACTCTGGGAGATAGGTGTTATTGTTATCTCCATTTTACAGGATGAGAAAACTGGGACAACCAGAGATTAAGTGACTTGCCCAAGGTCATGCAACTAGAAAATGTCTGAGGTCAAATTTGAACTCAAGACCTCCTGACTCCAGGTTCAGCTCTCTATTCACTGTACAATCCAGCTGCCTACTTAAAGTGAATTATTGACAGCAAAAGTATGAATAAGAGATTATTTCTTCATCTGTAAAATGAAGGGGTTGAATTATATGATCTCTAAGGTCCCTTCTAGCTCTAGTCTTCTACTTGGCTCCCAGCTAATAAACTTGCTGGGTGTCCTTTCATACTTTGAATATTAGCCAGTGTTTGATCTTTATAATGTGCACATACACAGTGAAGAAGCAAACTTCTTTAACCCAAATGATAGAAATGGTTGTCGAACTAAAGTAGGCAAGAGGAGGTGAAAGACCAAATTGGCCAATTTATTCCTGCACATCCTGTTTGAAAAACCCTAATGATTATACTATAGCCCTCAGTATATTTTTGAAATTATAGATAGAACATAAAGCCGATGGTGTGTGAAGCTGAGATCCTTTTAAGAAGTAGTATGTCCTCCTGACATGTGGAAAATAAGTAAAGTAGAAATAGCTTTTCCTGCTAGTGACTCAAGAAGCAAATATTTGACGTCGATATAGTGCTCCGACTGAATGATGGCTGTATGACCATTTTTTAGAGGCATGATTGGGTATAACAAGAGAATCATAGAATAACAGAGATGGATAAGTGGCCTTAGAGATAATCTTATCTAATTCTCCCAATTTACAAAGAAAGGAAACTAAGATCAAAGGATTTTGCCACAGTTTCATAGCTAGCTTCATTGCAGAACAGGAATTAGAATCCAGGTTTCCTGATTCTTATCCAAAGGTCTTTCCAGTGTATCATGAAAAATACCTGTGAATGCTCTACTTTCATTGCAGGAAAGCTGCACTCCAGGTCAGCATGAATGATGGCCTTACTTTCATCTCAAGCTTTGTCATCATCACCACCACGCAATGTGTAAGTCTGAGTGTTTTTGTATTTACTTGTCTAAAAAAATGTGATTACCATTATAGTCAACATTGCAAAGGCACATATCTCCACATGTCTTAGAATCAAGTTACATATAAAAAATTTTAATATATAGTTCATGTCTTCTAGGAATTTAAAATCTGTATCACTAAAAACAAAAGCAATATTGGAAAGAACACTGGATTTGGAATCAGTGGTTGATATCCCAGCCACGTTACTCACTATCTAGATGGCCTTGGGTCATTCATTCACTTAATTTCCTTGGGTCTCAGTTTTCTCATCTGTAAAAAGAAGAAGTTGAACTAAATAATCAATAAGGTCCCCTCCAGCTTAAAATCTTGTCACCTTTACTGAACCTATAGTCTGTCTGTTTTTTCCACCTTGCATTGCTAAGAAGAGCTAAGTCTATCAAAATTAGTCATCACACAATGTTGCTCTTACTGTGTACAATGTTGTCCTGGTTCTGCTCATTTCACTCAGCATCAGTTCATGTAAGTCTTTCCAGGTTTTTCTGAAACCTGTCTGCTCATCATTTCTTATAGCATATCAGTCATTTTTTTTACAAAAAGACTCAAACAAAAAAAAGTGGAAGTTAAAAATAGTATGCTCTGATACTTTTAAAATAAGAAAAGATCTCCAGTTATTTCCTTTCACCAGGGTAATCCCTGTCCATGCATCAACTGCCTCAGATGAATAATAGCTATGACCCTGAACAAGTCATTTAAACTTTCTCAGCCTCAGTTTACTCAAATGTAAAATAAGAAAGAAAAAATGCTTCTGTGTGTCTGGGATTACAAGAGCACCACAAGGGAATCCTGACCCAGAATGAGCATTACTTATTTGCTGTTAACATTAACATCTCAGACATTGTCCCTGAAAAGCTGCCTTTTCCTCAGAGAATCCATTACTTCAGTAAAGACATATCATAATGCCAAGTTATAAGCACACTGCTAAGCACAGAATCACAGAATCTCTGACTTGGAAGGAGCCTCAGTGGTGCTTTAGTCTATCCTACTTCAATATAAACCCTCTATACAATATCCCCAAGCAAGTGGTCACTCAGCCTTTGAAGGCTTAGTAAGAAGGAATCTACTCCCCCCAAGACAGTTCTTTCCACTCTTGCAAAGCTTTAATTGTTTGGAAGGTTTTTTTTTCCCAAAATATCAAACCTAAATTTATCACTTTGTAACTTCTATCCATTGTTACTTGTTCTGTTCTCTGGCACCTTCATTCCCCTCACACACAAAAAAAATTCTAATCCCTCTCTCACATGTGAACCTTCAAATACTCAAAGATGGTTATCAGGCTCTCCTAAGTCTCTCCTCCAGTCCAACCAAGCCCTGGTTCTTCCAACCAGTCTCCATTTGGCAGAGACTCGTCCTGGTTCCTCTCCTCTGTATGAGCTCCAAACTGGCTTTGCAAACAGTCACCTTCAAAATGTAGTATATTGTGGTCTCTTGCAGAATAATCTATACAGGCATACCTTGGAGATATTGCAGGTTCAGTTCCAGACCACCACAATAAAAGAAATATCACAATAAAGTGAGTCACATGAATTTAGTAGTTTCCCAGTGCATATAAAAGTTATGTTTATATTATGCTATGGTCTATTAAATGTGTAATAGTATTACGTTTTTTAAAAAGCACATACCCTGATTAAAAAATGATTTATTGCAAAAAAAAAAGTTAACCGTCATCTGAACCTTCACTGAGTATAATCTTTTTGTGAGTGGAGGGTCTTGCTTCAATGTTAATGGCTGCTGACTGATCAGGGTAATGGTTACTGAAGATTGAGATGGCTGTGGAAATTTCTTAAAATAAGAGAATGATGAAATTTGCTGCATCTATTGACTCTTCCTTTCATGAAAGAGTTCTCTGTAGCATCATATGCTGTTTGATAGCATTTTATTTATTTCAAAATTGGAGTCAATCCTCTCTAATGCTGCCACTGCTTTATCAACCAAGTTTATGTAATATTCTTCAGCAGGGAGGTCTGACAAGAGGGATAGAGACAAGGGAATGCTTAGTTGGTGGAGCAGCCAGAACACACACGATATTTATCGATTAATTTCACCATTGTATATGCCACGGTTCATGGTACCCCAAAACAGTTACAATACTAACATCAAAGATCCCTGATCACAGATCACCATAATAGATATAATAATAATGAAAAAGTTTGGAATATTGAGAGAATTGCCAAGGTGTGACACAGAGATGTGCTGTTGCAAAAATGGAGCCAATAGACTTGTTCAATAAACAGTTGCCACAAACCTTCAATTTGAGAAGGGAAAAAAAATGCAATGTCTGTGAAGCACCATAAAGTGAAGTGCAATAAAACAAGGTATTCACAAAACCAATTCTTTACTTTTCTGCAGGGCTTTATACTTTGCAAAGTATTTTCACATACTGTGATGGTGATGGATATTATAATTCCCCAGATAATAAAGAGGCAATTTCTCCTCTCTCTTATTCATCTTCTACACAGTTGCCTAATAATATTCCTAAAGTGTAGGTCTGACCATATGACTTAAAACTCCATTCTTTAGAATGACTCTTTTTTTATTCTAGGCTTAAATACGAATTCCTCCACTTGGTCCTTAAAACCCTCCGCAATCTGGCCCCTATGTAGCTTTCCAAATGTATTTCCTATTAATAGCTTTCATATATTCTATTTTCCAGCCAAACTGGCCAACTTGCTCTTCCTCATAGTTGACATGCCATCTCCTATCTCAGAGTCTTTGCATTGGCAGGCTGTCTCCTAATACCTGGCATGCACTTCCTCCTCTCTTCCACCTTTTAGAGTCCCTGACTTCTTTCAAGGATCAATTCAGGTGCCCCTTCCTATTAAAAGTCTTTCCTCATTGCCCAGTAATAAATGAGTACTCTCTCCCTATTGAAATTACCATGCATTTTTTGGTGACATGTTATGTAACATCCCCACCATTCATGCCCCCTGTCCATAAAATAATCGAAGTTCATTGTGGCCAAAGACTGCTTAATTTTTATCTTAATTTTTTATCTTTATAACCCCAACACCTAGAATAGTGCCTTACAAATAGTAACTGCTTAATTTTTTATTTCATTGAATTAGATTGTGATCCTTTGAGATTAGGTTTAATAGAACCAGAACAGAGATCTAAGTGAAGAACTCTAAGAAAAAAATAATAAATGAGATAAGACTTTTAATTCTAAATCCTATGCTCTTTTGAACTAGTTTGGAATTCTGGCTTGAATTACATACATACATATATACATACATACATACATATACACGTATATATTTTATATCAGCTATGTGACTATAGGCAATTAATTTCAATTCTCTGAGCCTCAGTTTCCTTGAATATAAAATAGAAATAAAAATAAATACATCATCTACTTCCCAAAGTAGTTGTGATGATCAATTGCAATGTTTTGTGTCTTGTCCCACAACTAGATTTTGTACATTTTAATGCACTATAAAAATATAAACTAAATAAATAGAAATATTTTCGTTTTTATCATTATCCCTGAAAAATAAGCTAAGAGTCAAAGGCAATCTGGGTTTCAGTTAAAGGCAGTTCTGCAAGACTTTGAGCATATAGGATGTTCGAATTCAAAAACCTGAGCTCAAATTAAAAAAAAAACAAAACTGTATGGAATGGATACAAATGAGTCCATGAAGTTGTTTAAATATGTCGAGACACTTCTGGAAAATAGATTCTGCCAACCTGCAGGAAATAATTAAAATGCCTTCAGTCCAAAAACTCAGCTCCAGATTCCTTCCAGCTTTTGGCTGCACCAGTCTCAGAACTGAATTTCTCATCAGGTCTAGACTCAGGAAAGAAAGTGTGAGTGGAACCCATGGCACCACAACCCAGGTGTGGCTCTGTAAATGTGAATTGTGGGGCCCTTTTCTTCTTTAGGACAGGATACACAGATGTCCTGCTAGAGTCCCACCCACTCAGTGACACTTTCTCAAAGCACTCCAGCCTACTAAGATCTTTTTTTTCATCTAATTTATTATTTATTTAATTATTGGCATTGTTTAGATGACTGAGGCTTACAATCTTTCCAAGTCATATACCCTTTGATAGTTCTATGATGCTATCAGTTCTGACCTTTTGATAAATCTATGATGCTATCAGTGTAGGTCCTCTGTCCTGCCCATGCCTCTATCCCTGCCCATCCTATATAACTCTCACTTATGTCCTCCTGTAAATTCACCAATCAATTCAATAAACGTTCATTGAGCACCTACTATGTGTCAGGTATTGTAGGTGCTAAGGATACAAAAATAAATGCTCCATAGAACATCCACTCAACCTTTTAGGAGATTTTCTTCTAGATCCCTTTATGCTATATGGATTCCAATGGAGAACAGAACTTGTTCATTGGTTATCCCTTACCTAAAACTGGCAAAAAAAAGTAAGAGAACCCAAGTTCCCTACCTCCTGATACATTTTCTCTTTTAGTTACACCATTCTATAGCACATTATTCAGAACTAAGCATTTTTTGTGGCTGTGAAATATCAAATTAAGGCTTTACATTTATTTGGTTTGCATTTGTACACCTGCTCCCTAAGCTGCCAGGATCTTTCAGGAACAGATGTTGCTATTGCCAGAAGCAAAAATGCCATTAAATTTGATTGGAAAGAGATTTTTCCAGCCAAGATTCCTATAGGACTGGAAAACTCTTTTGAGCTACATGGAAATGGAAAGCAATCCAAATTCAAGATTCTCACTGGCCCACACATAGGATTCTCATCTTAAGCCTCATAGACTTAATTAACTAATCTCTACCTCAGCGTCTATTTACGTGTTTTAAAAATAATACCTCACACTTATAAAGTACTTTTAAGTTTACAAAGCCTTTTCCTCACAAGTCTCTGGGGTAGATAGTGAAATTGTCATTTTAAAGCTAAGGAATTTGAAGCCCAAAGAATTTAAAAACTGAATACCCAAGGTTGTTCGGTTGGTAGAATAGGTATTAGGATTAGGCTCCCCTAACTCCAGGTCCTACACTTGTTCTTATACAATGGAGGCTAGCTCTCTAGTGAGATTGTGAAATTTCAAAAGCAATATCACCAAATGATGGTCTTTTATTATTAAAGCAGACCTACCTAGGCACCTCTTAGATAATTGTTTTATAAAATGATTTCCTTTTAGACCAGCTACCCATTAAAATCCAACAACTCAGTCAATAGTGAGTGTTATATTCACTTTACTCTAGGCTTTGGGGTTAGTTAGCCTCAGTCTTTCAGTGTTTATGGAGCACTCAAATGACAGTGACATTCAATGGAAAGACCACTGGATCTGACTCAGAAGATTCAGGCTAAAATCTCAGCTCTCCCATTTCCTAGCCAAGGGCGTTTGATCAAGTCATGTAATTTCTTTGGCCCTCAGTTTCTTATCTATAATATAGAGAATCACAAAATGTTAGAGATGGAAGGGAATTCGATAGCCATCTAGTCCATTTTAACCAGGAATCCCCTCAAAGACATCCTTAATTTGAATCCCGGTACTTCTTAGCTTATATCTTCTCAGAATTAAAAGACCAAACTTTTCTAGTTGAGCCTCATCTAGCAGTTTCCATCCCTTAACTCACTATAGCAGACCTTCTTCAACCTTTTCCAGGCATGCTTTGTCACCTATGAGGTACAGAAGCCAAACTTACACCAAGGATCCCATTTGCAGCCATACTGGGGGCTATACAATTGGTAAAGAATTCCCAACCCATCCCTGAATATATCCTAAAAAGCACTGGCCACTGACCATCTATCTCCTGTGATTCCTCTATGTGTACCCTATATTATCATGAACACTTACAGTCTGGCCCCCATGAGGACAACCTAGACGACTTTTGCCCAAATGCATTACCCCCACATTTGCTCATACTATAGCTTGCCTCTTACCCGTCTCGGGAGCTATTATACCTCTATCACTCCTCTCCTTTAAAATGGCATAACATGACCCAGAAGAGTCCAGTGCCATATGAAATTCTATCAATTACAGTGTATACAGCTTCCCTAGCTTATTTATTAAGATTAAGATTTGTCACAGCATTATTCCCTAGAGAACCTACTCTACTGTTCACAATTCTCTATGTTCATTTGTTTGTATTTTTTTTGTTTCCTATTTCTAATTCAGTTTCACAGAAATTACAGTGTTCTCCCTACACTAATTGCCATGTGACTCAATTTTTTTACAGATTTCAGACTATACAACATAGTTTTAATGATGTTTTTATATTGTAGTAGATACGAATAGAAAATTTCTGATCTGCAGCAAGAGAAGATGAAGTAATAAGCAATGGTTGGTGGTTAGAAACTGGATTTCTACAGAAGACCTTCACAGAGAGTTGTTTTGAGGAAAGTATCTTGCGAACTTTAAAGAGCTAAGGAGGTAGGATGGTATAGTGGAAAGACCACTGGATCCAGAGTCATGGATTCAAGCTTTAAATCCTAACTCTGCTACTTATTACTCATGTGACCTTAGGTGCATCGTTTTCTCACAGGGCATGGTCCCTGTCCTCAAAAAGCTTAGAATCTAACCTCTTGGAGAGAGATCACTACAATTAGCTACACAATTAGCAATTAGGGTAAGATAGTATGAAATCAAGTGCCAATTTTTATTATGTAAATTATAAGTGCCTTTTTGAAAACCAAGGAAGACTGCGGGGGCAGTGAGACTTGATCTGAGTCTAAAAAGAACGATTGAAATTTTTTTTCAAATGCATAGAAAGGACTGGAAGAAGGATCAGTAGGAAATGCAGACAAGCAGGACAGCTTTGAAAATATCATGTTGAACTTATTGCGTACAATAAGGGAAAAGCAAGCTGCATGTGCACCAGATTGGCAGCCATATTTGTGATCCTCTCTTTCGGGAATTGGTCCTCTTGTTTGCTGCTTGTTAAGTTTAGAACAAAAAATTTTAAAGAAAGGTAATGAGATCTGTTTTGGACATGTGGGATTTGAGATGCCTTCAGGACATCCAGTTTGAAACATCCAATAGGCAGTGAGAATGACTAAGGCCAGATTAATAGATTTGGGAACCCGTCTTCATGGGGATAACTGAACCTCTGGACCCTGACAAAATGAGAAAATAGAAAAAAAAAAAAGAGGGCCCTGGACAGAGACTTGGTATACAACTATAAATAATAAATTGGTTTTTGCATATATTGAGTTGAGATGCTTACGTGTGATTCAGTTCAAAATGTTCAGTGAGTAGTATGTAATATGGGATTGGAACTCTGGAAAGAGAATATGTAAATATTCTGTTAAATATAATGTAATCTATACATATTAGACTGAATATATACATCTGGGAGTCATTTTCATAGATTTGATAAGTAAACCCATAGGAGTTGACAGAGAAGAATCTAGGTTAGAAGAGAATTCAAGGGGAAGCTAGGTGGTACAGTGAGTAGGGCACAGGCCTTGGAGTCAGGAGGACCTGAGTTCGAATCTGGCCTCAGACACTTGACACACTTACTAGCTATGTGACTTGGGCAAGTCACTTAACCCCAATTGGCCTGCCTTCCCCCTTCCAAAACAAAAAAGAAAAAGAGAGAGTTCAAATAAAGTACCTATTGTTTGAAGGGAATCATGATGGGTGCTAAGCATAAAAAGGCAAAACCAAAAATCATGATGGGTGCTAAGCATAAAAAGGCAAAACCAAAATTGTCTTGTTATATTTAAGTTGCTATCAACACATTTAGATTAAAATGTTTGGTCAATATTTGGAAATGTAGGACCGAAACTAAAAAGTGTGAAAGATCTAGTTTTATAGAGAGGAAGTATGACATAGTGGAGAGAGAACTTGCCAGGAAGCCCAGAAGACCTGGGACCACGTATCAAGCTGGCTTAACACTATTTCCAAGAAAGACTGACTCGAACCGATTTGAAGAATTGATCACCTTTGACACCTTTAATTTCCCCTAACAAGGGCCAGGATTGGGCCTAGAGTCTGGGACAGAATTGAACCTACTTCTAGGAGTTGACATATCTTAAGGATAAGAACTATCTAAAAATGGAATGAGGTCATGATGAGCTCCGTATTACTGAACGGCTTCTAATGGAGAGTAGATGGCTTCCTGGGAATTTATTGATTGTTAAATCTAGGAAATACCTTTGGAAAAATCTAGGTCTGTATCTTCATCTTGAAGATATAGTATTCCTCTCTCCCTCAGCCTCCACATTCGAGCAGTCTCAAGTTTTACTGATTTTGCTCCCACAACTTCTCTCCCATCTGACCCTGATACTGTGGCTGTTCCAAGCCTTCTCTGCTCTCCTCCAGCTTCTTACAGCACCGTTCCCTCTATCCTCCAAACTGAAGACCACATCTCATACTTTTCTTTTCCTTGAAGTCTTACTTCTCCCCTCTTCCTCTCACAACCCATTGAAATCATCCTCCACAATTTCCAGTCCAAGCGATTGTCTTTATGTAAGATGGAATCAGTCATCTTGATTGGTGTTTGCTGTGTAGGCCAGTCTCTATATACATACCTCTTCAGTCTTCTTATATATTATTTCCCTCTGCAAGCCTATAGCCCAGCTCAACTAGCCTTTTTTCTGTTGCTTAAATGTAGAAATTCTTCATCTTTTGCACTGCTTTTGCACTGGTTGTCACCCATGACTAGCATGTTCTTCTTCCTCATCTCTGCCTATTAGATTCCCTGGTTTCACTGAACACTCAACTTAAGCTCCATTTTCTGTATGAGGCCTCTTCTGGTTCCTTCCCATCCTACTTTAAGTCTGCTCTGTATGTTTCTTGAGTATACCTATATGTGTACAGTTTCTTGTACCCTGTTAGAACATTCGCTCCTTGAGGGCAGGGACTGTTTTGTCTTTATACCTTTAGTTCTTGGTATAGTGCTTGGCACAAAGAAAGCACCTGATAAATGCCTGTTGATTGATTCTCACTGCCAACACCTTAGTTTCTGCCCTCGTTGCCTCTTACTCAGACTCTTGTTATCAGTCTCTTGACAGATCCCTTTGCCCATAGGCTCTCTCTGCTTTGCTTCATCCTAAATAGGTTGCTAGAATGGTCTTTGAAATGTACAGTTGTGAAAATGCAATTCACTTCACTCTGCTTAAGAGTCTATGTACTGAAGAGAAGGACACCTACTTTGGGTGTAAGTTAGACTAAGTGCCTTGTGTGGTCTCATCAGACTCTGAGATTCTAGTGTCTCCAGTTGGGACAGCTAGATGCTACAGTGAGTAGAACACTGGGCCTGGAGTCAGGAAGACCTGAGTTCAAATCCAGCCCCAGACATTTACAAGCTATATGACCCTGGGCAAGGGACTTAAGCCTATTTGCCTCAGTTTCTTCATCTGCAAAATGAGCTGGAGAAGGAAATGGCAAACCACTCCAGTATCTTTGCCAAGAACACCCCAAACAGGGTCACCAAGAATCAGATACAACCAAAATGACTAACAGTAACAACAAAGCATCTCCAGAGGGTAATGGCCTATGGATGTCTCAGTATAACTCGTGCTAACTGAATACATGGCTTGCTTTAGATGCTGTTATAATCAACAAATCTGTTCAATCTAAAGTTGAAGATCCCTACCGTGAAATCAGAGAAAAGAAATTTGACTAAGGCGAGGTATAAAAAGCTGAAAAGACAGCCCTGCCTTTTTAAAATATTCTCCACAAAAGTCAGTCCTAAAGCAAACAGTGGAAAGTTTAGTGTTTCTAGCAACAAGTTTTGTTTAAGTGCTGGTAGAGAAGCAGTGCCAGACCCCATTTTCAGGGAAGTTCTGTATGCAAAATTAAAGAGCAGGACACCTGGGGTACAAAATGCCAGCAGATGGTTGTTGGCACACACAAGGATATAGAGCATTCAGCTTACTCTCTCTCTCCATGCCAGGTGAAAGTCTGGTGGTTTAATGGCTTGCTGACCATCCTCTGTACCTCATAAATTAGCCACTTTGTTTCCATTAAATGCATTCTCTTTTTAGAAGCAGAGCTAAACCCATGGCCTAGGGTTGGGCTGAAAGAAACTTCTGCCAAAAATCATGCCTTCTAGTAACGGGAGCGAAACATTTACAGTAAACTCAGAATTTGTGACAATTCAGATGGGGCTAGGGCTACAGCTAACTCCCTCAATATTTATGAAAGAGAAGTTGCTAAGTACCTGGGTAATGGAAACAATATGGTAAGGCGTGTGTTTAAACTATATAATGATAATAGCTGGCATTTGCATAGTACTTTAAAGTTTATGATAAAAGGCAGCTGCAGAACCAGGAAAACCCAGGTTCCAATTTCACCTCTGGACATATACTTGTGACCCTGGATAAGTCATTAAACTTTCAGCATTCTACACCAGGGGTCAGCAAACTACTCCACAGCCAGTATTTTTAAGGCTCACCTCGGGATGTAGTTTGTTGACCCCTGCTTTAGACAACTCTCTAAACCTTATAAGTTATAGGAAAAGTACCAGCCTGATTCTGAATCCCTGGCTGCTGATGAACAAACCCCGCTCCCCACCCCCAATTCCCTATTTCTCCCAATGCTCTGTGACCTAATTCAACAGTGTGCTGTCTGAAATGACTGTTCCATAATTGGCAAACTTCTTTTCATCCTACATCTTTCCGTTTCTTACTCCTTTCATATTCTGGCACTCACTGAGGCCTGTCTCCCTCCTGAGAAGGCTGCATCCTCAGCAACTTTTTCCTGGACTAAAAAAAAAAAGGCTTTAGGTTTTTTGAACTCCGATTACCTCCTCTGTAAGCCGAATCGAATAAAGCTTACACTGCTTAAGTCAAAGAGCTTTTCTGAAAAAAGGACTTGGAAGCACTATGGAAAGATATTTTTATTACTTCAGAACTTCAATGATGCTCATCAGTGTGGGTAATTCCTCTTTTAGTAAGGACCACAGTCTATCCTTTCTTTCTTGTCCTGACATACATAATAATTTAGGACCCGTATCATATACATTGTTTATAAACTGAGCCAGAGAGATTAGTAGGCCAACATCTATTCTGATAAGTGCTATCTGGTTGAAAATATCTTGAAAATATTTCAGTTTTCTTTTCTTTTTCATGCTGGCCTGTTTATCTTGGATATTTATGGAATTGCCTTCCAATATTTTTATCACTAAATTTCTTAAAGAATGTTTTCCTTCAGTTTTGGAGAATGACAAAGCAGGAAAAAGGTCTTTCTAAAGTCATGTAGCTAAGCATGCCTGGGGAGTGGGGCAAAGAGAAAGGAGAACTGATATCTGGAGGTCATTTTGAATTGCAGTGTGAGCTTGGTGGCATTTATTAGTCCAGGATAATGGTCTTTTCCAGTGAAAGCAGTCATCAAAGGAGTTAAGAGTCTAGAAAGAATGAATTCCTTCCTTCTCTGAGGCCTCTGTACACAAAATTGATACAGCAGAGTTCTAAATTCAGTCTCCCCCTTCCCAAGTGAAAATTTCAGCAAGGATCCTTTAACCATTTGTTCCCTGAAGAATTTATAAATATTCTTCAGAAAGCCCCCATGTTCCTTCTTCTGTGGACTACTTTCATGCTCAGGGCTGTAGGTGAAGGACATCTTCCTCAGCTACAGAGCAAACTTTTTTGATAGATAGATAGATAGATAGATAGATAGATAGATAGATGATAGAAAATGAATCAATGAATGAATTAATGGCTAAATAAATGATTGAATGAAGAAAGAAAAGGAAGAAGAAAGGGAGGAAGAGAGAAAGGGAGGGAGAGGGAAGGAAGGAAGGAAGGAAGGAAGGAAGGAAGGAAGGAAGGAAGGAAGGAAGGAAGGAAGCCTTCCCTATATAACTATTGAAGAGAATATTATTAGGGAAATAGGGGATATAGATCAAACAGTCCAGATCATCAAGTCCAAATGATATCCTTCAAGGAAGTGGAACTACTTGCCATGATGCCAGACTACAGAACAGATTCCCACGGTGATCAGTGATATTTATGTAATACTTTACAATTTGCAAAGCATTGTATGTACATTTTGGCCATTGTGTCATTCAATGTTCACAACACAGGGTGGCAGGAAAGTGTTATTATCTCCATTTTCCTGATCAGGAGACTGAGGTACGGAGAGCAGAATTCATTTGCCCAAGGCTACTTAGTAAGTAAGTAGCTCACATAGATCCTTTGGCTCCAAATCTACTGTCATTTCCACTGCACCAAGTGCCTTTCTTATTGGTCCTTTTTACTGTATTTTCTGTCCCCCTACCCCTGAAAGAAATATAAGTTACAGGTTATAGCACTGGCCTCCAACCAGATATCTGCTTATCCTTTTAATCTTCTTAGGTAAATTAAAAAGACCATGGAATCAGAGCCTTTAGAGCAAGAAGGGTTCTATTCCAACTTGCTTATTTTACTGAAAAGGAGACTGAGGCCCAGAAAAGGTCAATGATTTGCCCAGCATGACACAGGTAGCATGAACGTGTGTTTTTAAAGGCAGGATAAAAAAGATTTAGACCCAAGTAGAGACCTGATGATAATATCGTGATTAATGAGTGAGTCAAGAACAAATCATAGAAACAATGTGCAAAAGAGAATGATGGTAATGACATGTTGTTCAGTTGTGTCTGACTCCATTTGGGCTTTTCTTGACAAAGATGCTGGAGTGGCTTGCCATTTCTTTCTCCGGCTCATTTTATAGATGAGAAAACTAAGGCAAATAGGGTAAAGTGACTTGCCCACAGCTAGTAAGAGTCTGTGGCCAGATTTGAAGACAGGAAGATGAGCCTTCCTGATTACGGGCCTGGCACTTCATATACTGTGTCACTTCGTTGCCCTAATGATGACACAGTATACCATAATTTCAGGAATACATACAAAGCAGTCATCGGAGGGAAAATGTATCTCTGAAAACATAAAGTAACAAAATAGAAAATTGAGTGTTCATTTTAAGTTGTAGGAAATCAACATAGAAATAAAAATATGCTCAAAAAAGAAAAATTCTAGGAGAAAGAGATAAAATGGGAAACAAGAAAACAGAAATTAAAAACAAAAGTAAAAGCTGATGCTTTGAAAAGATAGCAAAATTGGTAAGAACTTAGCTAACCTTTTGGAACATAAAATTACCAAAATAAAACATGAACAAGGTGAAATCACAACAGAAAAGTAATCATTTAAACCATTTTATAGGTGAATTGTATCAAATATTTAAAGACCAATAATACCTATCCTACAAAGTCTGAAAAATTGGAAAAGAAAACATTCTAACAATCTCCTTTTATGAGTTTGAAATACTTGAAAGGAAGAGAGATAAAAAGCAAAGAATGAAAATTACAGAACAATATTGCTAAGTAATATCTATGTGAACATTTTAAATAAAATTCTAGAAAAATGTTTAAAATATTCATTATGACATAAAGAGTACAAGGTTAGTTCGGCATTAAGAAAATGGTTAATATCACTAATTTTTATATTAACACTCCAAATGACATGCTTGCATCAGGAGATACCAAAGAACTTTACCAAAGTATAACACTAATTTATACCTTCTAAAAAACTAACTAAACAATTTGTAATAAAAGGTAAATAAGAAAAAGTATAATGTAGTAAATAGAGAGCCAGAGTCGGAATCTAGAAGACTTTGGTTGAAGTCCTATTTCTGACAGGCTCTGGCTGTCTGACTCTCATCAAATCACTTAATGTCTCAGTACCCCCAATCAATTCTCCAAGACCATGAGTTGTAGAGTAGTTATCAGTCTTCATGGATAAAAGTTGTTCCATGTTCTAATAAATGTTGTTGTTCCATGTTCTAATAAATGTTGTTGTTCCATGTACTAATAAAATCACTGATCCTCAAATATATATATTATATATATGTGCATATATGTGTGTGTGTGTATATATATGTATGTATATATATATATACATATATATATATATAATGAAAATCTGCCATACTTGTACAGAGGAAATAATGGAATTCCCAGGAATTATATATATATATAATTGGAATTCCCAGGAAATAAAAGAGCAAAGCAAAGATACTCTTTTCTCCTTTATCAGTCAAATACTTCCAGAAATACCGATGACAGCAATAAAATAAGAAAAAGAAATTGAGGTAATAAACATTGGCAAAGAGGAGACAAAAGTGTTCCTATTCACAAACCACATGATGGCTTGCTTAGAAAACCCGACAGAATCAGCAAAGAAACTGAAACAATAACTTTAGTAAAGTAGCAAGATACAAAATAAATCTATAAAATTTGTATTTCTACCTGGCAATAACAAAATCTAAAAGGAAATGATGGAGAAGGGGAAATTGCATTCAAAATAAACACAAAAATCCATAAACGTTCAGGGACTCAGCCTAACAAAATAGTTGGAACTGGGATAGGAGGGTGTCAGGAAGATCTGTCAAGGGGCACCTATAAACCTCATGAAAAATATGAAGAATTCAGAGAAAAATTGGAAAACTTACATGAACTGCTACAAAGTAAGCAAAAGCAGGAAAACAATATACACTATGATTACAACACCTTCATCTTCAACCCTGGGGCATACCCAGGAAGGCCAAGAGTGGGAAGATCCACCATCAGCTGAGTACCCCATGCCTACCTTCTCCCTTTGCCCAGGCTGCTTAACCACTCACAGGACTTAGATGAGGTGGGAATCAACAATTACATCCCTTCTAACAAGATTGAGGGCCATTTGTCCTTAGTATCTGCCCTGTCTCTATGTTCTATGTCACCTGACAGTGCCCACTATATAACCTAAGGACCTCTAGGCCTTGTCATCTATTTCATCATTGCATCCTTAGTGTTTACCAGACTGCCCAGGTGGTATTTTAATAGAGATGGACAGAATAATGACAGGCTTCATTTAGAAGAATGCAGAAACTAGAATCTCAAGGCTAATAATTTTAAAAATAGAAATGAAGGAGAAATTGTACTTTTAGACCTTAAATTATGCTATTAAGCAACAAAATTTGGTACCTATTTTTTTAAATGTAGATCAATGCAAAGACCAGATAAGCAAGAATCAGAAGCAACCAAATTAAACAGTCCAGTGCTCAATAAACTCCAAGGCATAAAAAACTTGGAGAAGAACTCACAGTTTGAAAAGAACTACTGTGAAGATGGAAAGGAATTTGGGGGCAGGGGGGAGAGGTTTAGACCAGCTATTTGCAGCATGCACTACAATAAGTTTTAAACTGACTGATACTCAAACATAAAGGCAGTTTTTTTTTAATTAAAGGAAACTAGAAAGAGTTATCTTTCCAAAAAATGGCTAAGAAGAAAATTTTTAATCAAACATGGGATAGAGGAGATCACAAAGGATAAAGTAGATAAGAAGAGAAATGATTGACTAGGGAAAATTTTTATATCGACTATTGTTAAAAGCCTGTCATCTAAGATATATATTATAGGGAAGTTACACAAATATAATGAGACCAAGAGCCAGCCATTGACCAGTGAGAAAGTGGTCAAAGAATATGAAGAATTATGTCTCAAAAATAAACTTCAAGCTATTAACAAGCATATAAAACACTATTCTAACTCACATAAGAGAATTCTGATCAAAACAACCCTGTTTCACCTCATACTTCGAAAAGTGAATTAAAAAAAGACAAAGACGACCAACCATTGATGGAGGGGCTGTGAAAAGAGAAGTACACTAATAGCCTATGAATTGGCCTAGCATCTATGAAAAGTAA
>CM053625.1:253932452-253947919 GCA_028646595.1 Phalanger gymnotis
GCAAACTCAGTCACACAGCTTTTCCCACTAACCTTCTCTGCTGTCTTTGCTCTTTGTGGGTTGAGAGGTCTGGTACATGCCACAGCTGGGTATTTCGGGATGCCAGGGCACTTTCCGCTCGTCTCCTGGTCTGGTAGGTCCGCGTCTGGTCTGTTCGCGCTGCGCTCAGCTCCGCTCCCCTCGGCTGGGGGCTGGGAGGTCCGTGTGGGACTGACCTTACCCAGGGACCATCCAGGCTGTCCTGCGGTGGAGCCCTGCTTCCCTCTGCCACTTCGTGGGTTCTGCAGCTCTAAAATTGGTTCAGAGCCATTGTTTTATAGGTTTTTGGAGGAACTTGGTGGGGAGCTCACACCAGTCACTGCTTCCCGGCCGCCATCTTGCCATGTAACTCTTTTAATAAACATTTTTCCCTTTAAAAAAAATTTGTAACAAGGGATGCTTCAATGATTTGGAAAGCAGGAAAGGATATAATCAGAAATGAAGGTGGTATGAAATCAATGGCATTTTTTTTAAAAAAAACCAATAGATTCATCACCTTTTTCAGTATTAATAAAGTCTGAAATCTTTTTCACACCTTTGGTATCTAGCTATCCTCCAGACACCTTGTGAATTGATTCCTTGATAACCTCACAATTATAACATATTCAACAATTGAGATAATTTGCCTGTCTTTATTCTTTTCAGTACCATTTCTACCTCCCCTATAAGCACATTTAGGACTTTGATATTAGCGTCCAAGTGTGGCAGCTTTTCTGTTCTCAATGGTGGAAATAGTTTGTTATATCTTTAGCAGACCTTTTCCATTTTTCTTTGATTTGTTGTCCTGCTTCCATTTTCATCCTTACATACCCTCAGAATGACTATGCTTAGTTGTATTCATTGCCAAGCTTTTTTCAAACTAATTTTCCCTCAACTTTGCTTTATGAGGTGACAATGTTCATAAGCTTCCATCATCTTTCTTCATAAGATTCTACAAATAACTTCATATTCTGAACTGATGTTGTCTTTGGCCACCATCTCTCTCCATTTGACAAAGAGTATCCTCTGGGAGCATACAACCTAGTAGGGGAAATAAAACCCTAGTAGAGGGAAAAATTTCTTTAAAAATCAGCTACACTACAAGGTGTAGAATATGATCGTCAATCAAATAACAAGCATCTATTAAACATCTCCTAGTGCCAGGTACTTGTGCTGAGAATTGGGACCATAAATAACAGGAATAAAATAATCCTTATGCTGAAAGACCTTACATTCTAAGATTTATAAGTACATACAGGACAAATATGTAAATAATAAACATAAAAAATATGAAGTAGTTAAATATAATGTGATTAGTATATAGTTGAGGGAACCCTAGTGTAAAATTTATAAAAACTGGGATCATAAGGCCTACATAATGGGCTTGTGGCAAGGCTCAAATAATATAATATATTTAAGGTTTTTAACCTTAAACAGTTACTTAAATATCAGCTATTTTTATTACATGCAGCAGAGGCACAATACACCAGGGTGTCTTTCTAAAGATCTTTGAAAAGTTGCTTATACAGTTTAGTACATGCCATGAAATTTTTCTTTTGGAAATATTTTCTTGTTCAGTGACCTAAATTCAAGCCCAAGTATCATATTTTCTTTCTTCTGTATAGCATGCTGCTTTTTCTGCATCACGTAGTTTTGATCATTTTTACAAGCCACTCTCCCCATGCTTTCATGTCTTACATCAGTGACACAGTTTCCAAGGCTGAGAGAATAGAATAGCTAAGGGCAAAAAGGCCCATCCCTAGGGAACTGGCCACCAAATGATGACTTACTTAAATTTGCATTCATGAAAACCATCAGTGCGAATCAGTGGCAGGAGTACCACGCTGATTAAATTACAGGTCTTTTAAGTATGAAGTACAAATCCCCTTGAAATGTCTGAAAGCAAGTTACTAAATTCCTTTCTTTAAAAAATGGGCTTCATGCTCCAACACTAGGAAAGCATCATTGAACTCTCTTCTTCTTGAAGAAGGCAATTTACACTGACTCTGACCTAAACCATGTTACACATTTTTATAATCTTAATTCCACCTCTGTTTTCTCATTGTAACTTTTCCCAGTATTCCTTAATTCAAAAAAACACATTTATTTAGCACCTGCTTTCTTCTAATAATGCCATGTAACAGTGCATCATGGGATACCACAACATTTAAAGAAATCAATATAGCCAGTGACCCAAAGGAACATAAAGAGATTGACGGTAGGGGAGCTAGGTGGTGCAGTGGACAGAGCGCTGGGCCTGGAGTGAGGAAGACGCATCTT
This sequence comes from Phalanger gymnotis, assembly GCA_028646595.1. Taxonomy (NCBI): domain Eukaryota; kingdom Metazoa; phylum Chordata; class Mammalia; order Diprotodontia; family Phalangeridae; genus Phalanger; species Phalanger gymnotis. The sequence goes on from CM053625.1 coordinate 253,934,751, forward strand.
CCTGAGTTCAAATCTGGCCTCAGACACTTACTAGCTGTGTGACCCCGGGTAAGTCATTTAATCCTGTTTGCCTCAGTTTCCTCATTTGTAAAATGAGCTAGAGAATGAAATGGCAAATCACTCCATTACCTCTGCCCAAAAAACCCCAAATGGAAAACCAAAAAAAAAATCCCCAAAACCCTATTATTCCTCTGCCAAAAAAACCCAACAAAGAGATGGACATGACTGAAAAAAAAAAACAAGGTAGAAAACCTTTTGTAGTGTGTGTATGTGCATATGTATTAAAAACAATTTTCATCCAAGAAATAACAGAAATAATAAAATCTAGGAAATGTAAAAACAGAAATGAGGTAAACCAATTATGCATTGAGAATGAAGGATAAAAGACAATTTGAAAACTACACTGGCACCTATGGAATATCTGGAGAACTAAAAGAAGAACTCTATTATTTCGAGTAAATCCTTTATAGATAATTTATTGGAAGACACAGACAAAAATTGCATTTTATAAGAAGGCATGCATGGGTTACAATCTATACATATGGAAAGATTGCCCACACCATTTAGATCACAATTGCATCGAAGTATTGAAGCATCATTGGTTTCAGAAGGTGCATTCAAATGGGCTATCACTGTCCTAATAGGGCAAATTGAATCCATTTCTACTCATTTCAACAGATATTCATAGCTAACTATTTTCAAGGCACCGTTATGATCATAGAATCATAGGTCTAACCTCAGAGGTCATTTAGTTCAACCTCCCCAATTTATAGATGGGGAAACTGATAGTCTATGAAGAGGATGCAAAGATGAAGGGCCTGCCCTCAAGCAGCTTACAATCTAGTAGGGAAAATAAAACCAGGACATAAATAGTTATACAACAAGGTAGAATAGTATTATTAATAGTTAGTATTTGTGCATTACTTTAAGTTTTGGAAACAATATTACGCACATTATTTCATTTGAGAGTCATAGGAACCCCGTGATGTAGGTCTTATTATTCCTATTTTACAATGACGAAACTGAGGTAGAGAGAGGTTAGATTATTTGCCTGGGTCATATAGTTCGTAAGTGTCTGAAACAGGATTTGAGCTCTGGTCCTTATTACAATTTTATTAATCCATGAAGTAAGCCATCTCTTACCTCATTGTGCCATGTTTTTCTCCTTCCTAAGACTTACTTGAATGTATCCCCTCATTCCCTTCCCACTAAAACTACCCCTATTGGACTCACTTCTCACCAGGAATGAGATTTCAATAAGGAGAGAGGGATAAGGGAGAAGAAAAGATACATTTTAGTCAGAGGCAGGCATGAATGAAGATGTAGGGAGAAGAAAGTACAAGAAGTGTTCACTGGACAGTGACTAGACCATTAGCTATGTACTGGACACTAGTAGGAGATAAAGCTGGAAAGTGGGTATCATGTTACAGAAAACTTTGATACCCAAAAGTGAACAATTTAGACTTTATTCAATAGGCAATGGGGAACTACTCAAGGTTTCTGGGTAGGAAAAGGATCTGTTTAAAGCTATGTTTTGGAAAAATTAAGCTAACAATGATATATAAACTGGAGGAGCAAGAGTAAAGACTAATTATGAGGCCTTTTAACTAGTCCTGGTGAGAAGTGATAGCAAGCTTCACTCAGAGGTGATTGTGGGAATGGAAAGGAGGGAATTAGGTTCAAGAATCATTCACTGGAAGGAAGTAATCATAATACTATACCTAGCATTTCAGGTTTGGGACCTTCACACTTTCTGTATTCCAAGCCAGCTCTGATTGGTTGGTATTTTCTCTAAGGAATTCTCAGGCCTATCTTGTAAACAAATGCTTTTCGTATATATATTTCATATCTTTGTGCCTTGATTATAGTATTGGTGGAAATTGTCTTAGGTAGAATGGTAACCTCCTTATTTTTTGCTGAAGTTCAGCAAGAATAGATGGGACCAACTACTGTAGCTCAATTAAAAACCTAATTTCTTAACCATGAAAAGAACTGTCTAATTCATTTGTCATCACGCTATGGTTGATTGGCACAGTGTCACTTTAGAAGCAGCTTGGTGAAGTAAAAAAGATGTTAAACTAGGATCCCAAAGACTTGAGTTCTAATGTTGATTCTGATGGTACCTGTGTCTCCATGGGCAAGTTCCTTACCCTTCAGAGTTTGTATTCCCTCATCTGTCAAAAGAGAGAGACGAACAACATCTCTTCCAGCTTTGACATTCTATGATTATGTTAAGACAGCAGGTGCCAAAGAAAACTTATTATTTCTTATAGTTCTAGAAAGAACCCATTTCTTGGTATAAGCCTAGGAGGAGCCATATTAAGGAAAATTCCCCCAAAATATATACTCTGCGTAAGACTTGTTTCTCTCAATGAAGTCCAAAAAATAGTAAGACAAACAAAGATAAACTCACATCTTAAGAGTGCTTTAAGGTTTACCAAACATTCTCTTCAAGACACTCCTATGAAATTTGGGGTGCAGTATTATCTCATTTTTACAGATGAGGAAACTATGCCTCAGAGAGGTTACATAGTAAGCCAGGAACTCATATTTCTTCACTCTAACTCCAGTGCTCCTTCTACCACACCGTGATTCTCCAAACTCTGTCCTAAATTAAACAAGTAACCTGAACTGAAATGTGTGTGAAGAAACTGAGATAGAAGAAGAGTGTGGGGGAGGACGCTGTTTACACGTGGATAATAGCTTTGTTGCCCCTGGATATTCCACTGAATGCTGAGATGGTACATTCTAGAACTGGAATAAGAAATGCATTTAATGATGAAGAGGAGGAAGTGGGGAAGGGACCAGCAACCACTGGCAGCTGCCTGATTCCATCAGCCTGCCGGAAAAAGGATTTATAGTGGTTTGCAAGGCAGGAGAAATTTGAATACTTAAGGCCGCTATCATAACAGTGACAGAGAGATCTCATAACATGGTGAACAGAAAAGCTATGAAAAACCAATCTCCTTTACAGGAAACTATCATCCGATAGCTTCATTAGGTACTTTTCTGCTTAAATCTAAATATACTTTCAATGCATGTGTTTAGTCCTGTAATTATAGAATTAATTCTGTTCCGTTAACAAGAATATATTAGAATTCAATAATCTAATAAAAAGCATAAGCCCTTACTATGTACAAATCACAGTGATAGATACCAGGCAAGATGCAAATATAAGATAAGATACCATCTCTGTCCTCTGGGGACTTATAAATGAGTAGAGAGCGAGTATAAGCCATACACAAATAACTGTCTATTTCAGTATTTCACATTAGGTGACTTCATCAGTATGGATGTTCCCTCTACTGAGAGGGAATCATAGCCCCTAGTACATGATTTTTATGAGTTGCTGTAGCCAATAAAGCAAATTTGTCCCCAGAAGGCTGGTCAGCCTCTGGCAGAAAAACGTCTCCACATTTAGCTACACTGGTCCTTGAGGATAGAGACAAAAGTGTCACTGAATCCATACCAAAAGCTTTCCTAGCTTTTGAAAGCCTGACAGAGCTTGCATTGCTCAGAACTGAAGGCCACCTCCATGCAACGAGGAGGTATTTTAAGAAAAATTTAATGGAGGAACAAAAATAACTACGATATATTAACGTGATATATAATCATTCATATTGAATATAAGCGAGGAAGAAAAAAAGTGTTCTGTTAACTTTGGGACAGAAAGATCAATTCTGATTGGGAAATAGAGTGGGATGGGAAAGGTTTTTGAAGCCAGTTTAGGGAGATATTGTTTGAAGGTTCATAATTTGCACCTAGGTAATTATGGAGGGTTTTTGCTTGAAGGGACAGGTTCTCTCTGTATTTTAACCGCTTGGTTTTCTGAACTTCTCATTACATTGGAATTTCATTTTAACTTAAAATAAGTTATGTGTTTTATGGTATTTCAATCAATTAGCCAGTTTCTTGACCAATTAACTGCCTGCTGTGTGTTTTAGAAACAAGAGATACAAAAAGCAAAAGTGGAATAGTCCCTAACTTCGAGAAGTTACATTCTAGCAGGGATGCAACATGTACCAGATGTACAGATACGTGCAGATTAATTATGAGTGAAGAGAGTCAGCCAATGAACAGGAACAAAGAGAAAGAGGGTTGCCTATAAGCAACTGAAAGAAGGCCAGTTTGACTACATTGTAGAGTTTGGAAAGGGAATTAGTATATTATAATAAGGCTGGAATGAGATCTGGTAAATGGCCTGAAGCCTGTGGAAGTTCTCAGCAAGGACTTGCCAGGGAGCCTGGATTCAGTCAGATCCCACAAGGACTCAAATGCGTGGGTGTTCTAACCAGAAATATGCCAAGGCCGGCAGAAGCCAAAGCAAGCTCTGATAACTGGAGTCTGAAAGCTGGAGAGTGGAGAGGATAGAGACGTAGGCCATGGCCTATGTGAATAGCTGCTCTACAGCCCCCATAGACCATCGCCCAGAAAACCAGTGTGGGACAGGGCGAAACTCAGAACCACAGCAGGAGATGAGACTAGCTCAATGACAGGGCTTATGAGCTGGCTCACGGATGCCTTGATGGAAGTCTGAGGCCAGAGGGATCTCTAGCAACTGACTGGAAGCCATAGCAGTGGATGGAACCAATTTCAAGTTGAGAACTGTACAAAGAGAAAAAGACAGAGAAGTGATGAGGACATCACCTATATTAAGACACCAAGGGACAAAAGTAGAAGTCAAGGATTGTGTCAGAAGGTAAGTTATGGTACTTGCTACCACATCTAGAATTGCCTCAGCATAAACACCCAAATTAAAGAGAGGAGAGGACCAAAAAGTATCTTCCCACCCTATTCAGTACAGGCTGTGCTGAAGCTTAGCCTTAAACACAAAGTCCTAATCCAGGAACTGAGACTTGAGATAATAAGCCAACATCTAATACAATCAAAAAATGCCATGGAAGAGAAGCCCAAAGGGTTAACCAATAAGAATTCAATCAGTCAGTCAGTCAATTAACATTAAACACCTACTAGATAGAACCTCAGGAAGACTCATCTTCCTGAGCTCAAACCCAGCCTCAGACGCTTATTGGTTGTGTGACCCTGGGCAAGTCACTTAACCCTGTTTGCTTCAGTTTACTCATCTGTAAAAATGAACTGAATAAAGAAAGGGCAAAGCACTCCAGTATCTTTACCAAGAAAACCCCAAGCACAGTCACACAGGGTCAGACAGGACTGAACAATAAATGTTCCAGGAACTATGCTAAACGTTAGAGATACAAAAGGAGGAAAAAGATAACCCTTGACTTCAAGTAGATCACAATCTAATGAAGAGGAAAGCTAACATAAATTTAGACACCCACTTGAATGAAGTAATCCTACCATTCCTCTCTAATGGATTCCCTATCCCACTCAGTATGGCATTTGTTCCAATCTTTTCTTTTCTCCTCAAGCCATATGACTCCCTCTCCCACCTTACTCTGCCAAAAATTGAAGCCATTTGCAAGGAGCACTGTCTTCTCCCTTCCTCCTCATCTTACATCTCTCCAACATCATACATCACAACTGCCTCCATAATTTCAATCTCTGATGATGAAATGTCTCTTCTGCTTACATGGGCCACCTTTTTAACATCCCATTCCCTTTCTTCTTCTCCAGAATATTTCTCCCTCTCTCACCCCCACTTTCTCATTAATCTTCAATGTCTCCCATTCTACTAGGTCCTTCCCCACTACCAACAAACTTCCCATGTCCCCATCCTTAAAAATCTTTCACTAATTCTTATTGTGCCCACCACCCATTATCTCCACTCCCCTTCTTACTTAAACTCCTTGAAAAAGCCGTCTAAACTAGGAACCTCTAGTTCCTTTCCTCTCACTCTCTTCTAAACCCTCTGCTCTTGTTATCCAGCCGAAACTGCTCTCTCCAGAGCTACTAGTGATCTTTTGTTTGCCTTTTCCAAATTCTCACCCTTCTTTACCTTTCTGCAGCCTATTGCTCCTAGAGTCTCTTTCCTCTCTAGTTTTTTGTGACTCTGGCCTCTTAGTCCTCTGTCTGACTACTTCATCTCCACTTGGGGATTGGGGGAAGTACATTTTCATTTATGTAACACCCACTAACTATGGGTGTACCCCAAGGCTTTATCTCTAGGATCTTTTCTATTATTCCTCTATGCTATCTCACTTGGTGATCACATTAGATCCCACACATTCGGTTATCATCTATATAGATGATTCTTGGTTGGAAAAGAGAAAAAGACTGTGAGCCAAGATCTGAACTCAATGAGAAAAGAAGGAGAATATCCTGGATGTTGACATCCATCAGAATCTTTATTAAGTGATAAATATGGATTGAATGAATCTCAAACGAGATGTTACTGAATGGTAATGGTAGAGAGAGAACTAGGGGACAAGAGATATTCCAATTCCCTAACCATAACCAATGAGTCAGGGGGTATAAGTAAAAGTACTGAAAAGGGTGGCCAGGGAAGCTCTGCCAACATGAGGGAGCCAAATCTCAGTAAGAGTGAGTGAGAAAAGTTTTTTTTTCCCAGCTCAACAACATATCTGGGATTTTTTTTCATTTTTCATATTTTATTTTCCCCAATTACATGTAAAAATATTTTTAACATTTGTAGGGATTTTTTAAGTTTTGAGTTACAAATTCTATCTTTTCCTCCCTTTCTTCCTCCCTCCCTAAAATGGTAAGCAATCTGATAAAAGTTATACATGTGCAATCATATAAAACATTTCCATGTTTGGGGAAGAAAACTCAAAATTAAAAAGAGAGAGAAAGAAAGGAAGTAAAAAATAGTATGCTTTGATCTGTATTCTCATGCATTTTCCATCATGAATCCTTTGGGATTGTCATCATCATCGTATTGCTGAGAATAGCTAAGTCATTCACAGTTGTACATCGTACAACATTGCTGTTACTGTGTACAATGTTCTCCTGGTTCTGCTCACTTCACTCTGTATCAGTTCACGTAAGTGTTTCCAGGTTTTTTTGGAAATCATCCTGCTCGTCATTTCTTATAGCACAATAGTATACCATCTCAATCATACCACAACTTGTTCAGTCATTCCCCAGTTGATGGGCATTCCCCTTAATTTCCAATTCATAGTGAAGTTTTAAGATGAAAGTTCATTATCTGTTGAGCAGGCTTTCCAGAAAGCATAGTGAAAAGTGGCTAATTTTAGTGTAGCACTTTGGGGAAAGTTTGGTTGAGGGGAATGGGAATAAAGGATCAGTCAGTGGGGTTTGAACAATAGCGGTCAGAGTTCAGAATCACTGGAATGGGAAAAGGATAATGAGAAGGGGCTATATTCATCACTAAAGAATGAGTTCAGGTAGATTGTCATTGTCTGTAAAGTTTTTGTCTAAACGTGGAGTTGCAGGGGGCTAGAGAGTGTCAGTCACTATTAGTCAATAAACTGTCAGTCATTTATTACGTGCCTGCTATGTGTCAAGCACTAAGGGCTAGGAATATAAATATGAAAAAGAAAGATAGTCCTTGTGCTCAAAAGGCTTACAATTTAATGGAGGAAAAAAACACATAAAGGAAGTTGAAAAGTAGAAGAAGAGAGAAGGTACCAATGAAGGGACATTATGGAGAAGTCCCAAGGAGTGCAGCCAGTGGGAAATAAAAAGATGACTGGCCTACCCTCCATAAATCAAGGTTCTGGAACATAATGGAATAGCACATGCACATGCGCACGTACACACGCACGTGCACACACACACACAATCAATCAATTGCTAAATCTATTTGTTTCTCTACAACATCTCTCTTATTTATCCCTTTCTCTCAATTCTCACAGCCACAAACACGGTTCAGGTCCTTATCACCTCTCTTCTGGACTGTTGCAATAGCCTTCTAACTGGTCTCTCTGCCTCGAGTCTCTCCCCATTCCAATCCATCCTTCATTTAGCTGCCGACGTGATTTTCCCAAAGTATAAATCTAACCGTGGCATCCCTGGTTCGATAAACTCCAGTGGCTCCATATTCTATCTGGCATAAAATCATTTGTTTCTCATTTAAAGCTCTTCACAATAAGGTCCATCTCTGTCTTTCCAATCTTCATATACTCTACTCCCCTCCACTCATTCTACAATCCAACCATACTGTCCCCCTTGCTGTTTCTCACACACGACTCCATCTACCATCTCCATGTTTTTGCACTGGCCATCTTCCATGCTTAGAACGTATGTACTCCACCTCCAGTTCAATGAACCCCTCTTTTCCTTCAAGACACAGCTCAGTTACCGCCTTCTAGATGAAGCCTTCTCTGACCTGCCCCCACCACTAGTACCTTCCTTCCCAAGCTTCCTTATATTTAACTATTTTGTATTTATTAGTAATTTTCCCTTTATATTTCTTCTGTATGTACTTACATGTGTCCTGGTCTCCTCTCTTAGAATTTAAGTTCTTTGTGAGTAGGGATTGTTTCATTCTTTCTGTTTGTATCCATAGTGCCTGGCACAGAAAAGACACAATGTTTGGTGAATGATTGATGAGCACTTAGGTGGTGCAGCAGATAGAGTGCTGGCTCTGAAGTATGGAGGACCCTAAGTTCAAATCCAGCCTTAGACACTCAGCTGTGCAGCCCTGGGCAAGTCACTTAATCCTGTTTGCCTTGGTTTCTTCATCTGTAAAATGAGCTGGAAAAAGGAAGTGGCAAACCACTCAGTATCTTTGCCCAAGAAAACCCCATGAAGGGTCATGCATAGTCAGACACCATGAAAATGATTGAACAGAGAGAGAAACTGATTGATTTCTTATCCCAAACATGGGCAGCTCATCAGGGAGCTAAGATGGCAAAGTTGGCACTGTTGTTCCTAGGATCAGAGAAACAACACAGGGTGACTACAGAATAATACAGGACTGGGACTCAGATGACCTGCTCGATCCATAGTCTTGGTCTCTCTTACTAACTAGCTGTATAATCTTGAATGAATCCTTTTACCTGTCTAAGTCCCCATAAAATGAGTAGGTTGGACTAGATCATTTCTGTGACATTCCATTATTAGAGGAATAAATGAGCGCTATAGGAAAGGGACTTTGAATCTCCGGGCTCGAATATCCAAAACCTCTTAGCAATTAAATGCACTGGATAGCTTCCAAAACAAAAAAGAAATGATGACGTCCCTCCCCCACATTCATTCCTGTGAGCACAAAGCAGAGACCAGCTGTTCAGGCTTTATCCAACTTCAAAAAAAAAGTGGAATGCAGCCCTTCTCAATCACATGGCATAAGCCTCCAGAAGAAAGCTCTCACACAGCTGGAGGAAGAGCAGCCAATAGTCTATATTGCACTGGAGTTAGAATCAGGACACCAGAATCTGCGGCTTGGCTCTGCCACTCAGTAGCTATGAGGGCTAAGGAAATGGACTGTGACTACAGTTTCATTCCTATAGGAACCTCTCAGATGAAGAAACTCCCTGTACCAGTGCAGGAAAGCATATGGTACCTGCAGGGCGACAAAATGTCACCCAGTTTAATATGGGCACATGGAGAGGAGTAAGATGAGAGAAATCTGGAAAGGCATTGAGGACAAGGTACCAAATTTTGGAATCTTGACTGAATGCCTAACTAAGGAATCTGGGTTTTACTCATGAAGCAATAGAGATGCACTAAAGGTTTCTTTGTTTTGTTTTCAAGCGAAGGAATGACATGAATTTCTATGTGTAAGAAAAGAATTCTGACAGTGATCCCTTGCCCTGCACACTCTGTAATGGGACAACTCTTCAACAGAGAATCACAAGATTTCAAGCAGTCTTTGGAAATCTTCACCTGTCCAACATTTTTATCACTGTTTGGCAGGATTTGATGAATGTCTACTCAGACAAACCAAACAATGACATCTAAAAAGGCAAAATGATCACTTAGAAAAAAAGCCGCATCATCTTCATGGTAAAAAATAAAACCAAAATCTGTCTAGAATTTGAAAAAAATTGAAATAAAGATGCTAGAAACATCAAATCTGTTAAACCCATTATTGGCTAAAAAAAATTGTGATGTCTTGGTATAGTGTCAGGGGCATTTGATCCAGATTAAGAAGATTTGGGTTGCAGTTTCATGTGCAATCATCTTTTTATTGTACTATGTTATGGAAATGCTTGTTTTATCCCATAAATTAAAATTGTAATGAAATTTTTTAAAAAGATAGGTTCGGATCTTACATCTACCTCTTCCTAAAAAATGTAACAAGTTAACTTTCCACTCTGAGTTTCAGTTTTCCCAAAGGTAAAATAGGGTTAATAATGCTTTCACTGCCTAACTCATAGCATTATTGTGTAGAAAGTGCTTCACAAACCTTAAAGCGCTAGAGAAATTAATAACAATAATAATAATACTGAAGTGGTTTCACTTAACTTTCCAAATAGAAACTTCCCTCCGAAAGCTCACTTCAGATTGTTTGTATATGGTTTCATGGAAATATTCTGGGTCTCTAGAGTCAAGAGATTAGTGCCAAGAGACCTGCTAGTTGCCTATCTAGTCCTGCCTCTGCTGTTAAGTAGACTATGTGACTTGGACAAGTCTTGTCTCGTCTCTGAGCCTCAGGGAGTAAATGAGATTCGCATGGCGAGAGTGTAGAGATAGAAAAGAAGTGTCTAAGAACTGAACTTCGGCAAATCTGGTCCTCTTTGAATATGAAGGACCAACAACAACAGTAGCGAAATGCATCGCCAAACTTTCCATAAGGGAAAAATGAGGTTCAAATAATTACTCAGAACATTCTTGAGGGTGAAAAATCTAGAAGAGCAGCCTGGGTTGAGGTCACGGGGGCATTTGTGCAGAGATGACTGAAAGAAACAGATTGAAATTGGTTACCTGGATAGCTAGATGGCCCATTCTGCTACCTGCGAAAAAAGATGTAAAGTACCATGGGAATTGTCTAGTCAGCTCTTTAATTCTACAGGTAAGGAAATAGAGACCCAGAGAGAGAAAATGATTTAAACCAAATCACATGTTTCTTTAGAGGGGAAAATGCCAGCCTTAGTATCAGAAGACCTAGGTTTATGCCCAGGTTTTTACATTTTCTAGTTACATGTCTCAGGGTAAATAATTTTATTTTCCTGAGTGTCAGTTTTCACATCTGTAAAAATGGAGAAAACAACTAATTATACTGCCTACCTTACAGGGTTGGGAGGAAAGCATTTAAAGTGTTACATAAATGTCTATTATTATTAATGATATATGTGGAAGAAGTTGCTAATAATTAGGACTGTCCAACTGGAATAGACTGCATTGCAAACTAGTTTATATTGGAGGGGAACATTGGGTGGGCAACTGGACGAGATGATCTCTCAAATCCCTCTCATATACAGTATGGTGTATGATTCTTTTAAAACTTCAACAAGAACCTGGATCTTCTCATTTTCAGGGTAGAGATCTTTCCATTGCACTACTATGAATCTTCTCTTCTGTTGTAAAGATTTCCTGAAACGAAAAGCTAATTCACGTCATGTTGTAAAGATGGTATTTCTGCCAGTATATCTCATTGGGCATTTATTTAACTCCTTCTGTGTGATTAACACTGAGTTAACTGTTTCAAGGATCTACAATTTCATTGTATGGGTTCTCATCCCTCTAATATAGATGGCATGCCTCCTACATATTTGTAGAAAGTCTTTGTTAAAGCAAAAACAAAAGATAGCTAGCTAGAGCAATAGATATAGATATATATCCGTGATATGTTTGCCCAGTGAAATCCAAGGTCCCTGGAATCCATAGTCCCTAGAATCCAGGGTCACCTTCAAGGGAGGAAATTGTGCTTGTACTTCCAGGCAACCTTTACCAGAGTATAGCATAAGGATACTGGCCCTATCAAAAGAACACAACGCCTGGAAGTCAGTAGACATGGGCTGTAGTGTAGAATTTAGGGTCACTTCCATGCAATAGTTAAATTCCAGAGGAGGTGCCTTTCATTATCTTTGGACTATACATTTTTTGAGATCCAGAGTTTTTAGAAACACTCTCATGACAGTTTTTATTTCATTCACAATTGTTCACCCTGTTATCAAGTGGCTGCCTCTGTTTTCTTTCCTTTGGGGCTTATTTACTCCTTGCAGATATCAGAAAGAATACTATTCCTAAAAAAAAATCCCTTAATACAAAGGGTGGTTAACCAATCCTATGGTCATTATTCTAAGAGAAATACTTCTTGGAAGCATCCTCCCAACACTTATTCCCTTCTTTCCCCTCCTCCTTCTTCTTTCTCTCCCCTTCTACTTCCCTCATCATCTCATTGGGCTCTTTGACTAGGACTCCTGCCAGAAGTTTGACCCTGGAGGAAACCACCCACCCACTGTTCTTGGTCTACTCCTACAGCCACCTGTACATCTGAGGCTTTTGCCCTTGCTGATATAACCTGGTATTTCTGCAAACCTTGAGGAGATGGGCCAATACTTGGTTTGTGGGACTTTGAACTTCCTGGATCTTAACCAAAGATGTCCCCAATGGATTGCAATGAGAAAAAGCTGCTTCTTTGCCAATTTTGAAAAGCCCAAAAATAATTCCAGAGAAGACTATACTGGCATCTTCTCTGGGTGAAGCCAGAAGACCATCTTGGAATTTAACAAATAAGCAATAGCTGACATTGTGCTTTATAAAGCTATATTCCACAACAGTCTTGTGCGACAGGTTAAGTATTATTATCCCCATTTGGTAGAGGAGTAAAGTGAGGCTCACAGTGGCGTGTAATTTGACTAAAGCTACATAGATACAGAGTCACATTATCCTCCAGGAGGAAGGAACCTCAAAGGCCACGTGGTTCAACTGAAACCTGAATAATAATTTCCTCTACAACAAGGAGTCATCCAGTCTTTACTTAAAAATTTTCCGCTCCCAAGGAAACCCATTCCTTATTTGAATATGTTTATTAGTTTGAAAGTTATTCTTTCCATCAAACCTAAATTTTCCTCTTAGGAATTTCCACTCTTTCTTCCTAGATCATAGAGTCATGCAGAACAGAAGTAATGTCTCTTCTGTTTTACAGATCTTCCAAGGCTAGAAAACAACCTAAGGGAAGGAAACCAGGATGGGGAAGATTCTTTAGTTCTTGCTATATAAGGATTGGTTGAAGGAACTAGAAGAATTCAACCAATAGAGAAAAAGACAGAGTTGGGCTGGCAGCAGGGTGGTGGTGGGGTTGGGGGAGAGGGGAGTACTGTATTTCCCCATGCATAAGATGCACCTTAATTTTGGGGCCTGAAATTTAAAAAAAA
>CM053625.1:253948419-253964941 GCA_028646595.1 Phalanger gymnotis
AAAAAAAGTGTGCATCTTATACATGGAGAAATACAGTATTTGAAGGGCTATCTCATGAAAGAACAATTAGTCTTATTCTGGGTGGCCTCAGAAGATAGAACTAGGAACAATGTGCAAAAGTTGAAAAGAGACAAATTTGCCCTTGATATGAGGAAAAAATGATAACAAATTAAAGCTATGCAAAAATGAAATGGGTTTCTTCAAGAGTTGGTAAGTTGTTCCTCTTTGGAAGTCTTCAAGAAATTTCTGGATGACTCTTTATGTTATAGGGGAGATTTCTTTTCTGATGTGGGTTGGATTAGATGGCCAGAGAGCTGCCTTCCAGCTCTGAAATTTTGGTGAAATACTTGAAAATAGTTATAATGACCCCCACTTACATCTTCATTTCCGAACAATAACGCCATATGACGGAAAAGGAAGGATCTAAACTGTGAGTGAGGAAACCAGAGTTAAAGCCCTGGCTAGCTGTTCGAAATTCCTTGAAGAAGTCAGTTTTAATCTCTAATAGCTTTAAAATGCACTAAGACTTTGGGGACAGGCTGTATCTGTATGCACATACATAAATATATCACACAAACAATTATACCTGAAAAAGATGGTGGAATTGTCAATCCATACCTGTCCTAGGCTCAGTGGGCTCTAGCTTATATGTGGTTGCCTTTGAAGCAATAAGTGTTCCTTGACTTTTAAGACAGAAAGTAGAGGGGGCAGCTAGGTGGTATAGTGAGTAGAGTACCAGCCCTGGAGTCAGGAGCATCTGAGTTCAAATCTGGCCTCAGACACTCGACACACTTACTAGCTGTGTGACCTTGGGCAAGTCACTTAACCCCAATCGCCCTGCTTCTCCCCCTCCAAAAAGCAAAAACAAAAAAACAACAAGAAAGAAATGAGAGGCAGGGCAGAAAGAGGTGAACTCTCTCCCCTGGAAAGAGAAGAGAGAAAACAGGGCCAAAAAGATTCCTTTTCCTGGTCACCAACAGCTTGGACAAGATCATCATACTCTGTCCTTACAAGTTTAGGACTTCTCAGACACCTGACATTTCCAGCTGTGTGACCATGGGCAAGTCACTTAAGCCCAATTGCCCTGCCTTCCCCCTCCAAAAAAAAATTTTAGGACTTGATGACTCTGTGGTTCTATGGTGATAATCTCTATTTGGCACTTGAACAGCGCAGGGAAATGGTAGGCTTAGGACTCTGGGCTGTAAACTAAAGTTTTTGTCTTCTAAAATACTTATATAGCCCTACTGGTACAGAGAAGGGAGAGCACAAAGACAGAACCAACCCTCTGTTCTTGAGTGTAGCTGGCAGGAACAAAGAAAATAAGGTTAAGAGAAAGACCTTAAAGCCCTGCCTATTGCTTCCACTCTACTCATATCACATCCTTGTGGTTATTTTCCTTCTTGCCAGGATACACTCAGCTTTGCCTTTTTTTCTTCAAGACTGAATCTCCCTAGCTCACCTGGGTTGGAAGCACAGAGGCCCGGCCCACTCTGATCAGCTTGGGAGCTTTGACATGCAGTTTTATAAGCTGGGCCAGTCCTCCCTGCTTCTTAAGCAACATGATATCCCCACATTCGAAAGGATTCTCCATATTAATTCTAAATTTAGTGTGGACATCTGATAAGATTAGCCCACTGTATTTCAGAACTCTCAAGTTCAGGAGAACCTTTGGTCTTAGCTTCCTGTCTCCAGGGATTACAGGCATTTGCCACCAACTGCAGCACATAGATTTGCTTTCTTGAGGATTGATAAACAACACCATGCTTTCTATATTCTGTGCTCTGACAGATCTGAAAGTTAGAGGAAGGTGCTCCCTATCATTTCTAAGGAAGGAGCTAGTCATGAATCAAGGCAGTCCTGCCCTATTCATAATACAAAATAATTTCCTCAGTCCATGATCCGCTGGGGACCACTCCTTCTTGGTGCCTATTAAACTGACTGTATCCAAACAAGGGAAGGGTAAGATAGTCTACCCCCACCCATTGCCACTGTCACCCATTCTAAACAGCTAACAGGTCAATTGAAGTGAGTCGTTAACTCAATTCACATGGGAGCCCATTTTATTTCTGGATAACAATGCACTATGATGGGAAAGAAAGACTCCATCTGTGAGTTAAGAAATCAGAGTTCAAGTCCTGATTAGTTGTATGACCTTTTTGAACAAGTTAATTCCTATCTTCAATAAAATGAGGGCATTGGACTTGATGATCTGAGACCCTGGAAGCTTTGTATGCTGATCATGAGCTAGTCTTAATGGTGATGATCAAAACATGGAGGAGCATGAGACCCAAACTAAAAGAATGTCTGGGTTGTTGTTGTTTTGTCAATAAGTCATATCCAATTTTTTGTGAGCCCATTGGGGGTTTTCATGGCAATGACACTGAAGTGGTTTCCTTCTCCAGCTCGTTTTGCAGATGAAGAAACTGCGCAAAGTCATTCACGCAGACCGTGGAGCTCTCTGCAAATGACAAAGTCTTCACCATTCTCAGTGATTTGGTTTCTCAATGAGTTGTCCTAAAAACTTGTCTTCCTTCCCTTTGCAGTCTGATGGTACCATCCTGGCCATCGCTCTGCTGATCCTCTTCCTGCTCTTGGCCCTGGCTCTTCTCTGGTGGTTTTGGCCGCTCTGCTGCACAGTGGTGAGTGTACCCCGATCCTCTCCCATTACAATTGCTGCTATTATAGGTACAACAGTTGACAAGCCATTAGGAGAGCAACGTCCAGAGAGAAAAGTGGGATTCAGGATAAAAATCACATTTTATGTTTGAAATCTGTTTAAAATGAACATTGAGGGCCACCTTTCTCAATAGGACAGGAAAAAAAAATGAAGATTTAAGGAAAATATGGCTATATTTGCTATTCAGTGCAACAAATTAAAGTCCCGACTGTGTTCAAGGCACAGAGCTAGGCAGTGGGAAGACACAGATTGATATGACACAGACCCTGTTCTCTAGTACTTTACAGGCTAAAAAGAGGAAAGACATAGTCATAAGTAATGATGGGGGTAGCTAGTTAATACAGTGGATAGAGCACTGGGTCTGCAGTGAGGAAGACCCAAGTTCCAATCTAGCTCCTTACACTTACTAGCTGTGTGACCCTGGGCAAGTCACTTAACCTCTGCTTGACTCAGTTTCCTCATCTGTAAGATGGGGGTAATAATACTTACTTGGCAGACTGTTGTGAGGATCAGATGAAATAACCGAAAAGCACTTAGCACAGAGCCTGGCACATAGAAAGTACCAATTAAATTTTAGCTGGTATTAGCTATCATAATTAATGATAAGACAAGATAAGACAAGAGAGAATGAAATAGATGCAAAGGAGGGGCTCAGAAAGATCCTAGGCAAGTCAGAGTCTGAAATATATATATATATATAATATATATATAAATATATATATAAATATATATATATAATATCTTCTAATATAATACAAGCTTGAATAATACAAACTTCGAAGTATCATTTGAGGCCAGGCCTTAAAGGAAGAGAAAGACTTCAGCAGAAAGAGAGGGAGGGGAAGTCCATTCCAGCACGGACGGTGAGCCAAAGCTCAGAAATGGGAGAGGACCACATCACAGCTTGGGGGGAGGGGTAAGGAATCCAGTTTGAAAAGAACACATGAAGGTCAGTAGTAGAACAGAAGACCAGTAAAGTGGATTGGAGCCATATGGTGGTAGGCCTTGAAAGCCAACAAAAGGATCCAACGAACAATTAGGAAGCACTGAAATCATTTTAAGTGGAGGAATAATGTGATAAATGGATGGGAGAGAAAAGACTAGAAGCAAGAAGAGGAGTTAGGGCCTTTGTATCTCCTGCTTCAGTATAAATTACATTGGCAACTCCATGAAGCACGGGGAAATAATAAACAGGAACAATTTGATCATGGAATCATAAAATCTTAGCAGTAAATAAATCCACATTTATTCGTTTTCTATAACACCTGTGTCCCAAGCTTTTTGTTTTACCAAGTTTGAGCAAGATTAAGCAGATAGAGATAAAAAGCAGAAAACCAAAACAAGGCCTTCAAGTGAAGTTTTAGAAATAAGGCAAATTAGTGAAATGTGAAGAAACGCCAGGAGGCTGAAGCACCTGGCAGAATCACAATGGTTAAGGCCAGGGGTGTGCTGGAGGTAGCAGATATTGGCTCAGGAGAGCCGATCATTCAATTTTCAGTGTGAACACGTCGCACCTCCAAAACTGGCAAATGCTCCAAATGAGGGAATGATTTATGGTTTTGTTGACGTCTAGACTTAAGAAAGTAAGGGGAGAAATGCTAATAACGCAGATTAAGCATAAAAGTGTATCGTGCCTACGTTTCCTACTCCTCTCCCCCGCAGAGAACCAGTTGGGACACATTTATCAACATGTTGCTAGTTAGGGCTCTCACAAGCAGGAAGCAGCAGGTTTAATGTGAGATCACGGGATGCAGAGTCAGGAGACAGCTGGCTTTAAGTGCTAGTTCTAATACATGCTAGCCATGTGACCTTGCACAAAACACCTAACCTTTCACTGCTTCATTTTATTTATCTATCAATCAGTGGAAAAGATGCCTATACTAGATGCCTCACGGGGTTATTCAAGAAATTTTGTTGTTCTTCAGTCATTTTTCTGTCGTGTCTGACACTTCATGACCCCATTTGGGGTTTTCTTGGCAAAGACACTAGAATGGTTTGCCATTTCCTTCCCCAGTCATTTTACAGATGAGGAAAGTGAGGCAAACAAGGTTAAGTGACTTTTCCAGGATCACACAGCTAGTAAGTTTCTGAGGCCAGATTGGACTCAGAAGGATGAGTCTTCAGATTCTAAGCCCGGCGGGCCACCTACCTACAAGGAAAGCATTTATTAAACTTTAAAGTGCTGTATAAAGGTGAGTTATTACTAGCAAAGCTTCCAAACGTTAAAACAAAAGAATCTTTGCAGAAAAGTGACCAGAAAAGCAAATATTTTACTCTTACCCAAATGAGGCATATTGTTCCCAGAACCAAAATAGATTTTTCTGATAGTGGTCTCCAAAATGTCAATACTTCAAGTTTCTTTGCACCATCTATAATACTAAGAATAAGTTAGTATGTTTAGTGGAAAACACACTGGATTTAGAGTCAAAGACCCTGGGTTTGAATCCTGGCTCTTGTGTATAGACCCATTAGCAAGTTACTCCCCTTCCAGATTTCAATTTACTCCTCTGGAAAATCAAGGATTTCATAGATTCATAGGTTTAGAATCATAAGGGACCTTGGTTTGTTGTTGTTACTGCTGCTGGTGTTTAGTCATTTGAGTTGTGTCTAACTCTTCGTGGCCCTATTTAGGATTTTCTTGGCAGAGATATTAGAGTGGTTTGCCATTTCCTTCTCCGGCTCATTTTACAGTTCAGAACTGAGTCAAACAGGGTTATGCGACTTGTCCGGGGTTACATAGCTCGTAAGTACCTGAGGCCAGATTTGAACCCAGGTCTCTCTGACTTTTGGGCCCACTGATCTATCTGCTGAGCCATCTAGCTGCCTAAATGTCAAACAGAGGAGGTTATACCTGATCCTGGAGGTAATAGTTAGCCACCAGAAATCCTTGAGTAAGGGAGTGATATGATCAGCCTTGTGCTTTAGAAAAATTACGTTGGCAACAGAGTAGAGGATGGATTGGAGTGGGGAGAGACATGGCCAGACTACTTAGAAATTTCTTGCAGTTGTCCAGGAGAGGGGTAATGATACTCTGAACTAGGATCATGTGGCTATATGAATAGAGAGAATGGGGAAATGTTGTAAAGGTAGAAATGACAAGATTAGGCAATGGATACACGAGGTGAATGAGAATAAGGCATTCTCCATTCCAATTTCTTTGTTTTGTGGCTAAGGAAACTTTTCCAACCATAGAGGTATATTCGAAGAATTATTTTACTAAGTCTTTTCAGAGATTCTGAGCAAACCAGCTCTAGCTCTATCATTGAGAATTCATAAAGATACTTTAAATAACTTTGCTCATGTGACTTTAAATTTCTTTAGCTGTATGAAGTGATTAATTCTTCAATTATTTCACTCAACTGACTTGGCGCAGAAATAAACTTGTCCTTTTAAATAATCTCGAGATTACTTAGGTTTATTTGGAAGCCAAAAGTTACTTGAAAATTAAGCTCAGTTTCTTAAGAATTTTCTTGTCCCATAGCCTAGGTCAACACTCTTGGCACTGGCCTTTGAAAGACTTTTACAATGTAAAATTCTTTGGATTTAGTACCTCTCTGCTGAGTAACAGCTCAACTGTATGTTAAAAATTATTAAGATTTATATTGTTTTTCATTGTTCAGGGAAAAGAACCTCATTTAATTTTTATCAGCTTGTATTTTATCCATTCCTGGATATTTACCATACCAAAATTGTCTCATTTTCCCTTTGTTTCTGCACAAATCCTTATTATTTTAAGATTCTACAACCAAAATAGAGGTTGTCATTTTTAGTATGAAAGAGATTCCTGCATCCTAATTCCACTCCCGCTGACAATGATATTGAAACCATCAATTAAAATAAAACATTTACCATAGTTTAGTGGAGAAGCTGCCAAAATTAGGCATGTCTTCCATTTTGTAACCAAATACCTACACCTCACTACCATCTAAGCAAGAACCCAGAGTGTCAGGGACCCTAAGCTTATTAACCCAAAAGTTATAATAAGTGAGGCAGGAAAGGGAGACTGCTCCTTAATGCTTCTGACGATGGCAGAGTTGGAAACATAGCTAACATATTGTATCACAGAGCCAGGATCCCAAACATTTTCAACAAACTAGAGCAAGGACCAAATCTGATAAGATGGAATTCGATCAGGATTAATATAAATTCAAACTCTTGGGTTCAAAAAATCAATAGTACAACTACAGAATGGGCTTAAGCACCAGGTGCCAGTAAAATATCTGAGAGTTTTCACTCAGCTTCAAGTTCATTAAGAATCAAAAGGGTAACAAGGTAGCTACTAAAAAAAATCTAACTCCAACTACAGCTGCATTGATAGATGTGTCATGTCTAGAAAGGGGCAGTTATGGTCTTGTTGTATGTGTTCTTTCCTGAGCAAAAAACATCTGGATTATTGTGTTCAGTTCAACGTGCATGGGAGAATGCCTTAGTCTCACTCACCTCGTGTATCCATTGCCTAATCTTGTCATTTCTATCTTTACAACATTTCCCCATTTTCTCTGTTCATATAGCCACATGATCCTAGTTCACAGCATCATTACCCCTCTCCTGGACAACTGCAAGAGATTTCTAAGTAGTCTGGCCATGTCTCTCCGTACTCCAATCCATCCTCTACTCTGTTGCCAATGTAATTTTTCTAAAGCACAAAGGGCAAAGTCATAAGGACATGTACAAGGGAGGGCAACCAGGATGGTAAACACCAAAAACCACACTACACAAGGAATTGGGGGTGATTAATCTAAGAGAAGATTTTGTTGAGACATGTTAACTGTCTTTGAGTATTTGAAGAACTGGCATAGGGAGATAGAAGTTTTGGCTAGTCCGCATGGGGCAGAATTAAGAACACTGGCAATTGTCTCAAGAGACTTTTTAATAAAAGTATAATAAAAAAAAACTTTGTTACTGTTGAAGAATGGAATGTGTCTCTCTAAGGGAGACTGAAATTCCCACCAATAGAGGTCTTCCAGTGGAAGTTGAATGAGCCCTTCTGGGTTTTTAAAAGAATTGGTTTGTTTTTATCTTTGGCACCCAATGGTGCCTGGCATATACTAACTAGATGATTAAATGCCTAGTGAATGAATTGAATTGAAGGAAACTGAAATTAATATTTTTTAAAGAAATTACTATTTAGTTATGAACTGGATTAGAAGATCGCTGAGGTCCCTCCAAAGTCTGTGAACCTGCGAAGATTCTGCTAATTGAATAAAGAATATTTATTTAATAAGGGATTCAATAAGGAATATTTAGAATGTTCCCAGAGACTTTTAAGGCTCCATAAATAATTTAGTTTACAAATAGTGCTAATTTAAATTAATCTTTCTGGTATTGAATGAAGTCTTACTTGCTAAAGAAAATTATTCAAATTGCTGATTATTATTTTTTTTTAAAAAAATAAAGTATGAATAACTGTATTGTATATTACTGTGCCAGTCTCACGAGTAGGAAAAGCATTGATTCTGAAGAGCCTAGACTAAACTGGAGGGAAAACTGTGAGTTGGAAAAGTAAATTGGAAACATTAAGTAGAATTAAGTTCACGCTCATTTTATTGACTAAGAAATTAAGGATCAGTGGTAAGTGGGGGCAGAGTGTGATGCAAAGAGCTCTGCACTTGGGAGGCAGAAAGCCTGACTTTAAGTCCCCAGATCAGTCACTTACCTCTTAGGGACTCAATGTACTCATCTGTCAAATAGGGAGCTTAAGGCTATATGCTCTCTAAGCTTCCTTCCATTCTGTGAAATGTACTGTTTAAACAGATCTACTTTAACAAAGTCTAAATTTAACAGATCATATACCAGTACCTTCACTTACAGCTGTTCATGACTATATTCCATCCTCTAAATCTGTCATGTCCCTCTGTATCCCAAACCACAACTTCGTTGGATACTTTTAATGTCATGGTAAGAGTCCTGGTCTTAGAACCAGAAAATATACTTTTGAGCACCAGCTCTGCCATTTAACTAGCTGTGCGATCATGGACACCCCTCTGAGTCTTAGCATTCTCATTTGTTTAATGGACAAATCATACTTACAAGCAATATAAGATTGTTATTGTTGGGAGTGGGGAGGGGGGGGAGGTTAAGCACCTACTATATTACCAGGTTCTTGGAATACAAAGGCAAATGTTAAACACATCCTGCCCTCCAAGAGCTGACATTCTGTTAGAGTCCGTAGATGGATGTATATAAGGTAAAAACAAAGTGATGTTGAAGGGGAATGAATTAGCAATAGAGATGATGAAATCAAGAAAGGCTTCATGTAGAAGACAGATTATCCCCTTCTCAGGAGTTTTGTGGCAAAATCAGTTTGTAAACCTTAAAATGCTGCAGAAAGAGAGTTGTTGTTACTGTTTTTCAGCAGAGAAGCAAACAACCAAAAGATGTCCAGATCTTTAGTCTGAGTTTCCTTTTTAGAGACAGAACTTGGGTAACAGGAGAAGTCAGACAAGAAAGCTGCTATGGTCACTGTACTCATTTTTCCTCTTTGAGTGGTCTACGTATCAGTCATTGAGCCAAGAACCAGAGAATTATTCTGGTTTGGGTAGATTGTAAAGAATCCATCCATACTCCATAGCTTATAATAAGATACCCAGGATTATTTTAATGTTATATTGCACCCAGCAGATCCAATTTAAAGTCTCTGGGAACATCTTTGAAAAAGTTCAGTTTCACCTTCATTCATGAACTGTTTAGGCAAAATTCTGGTTGTCTGTTGTTGGCACCACAATCCTCCCAAGCAGACAGTTTCAAAACCTTGGAATCACCTTTGACACTTCCTTCTGTCCCACGTACCATATACTTTGAATAGCCAAGTCAGGTCCGTCCTATCTTTGGCACTTGCATTTGTCCCCTCATATCTACTCCCACAGTAACCATCCTAGTTCAGAGCCAGAAAAAAAATGAAAGACTCATGTTCTAAGTATATAATAAAATTAGGAAATAAACAAGTAAAAAATCCAAAATAAACACAAAAGAGGAAAATTTTAAGTGAGAGAAACCAAAAAGATACAGAACTAGTAAAACTAAAATCTAGTTCTTTGAAAAGACTAACAAAATTAAGTGGGAGGCTAATCAAACCACAAATAAAAATCACAAATCAGAACTGAGAAAAAGAAAAATAATTATCAGAACACACAATGTGTAATTACATGCCAGAAAAATTTGGAATTAAAAAAGAGTAATACCTGTAAAAAACATAAAATATCCAAATTGGCAAAATTTAGAGATCTTAACTGAATTTCAGAAAAACAAATCAACCCAATTATAAAAGAACTATACACACACACACATATATGTGTGTGTGTATATATATATATATATATATACATATATATATTTAATTGGTCTACAACAGAAAGTGTGAGGAACTGTCTTAGGAAAGTTTTTGATTTTTATATAATTGGAATTTGGGTTCAGGAAAGGAAACTGGGAGCCTGAACAGCAAAACAAAGAAAAACATGCTTGTTTGGGCTTGTTGGTTAGATCTTAGAATGCAAACTATTTTCAGCTGTTAATTTGTAGGTAGGTGATAAGGATTTGGGGGCCAATGATGGTTTTTGTCAAAAATGTACTAAAGGGGGGCACATATAGATGCAGCAAAATTGATTCTCTAGTTACTGGCTCATGTTTGGTTTTATCTGTAAATGAAGGAAATGGAGAACATTTCCAACAAATTAATAGGAAATATGCCCCGAGACATATGATGACCTTAGGAAGAAAGACTGGTGAACAGGGATGGTGTTAGTGATAAAGGTGGTGGTAATGCAATGTATGTTCTTTCTTATGCCTCCACTTAGGCCAGTAAATAGGATGCTCTTAGCCAGTGACTTTATTTATTTGACTTGATTTGGGGCCATACAGTCTCTCAAGCCAGTATTGCCTGTAAGTCCTTGAGAGCAGTTTCCTTGTATTGCTCAATGTAACTGTTCTCTCAGCAACCAGTCCTGTTTCTGTTGTGGAAGGATAACTATAGATGCAATAATCATATATAAATATATTGGATAAGTTATAATGTAACAGTTTACTCTAATACAGAAAATTAAAATTAAAAAAATTGGTCTAGATGTATTCATAGGTGAATTCTATTACACTCTTAAAGAACAATTAATACCTACATTACATAAGCGTTCTCAGAAATTAAAAAAAGAAAATTTCTACCAAGCTCCTTTTACAGACAAATATAGTCCTAAGCTAAAGGAAAATAGAGAAATGGAATTTTGGACTACTATTATGCATGAGTTTTGATTCAAATATTTTAAATAAAATCCTGGCAAAATAGTTAAGGCAACATATCCAACAAAAAATCTTTATAGTCAAGTTGGATTCATATAAGGAGTATAAGAATGGTTCAATATTAGAAGAACAACCACCATAATCAATCATATTTTTAAAATTCAAAACCACATAATTGATAGATATTGCCAAAGTAAAGTGCCTACATAGACCAAAAAAACCTACAAAAACACTTACAAATCAGGAATGAGAGGATCTTTTTTAATATAATAAAAAGAACTAAAATATTTAGAGCCAAAATATAGCATTATATGCAATGGGAAACATTAGAAGGTTTCCCAATAAATACAGGAATAAAGCAAAGATGTCCTCCTTTCCCTGTCTTTATTTGACATAATTCTAGAAATGCTGGTGATAACAATAAAACAAGAGAAACGAACTGAGGTTATAAACACTGGTAAAGAGAAAACAAAAATTTTTCTATTTGGAAACTGCATAATAATTTACTTAGAAAACCCAGAGTCATCAAATAAATTCAGAAAATAAATACTACAATAAAGTAGCTGGATATGAAATAAATCTACAAATTTTATCACTATTTCTACATAGCAATAAAAAACTGAGGAGGGAATAATAGAGAAATCCCATTCAAGATAAATACAAAAATATCAAAAATTTGTGAAAGTCAACTTAGCAAGAAACTCAGGGGCATATGCATATATGTATGTATTCACATACATATATATACATATGTATATGTATATATATACATATATATACATATATACATATATATATCATATATACACATATACATGATCAGAAAGCATTCTTTAAGGAACTAGTGACCTAAATAATTGGAGGGACATTCAGTGCTCATGTTTAAACCTTAATAATATAGTAAAAGTGATGATCTTGGCTAAGTTAATTTAAATGTTTAGCATTATGCTAATCAAAGTACCCAATAAGTACTTTATTAGATATGGATAAAATAATAGATTTCACTTAGAGGAGCAAATGTTCTAAAAATCTGTTGTGAAATAATGAAAAATAAGTTGGAATGAAGAGAACTTTCAGACTTCAAATTATACTATGCAGCAGTAATTTTAAAAATATTTGTTACTAACTTAAAAAATAAAAAAGCAGAACAGAATAGATAAGATGCATCAGAAACAGTTGAATTCAGCAACCTAGTGTCTGAGAACCTGAGAGTATAAATTACTTGGGAACAACTTTCATATTTGACAAGAACTGCTGGGAAAACTGGAATGCAGTTTGACAAATCAAGTATAGTTGGTATTTGAAAGTATAGTTATGGTTAAAGGACTGTGAATGAGGAAAAGCATTAAATGGTCTATGTAGAACTATAACCAAATGAGTAGAAATTACAGGAGAATTAATTTAGACTAATGATAAATGTTCCAAGACAAATAGAACTATCCGACAATGCAGTACTTTGTATGGCAGTTAGTATATTATTATCTTTCAGATAACTTTATTCTGGTAAGTTTTCTCTGGAGACATTGTTGAAAGATAGCATTTTAAAAATATTTTAGTTTAATTTAATTTTTTTAATTAGCAAAAATCTATTTTCTCTCCTTCTTTATTGGAAAATGAAAGAAAAAGTAAACCCTTGTAACAAATTTGAAATGGTAAAGCAAAGCAAAATCCTAGATGAGTCATATCTAAAAAATATGTCTCATTCTGTGCCCTGAATCCATTACCATTCTGTGAGGGAGTGGGTATCATTCTTCATCATCAGTTCTCTGGAACTGGAACTTTTGGGGGCATAGTTCCAAATTATTTTTCAGAATGATTAGACCACTTCACAGCTTGTACATTAATGGGACTGTTTCCCTTCCTGTGCAAGATTTGTCATTTTCTGATTGTCTTTTTTTTTAAATAATCTTTGCCAGTATGATTGGTGTGAGGTAGAACTTTAATTTTTGTTTCTCTAATTACTAGTTATTTATAATGGTTATTTTCCATATGGAAATAAAAACAAACTCAAATAATTAGAGAAATATTAATGCCTCATTGGTAGGTTCAGACCATATAATAAAAAATGACAATATTAAGTTAATTTAGTCATTCAGTGTCATGCTAATCAAACTATGAAAGAATTATTTTACATGGCTAGAAAAAATGATAAAATTCATCTGGAGAAGTAAAAGGTCAAGAATCTCAAGGAAAATAATTTTAAAAAGTGAGAAAGACGGGGAACTAACAGTACTAAATACCAAACTACACTAGACGATAGTAATCATCCAAATGAATTTAGTACTGGTTAAGAAATAGAGGCCACTGGAACAAAATAGGAACACAACAAACTTAGTAGCCTAATGTTTGATAAACCCAAAGATCCAAGTTTTGGGCGCAAGAATTCACTATTCAACAAAAACTGCCAGGAAAGCTTGAAAGCAGTGTGGCAGAAATGAGACTAATATCTCACATACCGCACACCACAAAAAAACTCCAACAGATACATGACTTAGACATAAAAGGTGACATTATACACCAATTAGAGAAGCAAGGAAGAAATTTCCTTTCACACTTGTGAACAGAGAATGCTTCATGACCAAACAATGCCTTGAGATCATAGAAGAAAAAATGGACAATTTTATTACATAAAATTTAAAAGTTTTTAGACAAATACACACACTCAAAACAAACAAACAAAAAGTAAATACAGCCAACATTAGAAGTGAAGCAGGAAACTGGGGGAAATCATTTCAATGAGTTTCTCTGATAGAAGTTCTCATTTTCAAGCTAAGTAAAGAAATTATTCAAATTTTCAAATTTACAATAATCAAAGGATGGGAACTGGAAGTTTTCTAAGATCATATTTCTTTAACAACATAAAAATGCATTAGGCTTATGATATTGTAATTTTATTTCAGAAAAACTAAGGAAATAAAAGAATGGAAACCAATGTCATCAATTTTTCTTCAAAATCAGTCTTATGTTATACTATAACTGGGTTTTGATGACATGATAACATGGTCAAATAAAAGCAAAAGTATTCCCTGAAAGCTGAAATTATATTTGCAAAGACAAAGTTACCCCTAGTGATCTTACTATCTATATCTATATTCCTGCAAAATAAGGAAAAACAAAAATACAGCATAACAACATTCATGGGATCCAGATGTCTCCAAACATATGGTGAATTCATGCTCAAATATGTGATTTTACATTTCACATAAATGTGTTCAATCAAAAAAAAGCCTATAATGTTTAATTTTTATTTCCCAAAACATCCTGCAAGATTTTTATAATATCTAGTTTTTCCAGTTGAAAAATTTCACTGTATTTTCCCATTGGTTTGCAAATGCTTTTATTGCATTTGCTTGAGCCAATTCAATCAGAAGTTTTCAAAGGAAATTCTTCACTTCAGGAGTAGTTCTTACTGAATAAAAAAAAGGTGTTTTGGAATTAAATAAATGGAATGTTCAGCTTTACTCCAACAACAGAAATAATAAACTATACTGCTCTCTTTCAAGAAATGTATTAACTAGTTAAAGCCACCGAGGGGTCATTTAAGTATAGGTAATTTACTAACCAGAACAGTAGTATACAGAAACCAATGAATACAGAAACAATATACTATCTAATCACTCGAGGAGGTGGTAGTGAGAGAAAGAAATCACAGTCAGTATATGTAACTGAATTTGCCAAGGAGGTTTCCAGGCCCCTAGGTAAAAGGAAAAGCATTAATTTTCAAAGACAGTATATACTAAATTTCATAATCCCTCTCTCAGATTTAAATTTCCTTCAACACTTTCCTTTGCAGTGTTCACATACTACTTTACATCATTCGTGTATACAATTTTCCTCCCTTTTAGATTACAGGCTCCTGATAATACTAATAATGACAATAATAGCACATTTTATTATTTTATGGTTCAGATATCTCTGTGAGGGTCAGCTAGGTGGCGCAGTGCATAGAGCACTGGTCCTGGAGTCAGGAGGACCTGAGTTCTAATCCAGCTTCAGACACTTGACACACTTACTAGCTGTATGACCTTGGGCAAGTCACTTAAACCCAATTGCCCTGCCTTCTCTGCTCCAAAAAAAAAAAACAAAACATTTCTGTGAAGTCAGTACATAAATCATGTGCATTTTATAGATAAGGAAAGCGAGACTCAGAAGAGTTAAATGACTTGCTAGCGTTTCAGACTAAAATTGGTTATTACTTTGCTTCTAGAAGTTGTGTGCTATATGTTGCAAATATAGGATTTTTAAAACAATATCAAGGACCAGAAAGTTAATATTAGAAATAATTAGGATTCAGGAAACATTATCCAAATGCTCCTTGCAATTTCAAGTCTAACCCAGAAATATGGCACCTCATTGGCAGTTACACATCATCTCAAAAACAATGTGATTAGATTGGGAAATTAGCTTGAGACTCCACTAATTACACACACACACACACACACACACACACACACACACACACATTAACTTTAGATGTATTGAAGCAAATGAGTTTAATTAGCTAAAACCTTTACATATATTAGTTGTATACATATATATATACATGTTTCCATTCTCTGAGCTTTTTGTATTTCTCTTTGAGTTGTTGCATCCAATAAAGAAAGATATTTGTATCCAATAAAGGATTATACATTAGACTTTAATTAAAGTCTAGATCTCTATTGATTTTAAATATAAAACTGCATCTTATTTTATCTTGGTCAACACAGTACCTAGCACAGAGGCACATATCTTAATAACTCATTGAAAAAAAAATTTGGTACAATCTGTTTCTCTTTTTTCCAGGAAAAAGTGGTTTGGTTAGTGTGAATCAAGACATTCCCTTCAGCCCTACCCCATATACATTAGAAAGACTTTTTTTCCAGGAGGAGGAAGAAAAAGAGGAACAGGAGGAGGAAGAGAAAGAGGAGGGGTAGGGAGTGAGGAAGAGGAAGAGGAAAAGAGGAAGGGAGGGTATAGACCAAGGTGTCAAAGTTGCATGCAGCCTGTAAAACTCCCAAGTGTAGCCTGAACCAGATTAAAATGTAATTAGGAAATATTTAATGAAATAAATAAAAATACAATACAAGGTAGATAATATTAATTTGTGGTTTTCTAAGTCATCGTGGTGCCTGCAGGGATCTATTTCTATTTGACTCTGAAATTACTAATGTTTTCTTTCTGAAGTTCAAAGGCAGTCAGGTTAAGGAACCTTAGAGACCATCTAATACAACCCCTTCATTTTACAAAATCCTGAGGGCCAGGAAGAAATTTGCTTTCCCAAGGTCACCCTGGCTTAAGTATCAGAGCCTAAATCTGGTTTTTTGTTTGTTTGCTTGTTTTATTTTTTTTATTTTTAGTCTGCAACACACGCTTGTACATAATTTTGAGTTCCAGATTTTCTTCCCTCCCTCCCCACCTCCCTCCCCAAGATGGCATGGAATCCCATATAACTTCCATATATAACTTGGCATTGAATTAATTTACACACTAGTCAAGTTGTGGAGAAGAATTATGACCAATGGAATGAATCATGAGAAAGAAGAAACAGAACCAAAAAAAAAACTACAATCCAACGACAAATATAAAAGAGAGGAAAAAAAAGTGGGGGAGAAAAAGGCGAGTATGAAGAGTGCC
>CM053625.1:253965441-254016451 GCA_028646595.1 Phalanger gymnotis
CTCAGGTTTTTTGTGTTCTTCATGTTGGTTAGCCTTTTCCTGGCTTTACAATAAATTTCTGCTTTTGGGGCTCAGGGCTCACTGTCCCAGATTTCTTATCCTGGGGATTGTGAGTCTCTTTGTTGGCTTTGTGAATTATAGCCTTCAGTTTCCTGAGGTGTGGGGGAGGGGGTCCGGCTGCCCGAAATCTCCTCTTCCCCTGGGGTTGTTCTCCAGTACTGTTGCTCTTCAGCAATGGTCTCAGCTCTTTGTTGTTCGAGCTGGGTGTCTGGCACTTCCCCTGGGGGAGCAAGAGTATGTCTGGGCTCCTGGTGTTGACCTCTGCTGGCTCTGCCCCTCTGGAACTTAGGTACTCCCACTATTCGGCCACTGAAGCCTCACTTCTGTCTCCTCTATTCCAGTGTTTTTGTTTCTTCCCCCGAGGAATTCTCTGGGTGGGGAAGGGAGGGGAAGGATTAGAGCCATTTACCTGGCCATTATGTCTCTCAGAAGTTCAAGAAGCGTTTCATACCTTTGGGCTGCAAGCCTCAGGAGCTGGTATCTCACAGTCCGTGGCGTTGTGCCGCCTCTCGTGGCTTCCACAGAGTGCCGTCCTGTATTGGGAGGCCTGGGGATCTGCACTGGTTTCAGGCGCCCGGCTTTCTCCCAGCCTGTCTCCCACTTCCAGAGCCTAAATCTGAAACAGGAACCTCTGAGTCCCACGAGATTACTCCAAACACAATACTTTCCCCATGAAGGTCCCAAAAAACAAGTAATTCTCAAAACATGATTTATAGAGATCCTTTTCAGCAGATCTCTTATATATAATAAGACCACGGAGTCTCTATTTGTTTCTCCTTATGGCTTGAATTTAAAAGTTGTTTATGTCATTGAATTAAAACCAGACGCTACCTCATTAGTGTCTTGTTAAAAAACAGTGCCAATTTCCTTATTCATTATGGAAAAGGTTTATTTCAGTGTCAGGAGGGACCAGGTGGGGTAGGTGATCTAAGATACCTTCCTTGCCAAGATGATCTGTGGGCTAGGGGAATCCAAAAGAAGCTGCTGTCCTACTTCCTCAGGCTCTATTGGTCCACATTTCTGGAACCCAGAAATCAGCAAACAGGCTTGGGAGTTTCTCCGCTTCATGATTGTGCTGGTAGTGCAGTGTGTCAATCAGGGTGTTTTTCTTGTGACAGCCTTGTTTTTCCTCTTATTTTTGTACTCGCTCTTTAGTGTTGGGAGTAGGTTGATACTGAACCAGGCACATTCCCTCCCAGTAAACTCTTGTGACCAACAACTCCCTTTTATGAGAAGTTTCACCGGGATAAGAGATACAGCCTGTAGACTGGGGAGCAGTTTCATTTTGACTAAAAATGTTACCAGCCTAGATGGAGACCATAGGATTTAGAGCCAGAAGGAGCAACCAGAGAGTTTGCAAAATGAGGAAACTGAGTATACCTAAAGCCACTTTTAACTCAAAATCCTATTAATTTTTAAGGCCTGGAGAGATTAAATGGCCTGCCCAAAGTCACACAGGTAGTAGTAGTAAGTAACAGAACCAGGATTTATGTTTAGGCATGTTATCTCCCTTCAGGAAGCAGCAGGGTCTATGAAAAAATGCTTGGATTTGGCATCAGAGGGTCTGCGTTCAAATGCAATGGCTCTGCCTTGCTAACCTTAGACAAATTGCTTCACTTCTGGGTGAAATTATAAAATGAAGGGATTGGATTAAAATTTGGAGACATTTGCTCTCACTGAGGGCAAAATTCTACATTGGGGGAGAGAACAAGCAGATTAAAATGTAATTGGGAAATGTTCGACAAAATAAATAAAAATGTAATACAACATAACTAATGTTAATTTTTAGTTTTCTAAGTCAAAATGCTGCTGAAAGGGATCTGTTTCTATTTGAGTGTGATGTCACTCAACCGCATGACTTTGAAAATCCCTTCTGGCTTTAAATCTAGGACCCTATTACTGCAAATTCGGGCTTCTCTCCATCAGTTTTGAGTCATCAAACTCTTCCTCTGGGCCTCATAAGTATCATTCTGTATCCAATTAAACTACCTGCCCAACCTATCCCATTTCTTGTGACAGTAACACACTCAGGTTTTTTCACAAAGCATGGCATAGGGTAGAGAGTGCCAGACTTGGAGTCAAGACCTGGGTTTGAATTCTGCCTTACACACCGCTTGGGTCATCCTTGGTTAGTCACCTAATTCCTATGAGCCTCAGTTTTCTCATCTGTAACAGGTTTGTTGTATCAAGTGAGATAATGTATGCAAATGCAAAGCATTTTGCAAATCTTAACATGTTGTAAAAATTTTTGATCATTCATTTTTCAGTCGCGTCTGACTTTTCATGACCCCATTTTTGGGTTTTCTTGGCAAAGATGCTGGAGCAGTTGGTCATTTCCTTCTCCAGCTCATTTTATAGATGAGGCAACTGAGGCAAATAGAGTTAAGTGACTTGTCCAGAGTCACACAGATAGTAAATGTCTGAGGCCAGATTTGAACTCATGAAGATAAATCTTCCTAACTCCAGGCCTGGCACTCTGTTCATTGCTCCACATAACTCATTATAGAAATCCCAGAAAATATCAGTGTTATCTTCATTAATAATATATCCTATAAAATTATGCTGTCACACCCATAGGGCATCTCACTGGTTCAGATCTCCTCACAATAAAGTGGTAAGAAATTTCATCACCTATTTTTCTGTTTTCCTTTCAGATTATCAAAGAGCCTCCTCCACCCCCAGCAGAGGAAAAGGAAGTAAGTATTATGAGAATGATCACACCTCTCTTGAGCAATGTTTCAGTAGTTCTACAGAGCCAAGTGGAATAGGCTGGAGATCTAAGGGATTATTTAGGTCTATTCAAGGAAATTCAATGCCTTGGTAAAGGCCATGTAGACCAGAATTATGAGCAATTCAAAGTTCTTTGTACTCTTTTAACCATGTATTAAGGTAGGAGTTGAACTGGCTATTCATCTGGATTGGCTAAAGTCACTGTTCAGAATTAGTTTTGTTTTTTTTAAACATTTTGGAGGTTTTCCTTAAAAAGCTACAAAATTGATGATGAGTAATCTTAACAATCTGTGATTTCATCTACATAGGTGTGCCCTCCACCAAAGCTAATAGCAACCCCTTAGTAGATAGTTTTAATAAGTTGTTGTGGTTTTAAAAAATTACCTAACTGATGGCAAATCTCTAGGCACTGAACCATTGGCATTTGGATAAAAGACATAAAGTCTACCTCACGCTTCTACTCAGAACTTCTCCATCTGGGTAGAACTTTCTGGAACTTGTATGATACTGGTAACTTCTCTGAGGTGGTCCCTTTCAGGTCTTGATCTGTGATTCACTGAGAACTTTCAAGAACCCAGAGCCACTCCAATTCCATGACGTTGTTTTAATGTCACTGTTATTGTGCCTGTCATTTTAAAAGAGAAAATTATAACTATTCATCATATGTCCCAAGGTGAAATTTTATGCATGGAACTACTATTTGGGGGGAGATGGGGGATGGAGGCATGGAGCTATCATATGATCTAGAAACCTACTAGTCTTAGAATATTGAAATGTGCTAGTGCCCAATTCTTCCTTTAAAGAAACAATATTAAAAAATTTTACATAGTGTAATGATGAGTACAGACAAGAGAGATGGCTTAGGACCTATTCGTGTTTTCAAACCTTCCTCAAATAAAATCATATAAAGTGCTTTGCAAATGTCAAATACCCAAATGGATCTGTGATCTTGTAGAGTCAATCGTTGGCTCCAACAATTCAAGTCCTAACCCATCCACACCTACCATTCCATATAACTCTCATCCACAGTCTATCAAATGTTCACCACAGAGTTCATCCCATTCTCTTTGGATGCCACAAGGTGATCAGTAGAGAACTCTGGCTGCCCACCTGTCATCACTCTTGCTCCATAACCAGCCCATTTCCTCTTCCTGTCATATAAACCTTTGATAATATCCTTTAACTCAAGTTCTTCTTAGAGTTCCTTGTCAGGTTTGTTCTTTGTTTTTTGTTCTTGCTGTCTGCTTATACTTTCCATGTACCTTTCTCTTGCCTCTGTGAGAGACTCGTGTTTTGTTCTTGAGAAGCAGTGATGTTCCAGACCTGTAGTCAGATAACAACAGTAGCAACATGTTAGCATTGAAAAGATAGGCCTTTGCTTTCAGGGGAAGCTTCGGGTCAGAGAAAGAGCTTTACAACTTCCTTAAAGGTGTCATCCTCCTTCACAACTGGGCCTTGCTAATGCTCCATCTGAACTGTCTTTCCCAGATACATATACTGTTGGATTATCCAATTCAATTGCATGTTGAAATCTAAGCAATAGATAATGCACTTGATCAATCAATCAATAAACATTTATTAAGCACCTACTATGTGCCAGACACTGTTATCTTTCTAGTGTAGGTGAACAAGCCAGACTCCTTTGAGTGATTACAGAGTTGTTCTAGGCTTTGCCAAGTCGTGGGAATTGATAAAAATCAACACAATATCATCTACAAATAAGCATCAGCGAATAAGCATTTATTAACCGTTTTCTCTGTCTCGGACACTGTGCTAAGTGCCAGGGATATAAAGAAAGGCAAAAGACAGTCCTTGTCTTCAAGAAGTTTAAAGTCTCATGGGGGAGCAACAAGCAAACAAGCATGTACTAACAAGCCATATGCAGGATAAATAGTAAATTATCAATAAAGGAAAGACCGTAGAACTAAGAGAGATTAGGAAATGCTTCCTGCAGAAGGTAGGATATTAGCTAGGTTGTAAGGATGCCAGGGAACCCAGTGGGCAGAGATAAGGAGAAGGGGCATTTGTCATATGGGGAACATGGGACAGCAAGTCCCATGGCATACCCTAAACTAAGAGATGGAGTGTCTTGTTCAAGGAACAGCAAGAGGCCAGTGTCACTGGATCCCAGAGTACATGGGGAGCAGGTGTCTAGGGTGAAAGAAGACTGGAAAGGTCTAAGGGATTCAGATTATGAAGGACTTTTAACACTAAGTTGCTGTTCATTCATTTCAGTTGTGTCTGACTCTTTGTGACCCCATTTGGGGTTTTCTTGGCAAGATAGTGGAGTAGTTTGCCATTTCCTTCTCCAACTCATTTGACAAATGAGGAACTGAGGCAAACAGAATTAAGTGATTTGTCCAGGATCACACAACTAGTAAGTGTCTGGGACTGAATTTCACCTGACTCCAGGCTTGGCACTCTAATCCATTGCACCACCCAGCCACCCTTGAACACTAAACAGAAGATTTTGTATTTAAACATGGAGGTGACAAGGAATCAGTAGAATTTCTTGAGTGGGGGGAGGGTGTTATGATTAGATCTGTACTTTAGGAAAATCACTTTGGAGGCTGGAGAGTGGATTGGAGTAGGGAGAGATTTATATAAAGCAGACCAACAAGAAGGCCATTACAATAGTCTAGGTGTGAAGAGATGAGGACCTATATTGGAGTAGTGGCAATATTAGACAAGAGAAAGCAGTATACTTGAGGAATATGCAAAAGTGAAATCAACAGGCCTTGTCAATAAATTGGATATGGGGGCTAGGGTGGTGAGAAATACTGAGGACTTGAGGATTCAAGCTTGGTATATGAGGAGAATGGTAGTACCCTCAACACCAATTGGAAAGTTTGGAAGAGGTGAAAGTCATGGCGGGAAAGATAAGGAGTTAAGTTTTGAATGTTTGGTGGAGCAGTGGATAGAGCACCAGGCCTGGAGTTGGGAAGACTCATCTTCCCAAGTTCAAATGTGGCCTCAAACGCTAGGCAAGTCACTTAACCCTGTTTGCCTCAGTTCCTCATCTGTCAAATAAGCTGCAGAAGTAAATGGCAAACCACTCCAGTATATTTGCCAAGAAAATCCCAACAAACTCATGAAGAGTTCGACACAATTGAAAATAACTGAACAGCAACAACAACAGGACATCCAGTTTGAGATGCCTAATAGGCAGTTGGAGATGAGAAACTAGAGACCGGCAGAAAGATTAGGTCAGGATAAGCAGATCTGAGAATTGTCAGCAAAGAGATGATAATTGAATCCATGGGAACTGATGAGGTCACCCAGTGAAATAGTGTAGAAAAAGAGGTGAAGAGGGCTTTGTGGGAAACCCGCTGTTAGTGAGCACGATATGGATGAAGATCCTGAGAAGGAACAGTCAGAAGAGGCAGGAAGAGAACCAGGAAAGAGCAGCATTCCCAAAAACCTAGAGAGAAGAGGGTATCAAGGATAAGAGTATCTGAAGAATCCTAGGGAATCCCCGGCAAATCCCTCCTCCACCTGGACTCTATGCTAGATCTTCTCCACCATAGCACTGAATACTTTTGGCAAGCATAAATCTTCTAGTTTGTGCATCATTTAATGTTTATTTAGAGGATTACAGACCGGGATTGTTTGTATTGTTACATATCCAAAGATCTTGAGTGATTTTCATTCTTGAATGGGAGACATTTTACTGTAAAAGATCCTGTAAGTTAGCAATCTGTCCTATCAAATCTAATGCTTTTTACAAGCAATAAACAACATGCACAATGATGTTACATATTTTTACATCTTTAAGTTAGTTGTAAGATGATAAAGATATGTTCCCTACTAATATCCTCATCAAGAATGACCTCATTTTATGTATCTATACCCATATAAAGATTTCCTATAGATGGAGGAGCAAGCATATAGGTTGATAATCCCTAATGTTTTCTTGGTCAGCTTTTTTGGCACGGTTCAGATCTTGAGATTTTTTTCATGCCTTTTAGTATTTCCTCTCCTTCATATAATCACATCATAATTATCATATCCACATCATATCCCCTGTATA
This sequence comes from Phalanger gymnotis, assembly GCA_028646595.1. NCBI lineage: Eukaryota > Metazoa > Chordata > Mammalia > Diprotodontia > Phalangeridae > Phalanger > Phalanger gymnotis. The sequence goes on from CM053625.1 coordinate 253,972,262, forward strand.
TAGGCTTGGTTCAAACCAGCTACTTTTCTGGTCTTTATTTTTTGTGCTATTTCTACATCTTCTGCAAACAGCTGAGGGACTGTGATGTCAGAATTCAGGTTTGGTGGTTCCATGATCCTGGTTGGAGAAAACAGTTTTTGCATATCATTTCCATTTTTCTTTTGTTGCAGATTTTCTATTTTCATCCTCAAGTGCTCTTGACATAACTTTGCTTATCTCACAAGTTAGCTCACAAAGCTTTCTTTAAACTGGTTTTACTAACCATTACTTCTCTCTGCTTTATGTAACATCACTGCTCATAATCATCCATCTTCCTTCTTTGTAAACTTTTACAGACAAGTTTATATTCTAACCTGATGTTGCCTTTGGCAGCCATCCCCATCTAGTTGGCAAGTAAGTACCGTTTTTGCTGACTAAGCTACTTTCTGGGTATTTTTGGTCTTCTTTTCATAGCAATTAATTTACATTGATTTAACTTCTGGATTCAATTATAGTCAGTATCAGTGTCATTTCTGTTGTCCAGTTCATTTTTTTTATTTTCAATAACTTAAATAATTTGAGGTTAAATTTTTTAATTGTATGCTACATATTTTTCTTATTTTTCTTCTTGTTTATTATATATTCTGATCTTAAATCTGATGAGTTGATAGTCTGAATTCATGTATAGATAGGGTAACTACCACAATAATAATCTATTTTCATATATGTTAAAATTTAGTCAATTCATTCTTTATCATGCTATTTCATGTTCAGTGTCCAGTACAGTTCTTTTTCTTTAAGAAAGCACTCATGGTATAAAGGCATAAAACTCTATACAACCTACAAGTTTTGGGCATATCTCACTTAATTCCCTTGGATCATGCTTTCTCATATACCTCTCCCCATCCTCACTGTTTTCCCACCTCTGAAGTTACCAGGTCTCACAATTGACCTGATTTGGAGGGTCCCACCCAGTTCTTGATAGAATTTCTCTACCATTATGCCCTCAACAACTGATTTGGGTAGATAAACAGCAACTATTTTCATGATTGTCTTTTTGCAAATATGTATCATTAATTAGCCTTGAGATATATGATAAACCCACTTTTTTTCTTCTCCAAGTAATAAATGAGTCATCCTTCCATTTAGTTTTAAATTCCCTCTTTCTTCTGCTTTTGTTCATATCAAGAATGTCAAGAGTGATAGGATCCAGCTATTTCAGCAATATATCCGCTCACCGGTCATTGGATATTTTAAATTCCAGTAGTCAGACTCAAGTTTGTTGATAGCCTCAAAACGATGGGATTCACTCTCAATGCAAAAACAAAATGGAACCCCACAGGACTGAGGGTCATTTTATCTTGCTTTCATGGGTTATCATGGCAAAAAAAAAAGAATCATCACTGTGGCCAACCTACTGATTCTATAACCTCTCCATACTTAGTTGGGTTGGTCTTCAGAAAACAGATGCTCAATTATCAAGGTCAAACGATCCTCATCTATAAAATGAGCTGGAGAAGGAAATGGCAAACCATTCCAGTATCCTTGCTGAGAAAACCCCAAATAGAGTCACAAAGAGTTAGACACAACTGAAAAATGACTCAACAAGTACAACAACAATATAGGAAGAATGTTATATGGTCTCCCTGAACCTTAGAAAAGCATTTGACCAAGTATCTTGTTAAACAAAAAAAGGGAAGAGATATGGCTATATCTCTATAATATAATTAATGGCTCACTAGTATGATAGGACAGCCAAAAAGGGTAATGTGGTCTAAAGCATGGAGGCAGAGCATCTAGCAATGAGGAAATAATCTTGCCGTACTTTGCCCTAGTCAGATCACATCTGATTTACCATGTTCAGGACTGTTCTCCATATTTTAGGAAGAATATTAATAAAGTAGAGAGTATTCTGAAGAGAGTGACCAAGATGGTAATGGACTTAGAGTTCATGCTTTATGAGAATTGACTGAAGGAACTGGGGACATTTAGCCTAAAGAAGACTTATGGGAAAAAGACTTATGTTGTCTTCAAGTTCTAAAAGACTATCAAGGGGAGAAAAGGGATTAGTTTTGGGCTACTTCATTTCAAAAGGTAGAGCTAGGGACAATGAATGCAAGTGTCAAAGAAACAGGAGGCTTGATATAGGAAAAACTTCCTAACAAAGCTATCTAAAAGTACCCCAGCTACTTCAAGAAGCCACGTGGGTTCTCCGGCCCTAGAGGCCTTCAAAGAAAGGCTGGATGCCTATTTGTCAGAAATATTCTAGGCTGGATTCTTATTTTGGTAGGGTTTAGATTAGGTGGCCTCTGACGTCCTTTCCAATTCTGAACTTCTATTGTTCTGAAACCCTAGACCATAATACACAAAGAAATTCAACGCCAGAGGTAATGGAAAGTAACAATGGATGGAACTATATAGCAAACATCTGTCCAAATTTTTTAATAATATTCAAAGCCCCTAGATTGAATTCTCCTACTAATACTGACCAGTGTACAAATTACAAAATATACTGGATTGGGAAAAAGATCTGTTGATCACATGTCGGGTTTTTTCTTGTCTGCAAGACATTGCTGTGTGCAAACCAATTTGTTCTCCAGGTCCACTCTAGACTCTTTTGTCAAGTTCCTATTTGAAGAAATAATGGTTAGACTTTCAATTCCATATGTCTCCCATATGCTGAAATGTACATGTAGGAGTCAGAGGATTTAATAACTACAATCGATTAAAACAAGTCTTATTGGAATGCCTACTTTCTGCCCGGATACCAAAAAAGGAAATTAAATTGCTGTGCCATAAAGGAAAAAAAAATCTCTTTATATTCATAAAAACCTTTTCTTTATCCATCAAATATTTGGATCCTGGGCTAATTTTAATTTCGCTGTTTCCAGTTTTGCTTTGTTTCAGCTTTATGAGACCATTGTCTTGGGTTGCCTATTATGTCCCAAAATGAGAAAGAGAGCAAGAGATTTCCCTTGTCTAAATTTTCTTCATATTGTTCTTCTTTCTTTCTAGAAAATAACTTCTCTTTTTCTATAATATTTTCCCATAATATCAAGAAGCTACTTTTTCCTTCAATGTTAACTGGCTCTATTTGTAGACGTGAAGCTTACTGGGCAGCAGTATTACTTAGTAATATTAATACATCAAGTACAAGGGGACATGGAAATCACAAAATGGTTTCCGTGTGCTACCATTCAAACAATCCATAAAACAACATGTCCAGCCATCTCTGCCTTCAAGGGCCAATTTAAGTGTGGCCACTGCCATGAAGTCTTCTCTAACTCCCATCTCAAAGTGAATTCTCTCCTTCCTCAGATTTCTCATAACTCTATGCCTTGACCACTCCTTTACACTTATCGAAATCTTCCTTCTGTCCAAACAACTAACTTATGGCTCCTAAATAAATTATTTTAAAAAATAAAAGGAAGGAGAAAGAAATACCGTGCCCTTAGTTCTTTTCATTTTATCCAACACTTTTCCAGTGGCGGCACTCCCCAACAAAAAGAAACCAACCTGGTATCTGAAACGTCATTACAGTGTGAGCTACGTGTACCTTTTCAGGATTGTGCTGTACCCTAAGAAGAAAGACCAGGTGTGTCAATTGATGCAAAAAACTATTATGATTTTATTTTGAACTAAAAAAATTTCACCTTCGTTCATTTTATTTGCTTTTTGAGTACAAAAAAATCACTGTCAATTGATGCAGTTTGGTCCTTCCAAGTATTCTTAAATACTGATATTTCAAAGCAGAGCCAAGGTGGCAGAGTGGGAAGAAGCAAAAGAATCTAGCTCTCGCCCCATACTTCCTTGACAAAGATCTAGAGAAGGAATTAGACTGTTCTGACCTGGAAAGCCAAGAAGAAGTCACAGTGAGTGCTTTTTCCAGTCCAGTGTGACTTAGGGAGATGGACAGAGAGGTTAGCATATACCAGGATAAAGGGTCTAGCTAGGACTGTATCAGGGAGTATTTTGGCAACCAGGATCTGAGAGGAGATAGAGAAAGGACAACACCAGAGGGAACCCTAAGCAAGTGCTGAGTGTAGGAACAAGGGCCATCTAGTAGGTCTGTCACCCCATCACCCAGTGCTGAGTCACAGATCCAAGCCAGAGAGGAGCTGTTGCAAGTGTGGACCTTAGGAACAATTTCTGGAAAGTAACAATTGTTTTGTAGCTCTGATCCTTGGAGCAGAGTGAAGGGGATCCTGCAGTTCACATACTCTGAACCCATAGAACCTTCCAGGAGGCCAAAAAGAGCCATATCAAACTGCAGTATGCAGAAATATGCTGATAAACGCAAACTTGGACCAGAAACTTGCAGAAGTTAAACTCGGAAGGAGTGATCAGACCTTCCCCTGAATCACTTTGCTTTCAAAAGCACTGGCAGCTTAGAGGGCCCCATCCAAAGCTATGGAAGCAGCAGGATATAAGAGAACAGAAGCTCAGGCCAGACATCCCACTCCAGAAGTATGCAGAGCCCAGAATTCACATAAAGTTCAAAGTCAAGAATCAGGCAAACAAACAAACAACAAAAAAAGAACCGATCCATAAAGAGCTACTATAGTGACAGAGAAGATCGAGACACAAAGAAAAAGAGAATAATAATACATCTTGGACACTAATTGGACAATAATTCCTAGAAGAGTTAAAGAAGGCATTAAAACATGATTTTAAAAGCCAATTGATAGGTAAAGAAAGAATCGTACTAAATTCCTTCCATGACACAAATTTGTTTTTGATACCTAAACTAGGGAGAATAAACACAGAAAAAGAAAACTATAGACCAATTTCCCTAATTAATATTGATGCAAAAGTTTTAATAAAAATACTAGCAAAGAGATTACAACAATATATCACAGTGATCAAACACTATGACCAGGTGGAATTTATATCAACAGTACAGGGCTGGCATAACAACAATGCTGCTAGCAGCTGTTGTGGTGGTGAAAGACCAACAACACCAACACACAGAAGGACTGCTAGCACAGGTCCTTTGATCTGTTTTTCTAAGGAAAGCAACTTTAAGGGGTTAACAAGCTCACTTTAATTAAACACAACTATATATATATGTATGTGTATATATATATATGTATATATATATATATATATATATATATATATCATTCCCTTAGTTCGGAGGGAAAAGTCAGCACCCTGAACTTCAGAGCAAATACAAACAGAAATTACAAACAGAAAATATAAGCAGATCAACCAGCAAGATTTTGTCTGATCATAGCAATACATGCATAGTTATCGGAGAGAAAAGCACTACCATCTGGGTTTTCGAAGCTGAGCTGGATATGTATATATACACACACACCCTTTTTTTCAGGGCCAGAACACTTCACACCTCTCCACGGTTTCACACCTCTCCATGGTTTCACACTTCTGGAGGGTTTCACACCTTTCGTGACCTAATTAGCAAAAGTGTGTGGTCCTTTCTACAAACAAAGGCAAGATTCAATCAAAGGCATTCATTGCCTTAGTACTGAGCAGCACTCCAAAACAAAAACAGTAAAAAATCCCACTTTGCTTACCCTTGCAGCTGGTTCAATATTAGGAAAACTATAAGCATAATTGACCATATCAATGACAAAAGCAACAAAAATCATATGAATATATCAATGGATGCAGAAAAAGGTTTTGACAAGATATAGTACCTATTATTGTTTTAAAAAAAACATTTAGAAAGCATAGAAATAAATGGAAATTTTCTTTAAATGATATGTAGTTATCTATCTAAAACCAAGAGCAACCAGTATGTGTATTGATAGTAAACTACTAGCCTTCTCAGTAAGACTGGGATGAAGCAAAGATGTCCGTTATCACCATTACTATTCAGTATTGAACTGGAAATGCTGGCTATAGTAATAAAACAAGAAGTTGAAGGACTAAGAATAGGCAACAAGGAAACAGAACTATTAGTCTTTGCAGTTGATATGATGTTATACTTGGAGAATCCTAGAGAATCAACTAAAGAATTAGTTGAAACAATTAACAACTTTAGCAAAGTTGCAAGATATAAAACCACACAAATAATCAGAATTTCTATATATTGCCAACAAAATCCAGTAAGAGATAGAAAGAGAAATTTCATTTAAAATAATTGCAGACAATACAAAATATTTTGGAGTCTACCTGCCAAGACTCACAAAGGAACTATATTGAACACAATTAAAAAACACTTTTTCATACAAATGAAGATCTGAACAATCAGAGAAATATTAACTGCTCATGGGTAGGCCACAGCAATAAAAATGGCAATTCTGCCCAAATTAATTTTCTTCTTCAGTGACATGCCAATGAAATTATCAAATAATCATTTTATAGAGCTAAAAAAATAATAACAAAGTTTATCTGGGAAAACAAAGATTATCAAGGGAATCAGTGAAAAAAAAGTAGAGGAAGGTGACCTAGTAGTACCATTTTTCAAACTATATTATAAAGCATAATCATCAAAACAATCTGGTACTGGATAAGAAGAGTGGTGGATCAGTAAAATAGGTTAGAGAGCTGATGGACTCAAATGTAAATTGAAAAGATTTTCTTTTCTTTCTTTTCCTTTCTTCCTTCCTTTCTTTTCCTTTCTTCCTTCCTTTCTTTTTTTGGACATGGCTAATGTGGAAATTTGCTTTGCATGACTAAACATAATTGTAATAGGTTTATTTTGTCCTTCCAATCTTGTTATCACATAATGTGTTCTCTGGTGATGCTCATTTCATTCTGCATCAGTTCATACAACTCTTCTGAGGTTTTTCTGAAACTTTGCCTTTCATCATTTCTTATAACACTAATCCAGTTACGCAATACTTACTTACAATGATATTCCATTACGTTCATATATCATAATTTGTGCAGCCATTCCCCAATTGATTTACAACCCTTCAGTTTCCAGTTCTTTGCCACTATAGAAAGAGCTGCTAAATATTTGTGCACAAATGGATTCTTTTCCTCTTTCTTTGATTTTTTTTTGGTGTATAGGTCTAGTAGTTTTATTATTGAGTCAAAGGGTATTCAGAGGTTAGTAACTTTAGGGGCATAGCTCCAAAGCAGGCTATCTACTCTTCTCCTCCTTTCTTGCCCCTCCCCACAATTATCTTGTATATATTTTGAACTTTTTGTGTACACATTGTTTCCTGAAATAACAATCCCTCCAAAACATGAAAATATTCAAAGAGTTCTTAACTTTCCAGCAGCCCTCTTCACAGGGGATCCTTACTACATACACCAATTTGACTATTTTCAGTATGCATATTCTCAAATGCTATTTACTATTACTTATAAAATAATATCTCTAATATGTGTGGAATAACAGAGGAAATGGAGTAAGATTTAGTCATTGTGTTTGGGGACAAAGAATCTGAACTGAATCAATTACTCATGATATGTCCCAAATTAAGGGGCTCCTCCCACTAACCACTTAATCTCTACACAGATTAGAAGTATAGAAGATTTCCCAATCTCTCCACTATGGTCTTAATTATTCAACAAATAATCCACAAAGTGAATAGGTTTCCAATTTATTCACAGAATGTCAGACCTAAAAGAGAGCTCAGATATCACCTAGTCTAGTGCCTTTGTTTTACAGGTAAGGTAACTGAGGCCCAGAGTTTAATTTGCCCAAGTTCATACAACTAGTAAGTGGCAAGGTTGGCATTCTAACCCAGGCCTTCTGACTCCATGCTCAAGGTTCCTTCCACTACATGCCGAAGGATATCCTGATTCAGTTTACAAGTCAGATCATAAATATCCAAGCCTTCTAGGGCAGCAGTACACATGCTACACTCTACTGCCATTTTTGAGACTTTAAAAAGATCCTACCACTGGCACCATTCACTAGCAGTTGTCTAGGACACAATAGGTTATAATAAGCCCCCTTCTCCCCTCAGGCTGACTAAACAAAAGGTTGTTTGTAACTTGGCCATAGCCAAAGTGTGAGTCAGCCCCACACACCAAGTGAAAGTGTTGACTTAAGAAAAGCCTGTTTTGACATAGATCCATTTCTTAACCTATCACACTTGTAGTTCAATCCACTTGAGTATTCCTATTTGGCTACACTGGCCTGGCAGTCTCTGTGTTATAACACATTGGCAACAGTGCTCTCTTTCTGATGGATAATTATTCCATTCCCTTCTTGGAACATACAGGTCTTTATTTTTGCACCAAAGACACATTTGGTTTAATTGATTTTACATGGCATTTTGGAAGTCATTCCAGAAAGGACCACATACAAATTTGGGACCAGAGAACATTAATTCAAATCTCAGCACTGCCTTTTTTCGTGTTCCCAACACTTAGTATGCATAGGAAGTACTTAATAAATGCCTGTTGGTTGATTGACTGACCTCCGTTACCTTGGGTGAGTAACTTTATGTCTCTGAGCCTCAGATTCCTCATCTGGGAAGAAGAATCCTCATTTATCTCCTTAAGAGAGGAGGGAACATAGGAGAGAAATGCTGGTCTTGACCTGTAATTTCATTAAGGTGGAGTAGAAAAATCCCCTTTTCAAAGTCATGAGTCCTACCTAGAATACTTATTCCCTACTTATCTATGTTGCATAAAATCCTTCACTTCCTTCAAGATATACTTCCTTTAAGTACTACTTCCTATGATGGCTTTCCTAACCCCCATCCCAAACTGGTAGTTCTTTCCCTTACTATTTGTTTTATCTCTACATAATTTTATATACACAAATCTCCACTAATAAAATATAAATTCCTTAATAGCAGAGACTTTCATTTTTATCTTTGTATCTTGTTCCTGTCACATTGTTGTTGTTCAGTTGTGTTGGACTCTGTGACCCCATGGACCATAGCATGCCAATAGTGTCCATGTGGTTTTCTTGGCAAAGATACTGGAGTGGTTTGTCATTTCCATCTCCAGTGGGTCACCTGATGGCAGAACTCTCTACTATGACTTGTCCAGCTTGGGTAACCCCGCACAGCATACCTCATAGTTTCATTAACCTATGCAAACCCCTCCACCATGACAAGGCAGTGATCTAGGAGGGGTCCTGACACATAGAAGATCCTTAACAAAAACTTTGTTGATTGATTTGGTTGACTTTTTTAGCAGAGTTTTAATTCATAGAGTCCCACCTGCCTCTCCAAAAATCTAGTATGTGTGTCAGACTATTCTTAGGTTACTCTCCTGTTTTGTACATTCTAATATTAACTTCCACACAAGGTATCTATCATGTCTATCCCAGCAACCATCTCCTTTATGTTGGTAAGAATCGATTTCAGAACAGAAAGTCCCCTTCGTAGGTTCCTCCACCTTCTGAAGGATGAAATTATTATTAAGATGAGTCAAAAAATTATTAGGTCTTCTGCTCTGGGTACAAAGAGAGATCCAACAAAAAGTCAGATAATTGAAATTCCATTCCCCTCCCCCCTACACCAACCACTATACCGGCCTTCATGCCAGGCTAATGCTATGTTTCCCAAAAGTTTGATTTATTTCCTTTCTCTGATCACTAATCAGTATTGTACTCTGATTAAAATATATATGTATACATATGTGTATACATATATACATATATGTATACATATATATATTCTTTGTGTTCCTGCTTGAATAAATGCTCTACACAAAGATGGTATACCACATCTGGTTCTTAGATTTCCTCATAACTATATCTTCTTAATGTATGCTACCATGCCCCACCCTCCTTTTTTGTCTCACCTTAAATTAAGTTTAGTTTTCCAAAACTCTCTTTTCATAATGCATCACATCCCACGTAGTCTCTATGTCCTGTGAAGTTCAGTTTTCTTCCTTGCATTAGGATCTCTAGTCCCCCTTGCTTGTTTTCCATGCTTTCTACTGTTGCATAGACATTCTAGACCAGGAATTTTACTATCAGCTCTATCTGGGGGAGAGAGCTGTGCCTTGCAGTAAGGCCATGCTTTAGCCTAGAGTTTGCCTCTGGAAGGGGCCCATCTCTCAACCAAGTGTATTGACTGGACATAAGAAGGTCAAGCACATTGCAGGTTCAACCACAGCTAGCTTTAGTGGTCACTGCTTTGACAGTCACAGCAACTTTATTATTTTATGCATCCCAAGCTGAGGAAACAAATGAGCAGATGCCTTGTCTCATAAACCAGAATATGGGTCTTCCTCTGATCAGATAGCCCAAGATCAGTCTTAATGGGATCCAATTTTGTGATGATGCAACAAAGACTGACCTGAATAGGACTGGGTAGAGTCCAGCAAGGGCCATGGCTGGTAAGAATAGAGGATGAAGGATAGAGAAGAATTGCATGATTCTGATTGAATCCTACCCTACTGAAAAAGCAGCAAAGGAAAAATAATGGGGAAATTCTAGTATTCTAACATAGAGTTCTTTCATTCAGTCAATCCAACAACATTTACCAAATATTCACTATATGCCAGGTACTATTATTAGGTGCTAGGGGATGCAAAAACACAACAGGGCCTGCCCCCCAAAATAGTTTGCATGCTATGTAAGAGGAAAACAACCTACAAAAATATCAGTATATATAAGGTAATTTCCAGGTAGCAGGACAACCCAAAGGGATCGGGATGTGCCTCATGTAGGAAATAGTACTTTATCTGAGTTTTGAAGGAAGATGGGGGTTTTATAAGGCAGAAATGGGAAGAGAATGCATTCCAAGCATGGGAGACAGGCCGTAGAAAGGAATATAGAGGGGCAATAGAATATTGTGTACAAAGGGGAGTAACTAGAACAGCATGGCTGGAGCACAAGGGGCATGAAAGACAGTGATGTGCAATAAGCCTGAGAAAATAGTTTGGGGCCATATTGCAAAGGGCTTGCCAAATAGAGGAATTTATATTTTATCTTAAAGAAAGGAGAAGCCCTTGGGGCATCTTGAGCAGGAGAGTAATACTGTCAGACTTGTACTTTAAAAATACCAATTTGGAATGTGTGGAGGATGGATTAAAGAGGGGAGAGAGATGAGGCAGAGAGACCACTCAGGAGACTCTCACAACAGTCCAAGTGAGAGATGATGAGAGTCTAAAGGAGGGTGGCAGCCATGGGAGTAGAGAAAAGAAGATGCCTGCCAGAGGTGTTGTGGAAGTAAAACATCTGGAGATCTGGAGTAAGGTACTAAAAGTCAACATCAGTAACAGAAAATACAACAATTAGCTGTAAAGGCAGGAATCAATGTCAAAGAGAAATAGGGTCAAAATTAAAATTTCTGCCGCCCCACCCCCACCCCTTCCCCAAAAAAGATCGGACAAAAGCGACTACAGGAAGCAAAATACAAGGAAATGGCACAAGAGTTTGATGCCAAATGACAGATGAGGAGCCAAAGTAGACAAATGTAATTTGTTTAATTTGTTGCCCTCAAAGCCTCCATGAGTGTAGAGGAGTTTTAAGCACACACATGCCCCGGCCAATCCAATTTTCCTCTTTGCCAAGACCACTCAATTAAGAACCCTCCCATGCTGCTAGTGCTTTATAAAGCTTCATGGAATGTATCGATAGGCACCTCCTGGAGACTGAGCATCACTATCTAAAAATGTCTGACAAGCCCAGGACCCCCAATCACCAAAACAGTAGCTCTTTCAAATGACCTCCTACAAACCAAAATCCCAGAAGGCAGAATTCTGCCATAAAGATAGGATAAGAAGGCATGATGAGATATTCATACCTGGCAGTGAAAGATTTCTGATGACCAGGTGAGATCTCAGAAGGTTGGTATTTATGCCGCAGATCCAGTGGGAAATCTGACTGATCCACTAAAGCCTCTGCCACAATCACTTTCACAGAAACTTTAGATTTCATGATAGACTTAATATTCTCCCATAATCAGGAATCCAGTTATTGTTGTTCAGTCATGTCCAACTCTCTGTGCCCCATTTGGGATTTTTTTGGCAAAGATGCTGGAGTGGTTTGCCTTTTCCTTCTCTAGCTCATTTTACAGATAAGGAAACTGAGGCAAACAGGGCTACATGACTTGCCCAGGGTCATACAGCTAGTAAGTGTCTGAGTCCAGATTTGAACTCAGGATGATTTGAACTCAATGAGTCTTCCTGACTCCATGCCTGGCACTCTATTCCCTTAACCACCTAGCTGCCCCCTTCAAGTCTCTACTAAAATCTCAAATTCTAGGATAAGCCTTTTCTGACACTACCACCCCCGAACATGCACCCACACTATTAGTGCCTTTCCTCTATTGATCTCCAGTTTATCCCTTATATCTTGTTTGTCCATAGTTGTTTGCATGTTGTCTCACCCATTAAACTACTGCCAGCTCCTTGAGAGCATGGATAGTGTGTTTTGCATTTCTTTGTATGCCCGGCACTTAGCAGAGTACCTGGCACATAGTGGGCAATTAATAAAAGCCTATTGACTGACTGACAAAAAGTAGGAATAAATATACAAAAGTTAAACAGTTCCTGCCCTCAAGGAACCTATCTTTTGCTACTTAAATGGAAAGACAATCCTAATTAGAGTATGAGTCACTGACGCATATGTTGGTACAACATAAGGTATATTAAGCTACATTTTAGAAAATAAAAATCTGCAATATTTGCATGGAATCAGTTCAAATTTTTTTATTCCAAGCCAAATGACAATTTCTGAAATCTGTCTGCACTTCCCTCATCTTCTCACTCAGCCTGGGCTTCCACTTTCATGGGTAAAGGCTTCTTCCCACCCCATCCTCAATCCCTGTTATTATTCTTTTGGTTTCACTCAGGAGCGTGGTGGGAAAGGTCTATCGAGCACACCTCATTCTGTATCTTTCATAGTTTGTGAAGTTTGGGAATTTCAAAGTCTGTATAAGGATTTCCAAAGTCCTAAGAAGAGCTTAAGAAACTTTTAAAGTTTCTTAAAAGTTTGGAAACTTAAGAATTTCTGAGTAGTTCTCTCTGAAATTTTTTAATGTTATTTTTTATTCATTGGGGGTCATTATCTTGTCAACTACTTTATTCAATTTACTGCCTGGGTTATACCTTTTGTTTTGTGCTGTAGAAGAGTTATAAAAGGTTTCCAGGTCCTATTAAGAGTCATTAAATTTTAATTTGTGTCAAATGTTTATTTTATGCTAATCCCTTGAATTTAGTCTTTCTCCTTCAACTGATTTCTCCTTTACAAGGAAAATAGTCATTTAACCTCCCTGGGCCTGTCACCTTATTTCTGAAATGAAAGCGTTAGACTAAATGACCACCAAGGTCCCTTCCATCCGTCAAACTATGGTCCTATGACAATAGTTGTTGCTGAGTTGTTTCAGTCGTGTTCAACTCTTTGCTACCCCATTCGGGGTTTTCTTGACAAAGACACTGGAGTGGTTTGCCATTTCCTTCTCTAGCCCATTTTACAAATAAGGAGCTGAGGCACACACGGTAAAGTGGCTTGCCCACAGTCACACAGTAAGTGTCTGAGGCTGGAACCAAACTCAGGTCCTCCTGACTCTGGGGCCAGAGCTCTATTCACTGTGCCATGGCAGTAATGGTCTAGTAATTAGAGACAAGTGGATTGAGATTCATAGGTTCAAGTAGGGGCAGATTCATCAGCTAAGAGTTTGGGGTAAACAAATTTCTGAGGAGCCAGTGTTACAGAAGCACTGAAAGACTAATTCCAAGAACTGTCAGATTGCTGAGAAGAAAATACAGCATAAACTTTAAGGGCTATATGAATTAATTAATAATCCCCCCTTTTTGTTATTAAGTATAAGTGCTTACCATATCAGAGCAGCCTAGCAAATGAACTGTGAGGTCAGGAAGGAAGCAGTTGCTGACAAATCTCCCTTGCCACTGGCTCCTGTGCTATGAAGGTCATTGGAGGCAGCCACAAAAACAGGGTTCCAGCTTCTGGGTTTGTGTTCCTAACAGCCCATTATAGTGTGAATGCAGAATTTTTTTCTTGGACAGAAGAGAAATTAAGAGTCAGTTTAGACCATAGTTCATTTTAAGGTGTCTGGTTTTTTTTTTTCCTTGAGGAACTTTCCCCCTGTATCTTTGTTTATGCTCCACTGTGTTTTAACTATCCCTGAGGAAGCCTGGTTCACTAAGCTGAGCTGTGAAGCTTCCTAAGATCTGGAGCTCAGAGGAATGCCAAAGTCCTGGGTATCATAAGGTCAGAGATCATTATGATCATAGATCTTTTGGCTAAGGTCAATGATAGCCTTGCCTGAGATCACAAAACCCTGATATCACTCATAAATTCGGTTGAAAAATATTTCTTAAATGTCTACTGTGTGAATCCCTGTCCTCATAAAGCTTATAGTCTATTGAGGTTTGGTGGGAACAAGGCACAAACACAAATCAAATATGCAATATTACATGATACATGTGTTAGAAGAGTGAAAAAACAAAATGCTATGTGTAGTCCCAGATCAGAGTGTCAAATTTCATTCCATCCTACCTAGGATCTGGTGTTTCCCATATCAAATCATTCAATTTTTCTGTAAAATAGTTTAATAAAATGTTTGTAATTATCCTGAAGGCCATCATGAACCATGAATCCCCATAGTAACATGTATTAGATGCTCACCACGTTTGTGTATCAAGCTTCGGTGATGATGTTCTAGAACAAGGGACTTGATGCGGTACCTTAGAATCTATTCTAACAAAGCATGTTATTCCAAGTTTCCACTTTGTATAAAACACCTTGAACCAGCCTATTAGTGCTGCGGAGAAGACACTCCATGATTCTAAAATAATCTAATCCAACCTGATCCTCATTTTACAAAGAAAGAAACTAGTGAGGGACAAAGAAAGAGGAAGTGAGTTACCCAAGGTTGTGGGCTATTAGCTGTAGGGCTAGAAGACGCTTCAGAGACCATTGACTCCAGCTCCCTATTTTGCAGATGGGGAAGCCCAAAGAAGTCAAATGATTTACCAAACCTCATACAGCCTTTTCCACTCTACCACATAGGTAGCAAATAGCCCATTGGGGCCTTGTACCCAGTTCCTCTTGATTCCAATTCCTATGCTCTTTCTTTCTACTTTATTAGGCTACTTGCCTCTCTGAGCTTTCATTCATCAAAAGAAAAAAGTCACTTACATACAGCTGCTTTTATCAATGACCTTTATAATGGGCTATATTTTTGTTGCCGCAGGCTATTACCTTATTTTCTTGCCAACTGTAAGGAAGACATCAAAGGGTATTTTCCCTTCGTGAATATTGCAAAACCCTTTAGCCCTCGGTTGTATAAACAAAACCATGCTGAAGGGAGCCAGCTTGTGACTCTCTCCTTGGTTCAATCCTGGACTGCCGGGCTGCCTTTTCTGTTTGCTCCTTCCCCTTGGCAGGCAGCCTCTGAAGCAGGGGACTCAGATGACTGGCTCTACTTTTTAAGAGCTCGGGAAGCAGATTTCTTAAGTCCTGGCATTTCCTGTTGTGAGGCCTCTCAGCCTCTGCGCACGCACTGAGTGGGGCCTTTTTCATTGCTAAGGCACAAGAGAAAAAGCAGTTCCCTCCTAGAAAAGCAGTTCCCTCCTAGATTCAGGGAAGAGAAGAGAAAAAAGGGAACGCATACTAGGAGAGTGCCTGCCTTTTGAATGTCTTTTTTATTATGAATCTGCACATTTCAAAAGCAGAACAGAAGAGTATAGTATGTAAGACATATATGTGTAAGATATATATATAGCACATATACTAGTAACATATAAACTTATCACGTTGATGTATTAGTATATCATAATATATCTTAATATATTGCACTGTGATACATATGATATATCATATAACATTACATATTATATCAACATATATTAACATGTGTGATAACATATCATGTATTGATATATTTCATATACATGATCATATAGGAAACCTGTTAAGATGACATATAACATGTTCATATATAATATCTAAATCATATACATGTAACATAATATGAGAACTTTTATGTATAGTTTAATTTTTCTTACAGTACATATTAAGATTTCATAGTAGTAACAGAACTACCCTAAAAAACTGGGTCCCCTTCTGAATTTATTTTTGCTTTCTTCAGTAAATTTTTAAACATTTCTCTTGCACTCCTTTCTCTTTTTTTGCATCATCATAATTATATAGAAACTTTCACCTTCCCCAACCCCAGTAAAACCTATCCTTCATGATGAACATGTGGGCAGCTGGGTGATGCATCGGATAGAGTGCCCAGCCTGAAGTCAGGAAGACCTGAATTTAAATATGACCTCAGACATTTATTAGCTGTATGACCCTGGGCAAGTCATGTTACCCTGTTTGCTTCAATTTCCTCATCTGTAAAGTGAGCTGGAGAAGGAAATGGCAAATCACTCCAGTATCTTTGCCAAGAAAACCCTAAATAGAGTCATGGAAGAGTCAGACACAACTGAAATAACTAAACCTGCACCTCAGAGTCCTCTCTCTCCCTTTAAGACAACTCAAGCATCATCTTCTGCATGGAACCTTTCCGATCCCCTACTGCTAATGCCCTTCCTCCCAAGCTATGTTGTATTTAACTAATTTTGTAGATTTATATTTATTCACTTTATATATATGTGTGTGTGTATATATATATGTGTATATATATATATGTATATATATATATATATGCTGGGTACACGAACATGTATCAGTTTCCCCTCCCTCCTTCCCATTTGAATATAACTCCTTGTAAGTACAGGTTGTTTCATTCTTTATATTTTTATCCCTCTGGCCCAGCAGAGCACCTAACATGTAGTAATCATTTAATTAAAAATAAATAAATTTAACAAATTAATAGATTTTGACTGATTGACTAATTGCAGCATATGCATCATCATCATCATCATATCAGTAGGTCAATGCATATCCAAAGTTCAGTAGCTTTGCTCCAAATTGCTCTCTACCATGTTTGGACAGTTCATTGCTCCACCACTTGTGCTCTGGTTTACTTGAAATGCTCTCCCCCCCTCCCAAAGACTGACCTTTTCCTCCTCCCTCATTTTTGTATGCCAAATCTTTCTCCTATGATATCTTCTCTTCTCCCTCTACATTGTCTCACTTGCTGCCTTGCTGGTTCCAATGAGTTTATTTATCATCTGCAGCATCTCTATCATCTGCCTGGATCTATAGATCTTTCCCTAGTCTCTCCCAAGCTCCACCATACCCTACCCCCATTTTTCCTTCTCATACTTTACTAAACGTAACTGAAGGTAATATAAATAGAGATTGATTTTTTAAAAAATAAATTAAAGATATATGGATAAATTCAAACCCACTTGAATAACTTCAGACACATTTTCATTTACTTATGGGCATAAAACACAGGAGCTGTACTTAGAGAAATGATTAGTTGACAATGAAGATGTAAATATTAAGTAATTTTCTTCACATACACCATAAAGTATAGATGCTCCTTGCTTTGTTCCTCCACTTTGCCTCACACAGAGATATTGCCTTACTTCCTTAATGAAACACCAGAGAATTCACATACCATCACCTTTTTGCAGGAAGAAGAAGATGATGGATTACCTAAGAAAAAGTGGCCAACAGTAGATGCTTCTTATTATGGTGGTCGAGGAGTTGGAGGCATTAAGAGAATGGAGGTAAGTACAAAGATTTTACACAGCTATCCCTTTATAACAAGTTGACTTTTCCAGGGGGATCCAGAAGATTCTACTAGTAAAACAAAAGACCTACGACGATAGGACCTCAGAAGTTTAAGGTTCTGAAAAGCCATCTACTTACCTCCCACTCTGTGCAGAAAAATTCCCTGTGATACTTGACACAGTTGTGTAGGAAGGGGGTTATTGTATTTCCTTTAAGGATAAATATGGTCACAAAATATTAAAAAGGACAATAGGACCAGACAAGAACAAAATTTGAAGGAAAATAACCTGCACGTTGATTAGGATGACAATTTTAATCTGTCTTCCCAAAATAATAGTAGAAAATGCATTGGATTTAGAAGTAAAGGACCTGGGTTTGAATATCGTGTTACCTAGGGCAAATCACTTAATCTCTATGGGCCTCAGTTTCCTTAGAGGATCTCTATAACCCCTTCATAGCTCTTTCCATTATCTGTAAATTGGATTTTCACTACATTTTCTAAAAGCATATTTACAAAAGATATGGCTATAAATTCTCAGGATGAGAGTCCTCACTTTTATAATACAAGACATTTCTAGTATAATAAAAAAAAGCACCTGAACTCACTATAACAAAGGGCTAGTCTTAGATCTGCCAACAAAAGAACTGTGTGACCTCAGGCAAATCATTTAGCCTCTCTGAACCACAGTTTCTTGATCTCCAAAATTATCTAGTTAGATTTTCTCTGAGGTCCCTTGGAGTCCTAAAGTGTTTAGTGCATAGGGTTATAATATTATGTCATTAAATCAAAATGTAACTTAGTTACTGATGACATATCATACTAACAGGTCATAGAGGTACTAGGGATATTCAAGATCATTTAGTTCAACCCTCTCAGAGGAGGGAAATGACATGCCCAAAAATCACACATCTGGTAAGAAGCAGAATCAGCATTTGAATCCAGGACCCCTACCATGATAACATATTTCTCAGAAAATATCAAATGACCAGGTAAATGCGGCAAAAGATAAAATAGCCAAAAAAAACCGGCCACAGGCTACATTTATTTTGGGTATGATGTAGAAAGCCTAGATTATGTGGAGACCCACACCCACCAAGACACAGTAACTTCTACAAGGTTTAATACTTTTAGAGTTCTACAGGCCCAGTGTAAAGAGTACATAATCAGACACTCTCTACCCTAGACCAAAAAGGGAGATCTGGCAGCCTGGCTCTTCTATTCAGTTTCCACCAAGAACCAGATATCAGCTTCTGTAGTTAGGCTGCCCGTATACCCACTTATATGGTAACAACCTGTGAGGAAGGGGCCATGGGAAATATAGTTTTATAGTTCTGTTCCTGCTTGTATGACCAATTGCAAACCTCTCACCTTCCCCTCCTCCACACTCCCATGATCACCTGTTCCTTTTCCTCTCCTGGCCCCTAAAGTCAACAGGAATTTCAGAATCAGGGAATACAATGTATTAACACAATCAGGAAGACAGAGCAACTGATTTGTAAAGCAGGGAGGCAGCAGGTGGTGCTGGACATTAGAGCACACTAACCTCTTTTCCTTTACCGAGACTTTCTTTAGGGAGAGTATAAAAGCCAGACCACTCCAAAATGCTGGGCTAGTGTTCCATGGGCTAGATGGCATAATGGTTAAAGTGCCAGGTCTGGAGTCAAAAAGACTCATCTTCCTGAGTTCAAATCTAGCCTCAGACACTTCCTAGCTGTGTGACCTTGGGCAAGTCACTTAAGTCTGTCTGCCTCAGTTTCCTCATCTGTAAAATGAGCTGGAGAAGGAAATGGCAAACCACTCCAGTATCTCTGTCAAGAAAACCTTAAACGGGGTCACAAAGAGTCAGACACAATTGAAATGACTGAATGACAACAGTGTTTCTAAGCTGTCCCTTTTTTGCAGAGCTGACTGTGTTGGCCATAATGAACAAAAGAGCCAGGTGTCTCTGAGCCGTACAGAATGAAGTTCTAGAGAGTCTAATTCACTAAATCTCTTTCCCTTCCGTAGTGTGTGTTCCTAGGGAATGTACTGCAAACTTCTAGGGGTCTTAGATATAGCCTATGCAAAAGTACTAGGAAATGATTTCAAGTACTTGTTAGCATACAGTGTGGCTGGGTCAAGTGGGACCAACTGCCCCTATTTAACTATCCCTGGATAGCAACAATACTGCACCGAAAGGCTTTTTTCCCCTCCTGCTATCTCCAAATGTCAGAATAATCTATGTAGATTACTTCTATCCATATCCTTTTAAGATTTACAATGTGTTTTCCATATAAAGGGGTTATTGTATGAAGAACACATAGTACTGGCATTATTTTCCCTATTTTTCAGATGAGGAAATTGAGAATTAGAGGAACAAAATGACTTGTTCATGATCTCCCAGGCAGTAAAAATATCAGAGAGGAGTTATATGTAGAGCTGATTAATTCCAGGACTCTCTCCATATGGAGTAGACAGACATGTTCTCATCCATCTGCTGGACCAGCCCCGTTATCCCCAAAGCAAGAGGCTTCTAAAGGCAATGTTTGCCCATTTCTGGTTTTTTCCTAAGGTTCGGTGGGGAGAAAAGGGATCTACAGAAGAAGGAGCCAAGCTAGAGAAGGCCAAGAATGCCCGCGTCAAGATGCCAGAGCAAGAGTATGAATTCCCCGAGCCTCGAAATCTCAACAACAACTTACCTAGGACCTCTTCTCCCAGGAAGTGGTATTCTCCAATAAAGGTACTATTTTAGTTCATATATAGTATAGGAATATAAGACCTGCTATACGGCCCCAGGGCTCTGTCTGTTATGGTGATATCAAGCAAGAACTTTTATGGAGAGGTTGCCTTCCATGACATCAACCTAATAAGGTTAAAAATTTGTCTCAAATAGCCCTCCTTAGCTACATTTACTTGCCCATTGTGGATCTACTATTCAGTCAGTCAATAAACATTTATAATTATATATGTATATCACATATATTACCATGATATTTATAATAATCACTAATTACTAGAAAATTTATAATAAAAATTACTGTACCTTTGTCATTATTAACATTTATTATTTATACAATGTAGGTAATATTAACAGTGGAAGCAGCATCTGTTTAATAGGAAGGAAGAGCTTCTTGTTGCTCTTGTTTCTATCAGACCATCTCTAGTCCTAGTTACACAGTGGAGAGGTAGAAAGCACCTCAGAGATTACCACCCCATCGTTTTCCATGTGAGGAAAACGAGGCCTACACAGATAAGAAAATGACTCACCCAAAGTCACAGTGTTATCAAATAGCAGAACAGGAATTTGGACCTAGCACCTTCGGTTTTAGAGCATGTTCCCCTTCTAAGAAATAATGAGTAGGTTTTCTTCTGGGCATTGCCTATTTAAGAAAAAGACATTGATAAGAGAGCACATCCAAAGGTAAGCTTCTGGAATGGTGAGGAAATTCAAAACCATTCCATTTAAAAATGGATGGGTGGAGGGAAATGGAGAAATTTAACATAGAAGAGAGAAGACTTAGAGGAGGACGTGATCCCTTTCTTCATTCATTTGAAGGCTGTGACACACAGAAGAAGAAGCAAATTGATCGTGTTGCTCCAAATGAACCAGTTTTGCTTTTGTGCCTATGACTTCGTGCCTAGCATAGTACCTGCCCCATAGTAGACAATTCGTAAATGCTTGTTGATTGATAGAGCCAGTGAGGGATGATATCACAAGGGTGGTGTCTTGACTCCTGTGTGAATTAGATTTCAGTGAAGCAAAGCTGCACAAAGTCTCACCAAGTCTCACTCTCTCCTCCAGAGTCATTGAAGTTCAGTGGCAATGTTGAGATTTAGGGGTGCTGAAATAGCAGCATGCAGGTCCTGCCCAAATGAATTCAACCCAAGCCTTCTTTCAGCCAAAGAGCTGAAGGTTTATTAAAAATCCACCATACTGGGTAGACTCTTAAGGAATTTGAACATTGGCCAGATGCTTAAGGAATCTGAGCATTTGTAAGGCTTTTATTCTGGGACAGATTGAATCTGAGCCCCTTCAGGGAGGTAAGATGGATCTTATATACAGAAAGACTGTGGGAGGGATCTAGGGATGGTCAAATAGTCTGGGGTGACTTGAGGAGGGTCTCGATAGGAGTGTCCAGTAGGCTGGGGTGACTAGAGTTCAGACACCAGAAACCAAAAGACTTGAGTTTTGACAGGATCAAGGGTGGGAAGTAACAGAAGGTGATCTGGAGATAAGACAGTGGAGGGCTAGACTAGGTTAAGGGTAACAGAGAATTGGACAAATATAGAAAAGCTTATAGCCTCAGGTGAAAGCTAAATCAAATGGGAAGATTCAAGGAGAATTCAAGCGGGTTCCCAGAGCCTGTACCCCATCATCAAGACAGAAGTCAAGGTGACTGGTGATGGACCAGATATAGCGGGTGACCTTGTCCTTTCTAAATTAAGATCTTTCTCAGATCTCAGTTTATCTACGGCCATGCCCATTCGATGACTAAGGGATAGGTAAGAATTGAGAAGAGGTAAGATAGAGGCAAGGAATATGAACCATGTTTTCTAGCAGTTTGGTCCAGAAAGGGAGAAGAGAGAGAGAGGTTGATAGCTTGAGGGAATGGGAAGGGCTGACTCTCAAACGGTTCCCAGGAAAGTTTAAATTCTGACAATTATACCAATTTAGTTACTCTCTGGACCTCCCTCCATTATGACTTTCTAAGGTTTGGAGTAATGGAGAAGAAACCTCGATATAGCCAAGTCCTTTATTATGCCCAGGTAGTGGTTATAGAGAATAAGTTTGCTACACAAAACATAACTCTTTCCAAATTAGAGTACTGTTATGGAACCTCCCTCACCCTACACAATCCTTTGCCTTTTTCCATTTAATTTCTCCAGATGTCAGATCCATTATATCTTTTCTGTGAGCAGGAGAGGGCAGACAGGCAGAGTGCATAGAGAGTGATTTGAGCACACATTCCTGAGGATTTCAAGATAAGTTAGTAACATAAAAGTAAAAGCTACATCATACTCATCATGAATAGGAAAGAAACATTAGTTTTGGAGTCAAAGGAGCTGGGTTTAAATCCAAGCTTTGCTATTTACTACCTGTGTGATAATGGGCAAACCACTTAACTTCTCTGGGCCTCAGTTTCCATCCCTGAAGACTCCATGCCAAGAATATACTCTCTTCCCTGCTCCACTCCTTAGAATCCTTTACTTCATTCAGGGCTCCCTTCACATATCATCTCTCATTGAAAGCCTTGCCTTTTCCCCCTGGCTGTTAGTGACTTTCTCCTTTCTCTGTACATATTGACTTGTTTCCATGTACTATACACCAGGTAACATAGCAAGGTCTTTAAGGATGATTTTAAGGATGATTTTTTCTTCTCTCTTTGTATCCCCAGCATCTAGAACAATGCCTTATAGTAGGGCATTGTTCAGTAATTACTTGTTGGATTGAATGGGATTGTGTATTCTCAGCACTGATGAAATCACAGTTTCAGACCCAAAATAAAGTGAAATTCAAGAGGCAGCAGAACAGAGTGGAAAGAATGCAAAGCTTGGATTCCAACCATCTGTGTATGAATTCTTGCTCTGCCATTTATTAGTTACATAACCATGGGTGATTCATTTAACTTCTTTGAGCCTCAGTCCCCTCATCTATAAAATGGAGATAATGTTAACTGCCCTGCCAACCCAGAGATTTGTTTCATTGGGAACATTTTTGTAAACCTTAAATAAGGTGTAACAATGTGTGACATATAACATGTCACAAAAATTCAAAGAGGACACAGTATCATGACAGAAGGGGGTGGCCAATAGTGTCTAATGATGCAGTGGTCAATAAGGTTGAACTCTGAGAAGATGCCACAGAATTTAGTGGTTAAGAGATTATTGGTATGTTTGGAAAAGACTGTTTTCAGTTAAATGAAGTCAGAAGCCAGATTACAAGGTGCTGATGAATGAGTCAAAGAGTCCAATAATAAGTACTGACAGCTTTTCCCCGGAGTTTGGCTATAAAAAGGGGAGAAAGACATAGTACAGTAGCTTGAGGGGATGGTAGAATCAAACACAAGTTTCCAAAAGATGGAGGAGATAAGGACATGTTCGTAAGAAGTAGGAAAAGAGGGAGTGGATAAGGAAAGATTTAAAATTAAGGGGGGGGGGAAGAGATAACAAAAGAGATAAAGTCCTGGAGATGGGAAGGGATCAAGGCAATAAGTAGAGAGACATGTTGAAAAAAATGGGCCACCTCATCTTCCAATACTGAAGCTAAAAGTGGGGGTAGGGGGGCAGGAGAAGAGTAAGAGGTAACGTTGAGGTGGCAAAGGGTGGTAGATTGTGGTGGATGGCCTCAATTTTTCAAGAAGTATGGGGCAGCGTTCTCCACACTAATGCAGATCTTAGCTTCTTTAGGCCTTAGTAGATAGTCTTCATGACTTTCTGAGACCAAAAAAAAAAAGCCATCATATGGTAACCAACATTCTGCTGATAAATCTCTCTGCACTTGACTGGGGGGGTGGAGGCTAGGTGTGGAAGAGGTTCTCTGGAGGCTCTACACGGATTCTTAAAGACTATATAGGTAGTGCATATGTTCTGGTTATGAAGCTGCAAAGGTTTCTAGTAGAGCCTGGCTCCAGATCATGTATCTCTGACCTGAGAACCAGCCTAGTATTGATATATGCAACCTAAAAAGTCTAAATGTGTTTACCAAGTTTCATGAAATATAGTTCAGGGGAAGAAAAATTGCATAGTAAAAAAAGACAGGCTCCATTATGTCTCATTGGTACAACATAAGTTGTTAATGGAACTGGCCTTTACAATCTCCTTTTTAGTCTCGTTTTAAAGGATTCAAGGCATTAATTGAACTCTGATTGCTTTCACTCTCTTACCATTCCAATCTCCTTTGTATTTTCTTTTTAATCGCATGACCAGGAAGTTTTCTTCTAATGTTTGGCTGGAATTCCCCTTTGCTCAGCTCCTCTCCAACCCTACTTCATTTGTAACACGCCATGTCTCTGATTAAAGCGAGGCAGCTCATTCCCTCTAGGTTCAGAGTGATGCCCAAGTATATGGTCATCCAGCAGATTAAAACCAGGAGAGTACTAAATTTAATAAAATCAGTTTGGGATGTTTCCTCCCTCCAACTATGGCCACAAATGGCATATATATGACAAAAAACAAAGTGAATTTGCTACCTAGGAGGATAGGATTTTTAATAGAGGCACAACTAACCCCTACCTACTTTTATGTACAGATTCTGTACAACAGACTTTATCTATATGCTGTCTATGTTGCCAGTATTCTATCTATATTCCTGCCACTAAGGCATTAGCCACATTGTCAGGGTCTTACACATGAACAGCTAAGGCAACATTGGATCCATTAAAGAAATTGAAAATGTTAGCAGATGGTGCTACTAATACCCAACACCTTTTCTCCCCTCTCCAGCAACTTAGTAGTATAGCACCAACTCATACAAAAGGAAGAATCCACATTCTTTTAAATGTTCAACAAGTTCATAACTTTGTACTCTAACCTTATGCATTTAAGGAAAAAAAGCTAGTCAGAATAATTTACTACACGTCATTGCATATTAAATTCAGATTTTAACCAACAGCCAAAGCCCCACTCCTGCCACCACCCATCTTTAAAATATCAGACTAATTCCACTTCCTACTAGGAAAGATTGACAAACTGAAAGTAAGGCAAACACAGTTGTGGCCTGCAGAGACATAAAGAACCAATAACAGTGAGCCAATGTGTTCCAAATGATAATTGGAGAAGCATTTCCTTTGTAGTCTTAGTAAGGTGTAAGGGGAAAAGAAGTGAACCTGGAGTCAGGAAAACCTTGGCTCTGGTTCTGGTTCTATCATTGATTTGATTTGTGACCTTAATCAGATTGACTGACTTGCCCAAGATTACACACAGGTGCTTAGTTAGCCAAAGAATCACAAATTTGGCATACAATTAGAACAACTCAGTACTAAATTATTTAAACAACTAATTGAGAGTCAAAAAGGGAGAAGGGCAAAAGAAATGATCTCAACACTGATTATAATAATTTTATTCAGAATGTTCACCAGTGAAAATTAAATGCCTCAACAAGGAGATCAAAACAGCCCAGAAAGCACCTTAATCAAGAAATGTCTGTCATACTTGCCAAACAGAGAAAAATAGCTTCCAAAGGTAATAGTGAATTAGAAGGTTAACTCATTTGTAAAATTTTACAAAGAAACGTGGTAGATAATTATGAGCAGAATCATCTCAAACAACAATGGAGCTTAAAGAAAACTTAATGAAACATCCATCTAAATATTCAAAGTCATCCCGAGGTCATTTAAGTATGAAAACAGAAAAATAATTCATAACAAGATTTATAACAATTTTTTAGAGTCAATGTTACCACCATATTCGGACTCTAACATCAGTCTTAGATGTGCTTACAGGGGAGGTACAGTACTAAAGGGAAGAAAGATGGGAAAGGACACATAACCAAGGATATAGAGAGGAGATCCATGCTCAAAGTGACACAGATGTGGAGGTGATGTGGGATAGGTACACAAGATATCTGAAGGAGGGGAAAATACCAAAGGTATTTTTTTAAAATCAGACCTCATTAAGACCCATAAAAGGCAACTGAGAGAGCATCAATAATTACCAACCTATAATATAAGGCAAGGCTACCATCTATACCCAAATTAATGAAAGTAACGTATACCCAAGTTCGGGGTATCCTTGATGAGAGAACAAGCAGGCTTTTGCAATTGACAGAGCAATGGACTGCATCATTACTGCTTCACAACTAGGGAAAGATATATATTATTGTTGATTATTTTTTTTAAAAAAAAGTATTTGATTCAATAGAGCAAAATACTACACAAAAAGTTTTTTTCCAACAAGATGTCATTCTATCCATACATTAAAATCCTCAAAAATTCCTTAAAAGATATAACAGAAATGACCCTGTTCAGTGACCTTCTGATCATAATTATCAGGTTTGGTAAGAAAATAAAATGTGTACTTGCCAAAAGGTTCTCTTCTGTGATATAGGAGATTCAGCAGAAAATCAATTTCAGGGGCAGCTAGGTGGCACAGTGAGTAGAGCACCGGCCCTGGAGTCAGGAGGACCTGAGTTCAAATCTGGCCTCAGACACTTGACACACTCACTAGCTGTGTGACCTTGGGCAAGTCACTTAACCCCAATTGCCCTGCCTTCCCCTCTCAAAAAAAACCCAATAGACACATATACACAGAAAAATAACTTCTGAAACATGCATTTTCCAGGACTATGTCCTTAGATTATTTCTGGATTTCAAATATATAGATCCAAAGATTTAGAAATGCATTGCCCTAAATAGTGCAAGAAAAATTATATGCGTTGAGGAAATACTTGAAATTTTAGCAGATTCTTCTGATTATTTTTCAAAACTATGCCAAGTAGTGCATGTGGCCAGTATGAATCTGGACATGACCCATTGAATTCCTTCTTATCCTTCAAAATCTAACTTAACTGCTGCCTTATTGTAAGGTGCCCTATCCTGGGTCTGGGACCTTTTAAATATATGTGGCAGGATTTCTTCTAATTCCTCTATAAAAAAATTTTAAATGCTGCCAACCCTGGGATGCAATGGCCTGTTAATATGGCTGAAGAGAAATGAGAATATATAGCTATTTGCCAAAAGGCCCAAGGATATAGGTTTATGAAAGGATTACCAGACTATTGAAAGCTTTATATTCCTACACAGCTACTGGTTATTAAAATTCATTGAATAAGCCACCTCCAAGCCTAGCACCCAATGAATGAATGGGTCATAAAACAAAAGCTTAAATGTTTTACAAGATTAGCCAAGGAAGTCTTCTTGAACAAGGTAGCAGCAGAGCTAGATTTTGAACAATGAAAAGGAATTCAATAGGTCAAGAAGATGGGGGCAGGGGAAGCATGGGAAGAGTAAAACAAAGATGAGGAAATATATAAGAAATATAAATAAGTATAAGCAAAGGCTTGGAAGTGGGAAAATAAGCTATGGACAAAGGACAGACTATAGTCTAGTTTCTAGAAGGGAGTAATATTTTAAAAAGCATGGAAAAGGAGACTGGCGCAACATTGATAAGAGCCTTTTGAATCTCAGGTTAAAGTGTCTGAAGGGAGAAAGTGGGGCATAGCAGAAATATTAACAGCCTAGAAATCAGAAAACATAGCTTCAAATCCCAGCTCTGATACCAATTGTATATGACCTTAGGTAAGTCACTTCAATTTTTGGACCCACTGAGTTTCATCTGAAAAAAAAAATGGATTAGGACTAGATGACATCTAAGTTTTAATTGTCATTTCTCATGAGTTTAATTATAATCTTTATGTAGATGACTTACAGATGTATATCTTCATCCCAAGTCTTTCTCCTGAACTCTTAATTCTGCATTGCCTTCTGTCTGCGGGGCATTTCAAACAAGATGTGCCAGAGACATTTTCCAAACTCATTTCATTATCTTTCCCCCAAATTCTCCCTCCTTCTGAATTTTGCTATTTCTACTGAGGTCACCACCATTCTTTCAGTCCTCAAGGTTTGTAACCTCAGCACTATCTTTGGCTCTTCTCTCTCTCACCCCATATATCTAATCAGTTGCCAAATTTTGCCATTTCTACCGCTGCAACATCTCTCACACCCATTCTCTATTCATACAGTCACCACCATAGTTCAGGCAGTCCCCACCTCTTGCCAATGACCTCTTCATTGGTCTTCCTACATGAAATCTCTCCCTACTTCCATCCACCCTTCCCATAACTGCTAAAATAATGTTCCTTAAGCTCTGATATAATTGTCATTCTACTACGCAATGAACTCAAGTGGTTCCTTATTGCCTCTAGGAAAAAATAAAAACTCCTTTGTTTATTTTTAAAAAACCATTCACAACTTAACTCTAGCTTAACTTTTGCATACTTTGTAATCCAGACAAAGGAGTCTTCTTGCTCTCCGCACATACAACATTCCATCTTCTATCTCTGTGCCTTTGAACTGACCATCTCCCATACCTGGAGAGTATCTCCTCTTAACCTCTTCCTCATAGGATCACTTATTTACTTTAAGATATAGTTCAAATGCCACCTTCTACAAGAAGCCCTTCCTCATCTCCCAACTGATAGTCCCCTCTCCCTTTAACTACCTTGTATTTATTTTGAATTTGTATGTGTGCATGATATATATATACAACATATCTAATATTATACACATATGTGTACATGCATGTGTATATACATACACATATATGTATGTGTGTAGATATATTAACACATACATATATAATAGACCGACATGCTGTTTCCCTGATAGAAAGTAAACTTAATGAGAGTGGCGATTTTTTCATCCTTTGTAAACCCAATGTCTAATACAATGTAGCACAGTGTCTAATTAAGTTCACTTTCAGCTATAATATTCTATGCTTCCAAGAGGAGGGAATTCTTTTCTTAGACATATGAATGAATGAATGAAAGAAAATTGTTTATTAAGCACTTGCTACATGTCAAACACTGTGCTAAGCACTGAAAATGCAACTACAAAAAAGAAGACAATTTCCGCCCAGAAGAAGGTTACATTCTAGTAAGAGACAACACATAAGAGTAGGTGGGGAAGGGTGTTTTGGTTTGGAAAGTAACAGGGATGACCCCTGTTCAGGGAGGCCTAGCACCTCTGATGCAAGGTCTTGCCAAGCCCTCCCATGGCTACTCATCTGCCTGGGTGTTCATTTGATTCACCATATTCTCACCTGTGGCTCCAAGAAGCTATAGCATTTGCAGCAGCCACAAACCATTTAAGCATACAGGCTAAACAAAGTTGAGGGTAACTGATAGGCCCTATCAGTGAGCTAGGGGAGGTGTCTTCCCCAAGCATGTGAAGACTTTCCCCCAGCAGAATGGGCCAAGGAGAACAATTTGTTCCAATGACCATGAAGGTGGCTGAAGCGGGCACTGTGGAGACCTTAGAGACTGATTAGATGCCAAAGACCCAAGGTCATCCACTGTATCCCAGGCCATCCCTAGTCATCTTGACTTTTGTTTTGCCATTGGACTTTAATGACTCTGGAAGAGAAAATGAGGCTGACAAATTTGCATAACTCTGCCTCACTGAAATCCAATTTACTCACAAGTCAAGATATCACCCATGAAGTCACTGGTCTTCTTCAAAAATGAAGGACAAACCACAGCATAGAGCCATAAGATAGAACAATGAAAAGCGCTTTCCAAAAATAATGGTAGCGCTGGTTTCATTACTATTCTTAATATTTTATTTTTTTTCCAGTTACATATAAAAAGAATTTTTAATCTTTGTTTTTTAAAGTTCAAGTTCCAAATTCATTCCCTCCTTCTATTCCCTGCCCCCTTATTGAGAAGGCAAGAAATTTTATATAGGTTATACATATGCAGTCTTCATTAGTATCCTTAAGGCAAGAGTTGTAAAGTCTCTGCCCTGGAAAGGGCAGGTTGGGGAGTGTACACAAAAAGCAGCAGAACAAATAGCAAGGAAACGACCAGGGTGGAAAATCAGATGGAATGTGAAGCATGACCTGAGGTCTGGGACTGGCTAAATATAGTTGGCCACGTGTACTCACATAAACTCTCCAGGCAGGAGAGCAAATCCCCAGGACAATGGTTTAAAAGCTGAGCGTCTTAAGTCACTCCAGATCGTGGTCTTAGGAGATTTGGTTGTAGAAAGCAACAGAAGCAGAGTAAATGGCAAATAAATGTGGGGTTTTGGGGGGCAAGGGGTGGCCAGTCAGATGGGATCTACTGCACTACTGTTAGAGTTTGACTTTAAATGCATCTCCTTCTGGAGATGATAAAACTTGATTACCCTTCAGGTCCCATGATAGAAGCTACAATGGTCCTTAGGGCTCCTTGGAAAATTTCCCAGACATTTCAGGGAAATCCAGCCTAAGACTTTCCATGCCAAGAAAAAAAGTTTGCAGCCATCAGCATTTTGGTGACATTATAGTGATGTCAGAGGTTGAAAGGATAGCAAAAGGACTTTTTCTGAAGTGTTTCTGCAAGTTCTTACGATGTTAGGAATTGGTAGAGTCCGAAGCAAAGTTTCAGAAAAGCCCCCTTCGTCTTGGTTAATTGTAAAATAAACACCATTCCCCCTTCAGTGCAGCTGAATATTTATAGCAGTGAAAAAAAAGAAAAGGAGATATCTGTTAGGGACCACCTTTCTAGCCTAGACACTAATTTATTCTCCATCACCTTTTTGCATTTTTCCCATGAAAACAAGGGCCCCACAAGTAACCAATCTACAACAAGTGTGTGAATATCTTCAAGTTGAGAAAGTTTAGCTAACATTGATATTACATGCATTATTTTAAAGATAGGGTTTTTTAAGGGTTATTGGGACCTTTCATAATACTAATCAATTTCTTTTGATAAATTTTTTAAAACTCTGCTAATTGGTAAGTGGTCACCTCTAAATTCTCTCCATCATAGCTTTTGGCTCCAGCTTTGGGGAGCCCCTCAACATGTAGGTCCTCAAGCTTGGCAAAGGCTACTTCAGAACAAACTATAATCTCAAAAGCACAATCAAGTTGCAACTATTCTAACTATCCACAGAACAAGTAAAAGATTGAGTTCAATTCAATAAGCACTTATTTAGCACCTACTATATACAAGGAATTATGTATTTGTCCGAGTTAGGCTGTTCCCTCACATTTAGTCTGGGAAACTGCACCTCGAATTATTCTCTACCTACTAATCACTTACCAACTTGAAGGTCTTATATAAAATGTACCCAAAAAAAGGAGATTCTTACCACTTAACACTCTGAGTGATCTTAGAAAAGTCACTTCTCTAGATCTCAGTTTCCTCATTTATAAAATGAGGGGTCAGAATAGATTAGATCATCTCTAAAGTCTCTTCTAGTTGGGACATTCTATGTCCGTGGCCTGTGGTCTGTCTGAGCCTGGTTTCTCACCTTGTAAATGGGTGTGTTAGACTACATGGTCTGTAAGATCTATCACGAGACACTAGGCATTTTTACTGGGCATGCCCCAGGTTTAGAACTCTCTCCCTCCTGATTGCCATAGCCTGGTTTCCCTGACTTTTTTTCAAGTCCCTGCTAAAACAAAATGAACAAACAAAAACTCCTACCTTCTAGCATAGGTCCCCAAAGTGGACAATATCACCCCCGGGGGTAGGGGGGGCACAAGAATGCTTTAGGTGGGTGGTAGTAGCCTCGGGTGCAATTGGGAGACATTAAATAAAATGAGGGAGCTGTGGAAGCATAAGGAAAGAAGAGAAGAGAGAAAATTTTTGAAAAACTGTTCATATATGTTTCATCTGTTATGTAACAGAGCTAGTCATAGTGACTACATTATTTTCCAAATAAACACACAAATACAAGTTATAACCAATCAGTGGTCAAGTTTGCCTGAAGGGTCTTAACAAGCAAGCGTTGGCAGATGAGTGTGTTGTACGTCATTGGCAAGTCCAGCATGCATCAGCAGGAATATGTGTGTGTGTAATGACTTGTTTACAATATGCTACTGTACAGTTACACGATGCAATATTGCTTCATCAAAATGTCAATGCAGGAAAAAATACAAATTCATAATAAATTATTAAATTTAAGATATGTCTTTTTAAAAATATATTTTATAATTGCTTTGAAATTATGCAAATTTCCCCAAAAAAACTGTTAAAAAATTAAAGTATATTTTCAGTGGGGTGCTAGGTAAGTTTTTTTTAAAGGAAGTGGTAGGCTCAATCTACAACAAATGTGTGAGTACCTACAAGCTGAGAAAGTATAACTAACATTGGTAATATATGCACTATTTTAAAGATAGGGTTTGGGAACTTCTGTTCTACAAGAAGCCTTTCTAGATCCCCTTTAAAGTTAGCACTTTCCCTCTACTGCGTTTCTCCAATGCATTCTATATGTAGCTTGTTTGTATGCAGTTGTCCATGTCTCCTCCATCAGATTGTGAGCTCTCAGAAAAAAGAGACTTTTTTCACCTTTCTTCATAACCATAGCTTAGCGCAGTGTCTGGCACATATTGAGTGCTTAATAAATACTTGTTAACTTGATTTATGGGCCCTTCCAGCTCTAACATTCTGTGACCTATGACCTTCCCTTATGTAAGACATCCTTTCCAATCCTCCTTAATCCTGGTTCTCATCTTTTATTAACTATCTCCCATTTATCCTGTCTTCATTCAGTTTGTATATAATTGCTTGCATGTTATCTCCCCAAGTAGACTGTGAGCACCTTAAA
Source organism: Phalanger gymnotis (assembly GCA_028646595.1). Classification (NCBI taxonomy): domain Eukaryota; kingdom Metazoa; phylum Chordata; class Mammalia; order Diprotodontia; family Phalangeridae; genus Phalanger; species Phalanger gymnotis. The sequence goes on from CM053625.1 coordinate 254,004,963, forward strand.
GTAGGCACTATCTTTTGCTACTCTTTGTATCCTCAGCCAGTGCTTGGCAGATAGTAAGCATTTAATGAATGCTTGTCCACTGACTGATAAGTCCCTCCAGTGCTTCCCCTTAGGGAATTTCCTCATCCTTAAAATGAAGGGAACAGTACTTAGTAATTCTACCTCTCATCTCTGTGATCTTATGACTGTATTTTCTTACAACAATCTTCACAGTAGATTATTTTTTGCCCTTTGTAGCAACAATGGTACTAGCAGCTGCTGTGGAGGTATAAGGCCAATAATACCAGCACACAAGGAGGGCTGCTAGCACAGATTCTTTGATCTGCTTTTCTAGGGAAAGCAACTTTAAGGGGTTTACAATCTCACTTGAATTAAACATACATATATCATTCACTTAGTTCAGGGGGAAAAGTCAGTACCCTGAACGTGAGAGAAAACACAAACAGAAATTACAAGCAGAAATTATATAAACAGAGCAAATAAGCAAATAGTCAGCAGACAAGGCTTCTAACTGTCTGTCCATAGCAATACATACATAGTTACCAGAGAGAGAAGCACCAACATCTGTGTTTTCAAAGCCGGGGGGCTCCTTAACAGCTACCCAGAGTCTAGTCTGGCCAAATCACACGAACACTCTTCCAATGAGTGAGCCCCAAAGCAAAATGCTACCCTCCAAGTATATATATACTTCTTCAGGGTCAGAGGGTGTTACAACCATGTGACTCAAACTCATATGACTTAGGCAGGTCATCAAAGACTCTTGATTCAATCAAAGGCAAGGCTCAGTCAAAGGCACTTGGTTGCTTTAGTGCTGAGAAGCCCTCCAAAAGAAAAAACAGCAAAAAAAGTTACACTTTGCTTGCTATTACACCATTGTCACTAGAAACTCAGGAGAATGGACCAAGGGAGCCAGAGGCATGGAACCCCTTTGTTTCCTCATAAAATATCATGACAGCCCCACTTGCAACTTGAGTTGTCAGTCCAATGAATTCCCCATCACTGAAGAAAAATAGCTAAAGGTCATATCATCCACATCAGTTATGTGTCAACACATTTGTTCTCTTTACAGGGAAAACTTGATGCCTTCTTTGTCCTGATACGGAAAGGTTATGATCGGGTATCCGTGATGCGCCCACAGCCTGGTGATACGGTAAGATTACATGACAATGCTCAGTCTATGTTTTTATGTGTCTGCATATAAGCATACACAAAAACAAATTCTCTATACTTTTTCAAGGAACAACCAGGTGTACTTTAGATACACGCTTTCATTTGTTTGTCAGTTTCCATTGTGTTGAATCAAGTATCAAACAAAAAAGCCCTAATTCCACAGGGACATTTTGCTTTATTTTTCGACAACAAAAAATTGAGGGAGTGGTGGTGGTGTTAAGCGTCCTAAGATTTGAGATCATAAAACACAGATAAAGTTAATTAATCAATCACCAACTTGGAAGAAAGTTGCTCATTATACCATACAAATTTGAACAGGAAAGTTGAATAAATGCTGATGACATTATCCCCTGACACTATTCCAAGTTTTCACCTAATAAACCAAAAAATCTGAAATTTCTGGTCCAATTTTCTATGAGTGACGTTAAGCTACAGTGTACTTAGAGATGTCTCATTGGGAATTTATTTTCTCACTCTGCACTTTCAGTTGTCTGAGTTATAGCTAATATAAGGCATTGAAGCACATAAGTAGACTTTTCAAAGTTCAATGAAATCTTCCCCAAAATTGAAATTGAATTGTGCTCTAGGTATCCAAGCACCTGAGGAAGCATTCATATTGTTGACTTGGGCAGAACTCTGAGCACAGGGTGACTGTTGCAGAAATGAGTCTAAATATAAGGGAAAATTTCTGAATGATTAAAGCTGTCCCAAAGTGTAGCAGCTAGGTGGCACAGTGGATAGAGCTCTGGGCTTGGAGTCAGGATGTTGTTTGTTGTTGTTGAGTCATTTCAGTTGTGTGTGATTCTTCATGACCCGCTTTGAAGTTTTCTTGGCAAAGATACTGGAGTGGTTTGACATTTTCTTCTTCAGCTCATTTTATACACGAGGAACTGAAGCAAACAGGGTTAAGTGACTTGCTGAGGGTCACACAGCTTGTAAGTGTCTGAGACTGAATTTGAACTCATGAAGATGAGTCTTCCTGATTCCAAGCCCAGTGCTCTATCCACGGTACCACCTACTTCCTAGCTGTGTGACCTTGGGCCAATCACTTAACCTCTTTTTGTAACTAGAGAAGGAAATGCCAAACCACTCCAGTGTCTTTGCCAAGAAAACCTCATGGAGAGAGGTCAACAGGGTCACAAAGAGTCAGACATGACTGAAATGGCTAAACAACAATAAAGTTGAATATGCAGGTTTGCAAGGTAGTGAGTTACATGACCCAGATGTTGTAGAGAATACATTCCTGCTCAGGTACAAACAGACTAGACCAGATGTCCCTTTTGAGGTCCCCTAATGACATCAAGATTTAGTGATTCTAAACCCCATCCTCACCCTGGTTTTGATCCTCGTTGCTGTAAATAACTACAAATGAGATCTGAACACCTTTCTTGCTGCCTCTCCTACCTGAGGCAGTATGGTTCTGTGGAAAGCATGCTGACTTTGGAATCCTAGGGCCTAAGTTCAAACCCTGGCACTGCCACTTACTATGTGGGTATGACTTTGGACAAGCCAACCTCTCGACCTCAGTTTCTTAATCCATGATGAAGAGATTGCACTAAATGACCTATAAGATCCCTTCTGGCTCTGGATTCTGTGATCTTGTGGTGGCTATGGATGAGATTTCTGATGCCCCTCAGATGCTTTTAAGAGTTTTGAAGAATAGCTCTGATGCCCATTAGCCACCAATGTCTTTAGATGTGGCCAACTTGTATCCTATGATGTATACAATGTTTACATCTGCAAGGCAAGAAGAATAAGACTGTTGTACATCATGAACTAGTAGCAACCTGTATGATTAAAAAACCAACCCTCGTGGCTCATAAGAAGGAGGAATGTAGGATACGAAATGATAACTTCTAGTAAAATACAATTCTGAAAATCCAGAATCCTGTTTGTCACAGAAGGTAGGTATCAAACATGCTGGCGATTCAAAAGTGTGAGAATTGTTTGACAGCAAGAGAATGAAACAAATTAGTTATCTAAACTAAACCTATCTATGGAAATATGTTTTACATGACTGTACATGTATAACCTATATCAAATTGTTTGCCTTCTCAAGAAGTGGGGGGAGGAAGGAGGAATGCAAAAAATTTGGAACTCAAAATTTAAAAAAAGGTTAAAATTTTTTTACATGTAATTGAGGGGGGAAAACCTCAAGAAAAAAAGTCAAGTACAGCTAACTGAATCCATTAGCTTGCAGAATTTCTTTTCTCAAATAAATATATACATTCAGCTTATATATATTCTCTGAATTTAATGAAGTATTTGTTGATGTCCTAATTGGGAAGAAAATAACTGGACATGCAACATAGAACGCTGGATTGAAGGTCAGCCTTAGAGTCTTAAAAATGTCAGTTCAGGTGCTGCTTCTAACACCTACTTGGCTATGTAACCATGAGCAAAACAATCTCAAAGTGCCAAGATTTTAAATTATTGACAAGTTTTTGATATACATTGGTGGAAAGAGTTTCCATACTGGGAGTTCTTCCATACTGAAGTCCCACATCTAGACTTTTAAAAAAAACAAATGTGTATAAGGCAGGTAGAGATGTTATAGGCAGGATTTCTATTTAGGTAAATATTAGGAAAAATCAGGCAACAAGACTCAGACTGAAAACACTGAACAACAACACAATTAAACTGTATCTGGCCACAGTTTCTCCATCTTTTGGTCTTTTATAAATGTAGTGAGGTTTTTTTTTTCATTTATGTTCTTACCAGCAATATAAATCATAAATATGCCCCAGATGAAGAAAACAAAATCCAATAAATAGCAATGTTGGTCATATTTTCACATGTACTCTTAAACTATTTCTAGGGTAAAATAAACTGTTTCATGTTTGTACTATAATAATGGGACCAAACATTGAAAATGGCTATTATTACAAGTTTCTTTATCATAAGAAAGCGAACCAGGGCCTACCAAAGCTTCTCTCTTTTCTTTTTCTCTTTTCAGGGTAAATCCCTGAATAAATCCCACAGGAAGTCGGGATGGGTTTTTTCCAATAATCTTTATCGTAAACTTACTAACTATCTCAACAAAAACAATCACATTTTTAAAATTTTATTAAATTCATTTATAATAAGCAGAAAAGTATATTCATTTTCTAGCCCATATTTCTTTTTTTCTGATTCACGAGCATAGCACGAGAGACTTCGAAAAATCCCTTTGTGGAAATCTATCTAGATATACATATACTTTTATATACATTATTCCCTTAATTTACTAGTCAAATTTTTTGTTGGTTCTTTGGTTTGAACCTATAATTCAATTGGTGTAGGGAATCCCATTGTGGAAAACCCTTCCACTGAAGCACATAGATATTTCATCTATAATTTCTAGTCTTAAAATTTGCCCAAAGAAATGAGAGAGTAAATGACTTGCCCATTGTCACAGTATGGATTAGAGGCAAGACTTGAACCCAGTTCTTCCTGACAGCAAAGCTAGCCCTCTGTCTACTGTCCCACTTTCTCACTGCCTCCACAATCTAATTACCTATCCAAAAAGGCAATGATCTTTGGATCTGAATCTCAACTCTGTCTGTTATTTACTCCTTGTGACTCTGGGCAAGTCATTATGGGCAAGTGAATATGAGTCATATTGACTTCCAATAATCCCTAATTCCTTTTCTAATTGTTCAAAAACTATGTCCTCAATCATGTATTATAAGATTTTGTCAGCAAGGGAAAGTTCATGTCTTTTGTGTCTTTTCCAAGCCTAGCTTCCATCATAGCTAAGCTTGCTAAAAGCATGGGAAGTATGTAAACTTTAATAAAAATAATAACAATCACATCTAATTTGCTGTTTCCTTTTCAATTTTCTATTCCGTTTGTGTCCTTATCAGATTTTGTTACTTTTTTTAATTTAAAAAACCTACTTCTTTGTAGTAAGTTGAGTTGTAGTTGAGTTTTTTCAGTCTCTTTGTGACCCCATTTGGGCTTTTCTTGGCAAAGATAATGGAGTGGTTTGCCATTTTCTCCTCCGGCTCATTTTATAGGTAAGAAAACTGAGGCAAAAAGGGTTGACTGACTTGGCCAGGGTCACACAGCTACTAAGCATCTGAGGCTGGATTTGCGCTGAGGTCTTCCTGACTCCAGGCTTGGCACTCTAACCACTGCACCACCTAGTTGCCTATGTCCAAAGTAAATATCAAGTCACTTCTGGTAGGAAAGCAGCAATCAGTAAGCTAACAAGGAAATGCCTCAGGTAGGAGGTGAACTTGAACTTGACCCTGAAGGAAGCTAAGGCTTCTATAAGCAGAACTGAGCAAGTGGTGCCTTCCAGGCATGTGGGATCATCTGTGGCAAGATGGAATAGCATGTATGGGAAATAATAATTTGGTGACTTTGGCTGAAACTTCAAGTATTTTAAGGTGAGTAATGGGAAATAAACATGGGAAGCTGGAGTTGGATCCTAACTACAAAGAGTTTCAAATGATAAAGTCTGAATTTTGCCATCAATGAAAGGAGGAGCCACTGTTGCTGTTCCAACAGGAAAGTGAAATGGTCAGGTTGGGCTTTAGGTATATCACTTTGGCAAGCATAGTGAGAATAGATTGAAAAGGGAGAGAGATTTGAAGCACAGAGTCCAACAAGAAGTCTTTTGCAATAGTCCAGGCAAGAAATAATAAGGGCCGGACCTAGAGAAATGGTTGTGTAAGTGGAGAAAAGAGAGCAGATATGAAAGATTTTGCAGAGATAGAATAGATAAGACTTGAAAATTAATTGCATTTGGAGAGTGATGAAAAGTGAAAAAATGAGGATGGCCAAAATTTTGATCTTGGGTGACTAGAAGGATGGTGACATCATCAATAGCAATAATGAAGTTAGAAAGAGGAATGAATTTGGGGGGAAAGACAGTGACTTTTTTTTGGATATGTTAAGTTCGAAATACCTGTGGAACATGCAATTGGAAATGACCAAGAGGTAGTTGGTGATGTGAGACTAGAGTCCAGGAGAGATTACACTGGATATATAGGTCTAAATCATTTACATAGAATCATTCAATCAATGAAAACTGATGAAGTCACCAAGATAAGGTATAGGGAAAGAAAAGGAGACTGAGGGGAGAACCTTGTGGTACATTCAAATAGATGGTATATGACAGGAATGGCGATCCAGTAGATAGAAACAAAAGAAAGTAGCATCACAAAAACCCAGAGAAAATGATGTCCGGGAGAAAAAGGTAGTCAACGGTTTGAAATGCTGCAGAGAGGTCACAGAAGGATAAGAACTAAGAAAAGGCCCTTGGATTTGGCAACTAAATGATGACTGAGATCTTTGGAGAGAAGTTTTATTTGAGTGATGAGATCAAAAGCCAGAGTACAACAAGGTGAGAAATGAGTAAGAGGAGAGAAGTTGGAGTGATGAGTGTAAACATGGAGAAGAGATATAGAACAAAAACTTGGGGGTTTATGGAGTCAAGTGAAAGTTTCTTCTGTTATGTTTTGTTTTGTTTTAAAGGCTGGAGGAGACCTTTTCACATTTGTATGCATCAGGGAAGGAGTAAGAATATCGATTGAGACTGAAGAACAGGCAAGCGAGGTCAGATCAGGGACGATGGCCTGGGAAAGCACTAAGAGGTGGAGGGATTTGTGGTCCTGGTGAGTTTGAACAGTAGTTTTAGGGAGAGGGTGCCATAGGAGGAGATGGAATGATAGATCTGCCTATAGCCAGATAGAAAAATTTAAGATTTCTTGAACACAGAAAAACTCCTGCCACTAAAATGAGATCGAGGTGATACTCCAGCTCTCTCAGCCTTAAATTCTATTATCTCAACATGCACATTAAACTTACCTTCTGCCTGGTCACAAGGGAAGGTCACCTAAGAAACATGGGCCATATCGTCTGCAAACATTTCAACAAGCATTTATGAAATGTCCGTTTCATAATATGTATAAAGCAGAAACGAGGTGGCCTAGAGTATAGAGGACTGGCATCCAGAGTGAGGAAGACTTGGGTTCAAATGTTACATATAATGACTATGTGACCCATAGTTGTGTCAATGGGCACTGATTGTGCCGTCCCCTCAGGCAAGTCTGTATGAACTAGCAGATTGCAGAATGGTGAGGACCTGCATTAGCAGAAGGAATTTCCTCACAGGGAGCTCACTTTGCCAGTTACAACGCATCAATTTTTTTAGATGTTTAAGAAAATGTACTACCTAGACACTATTACAATGGGGAAAAATGATACAGTTTTGAGAGTTTACGTTATATTAGGGCAGAGAGAGTTATAGAACAAGTATATAGGTAAGTAATATTTATACAAGTAAGTAATGATAGAAATGAACAGGAGATCAGCAGAATGTCCTAGGAATATTTAAGGAAAGGAAGAACACTTTCAGCTGGAGTATACAGGAGGGATCCAGTAAGAATGCGCATAGGAGGTGGCCCTGCAGCTGATCCTTCTATTTTGGTCTCTACCATCTTCCCTGCTGCCAATTTTTTCTTTTCTTTGACTTCCTTTTTAGCAAAACCTCATGCAAAACTTTGTTTTAGCAAACCTAAATTGGCTCTGCAGAGAGGACTCTGAGACTTCCCTCAGCATTGATTTATAGTGCTTGCCACATTTTCCCTAAATTCCAAATGAGTAAATCTCAGTGTGTGCCCCAAACAAATGAGAGTCACACGTTCTGGATTTTTCCTTTAAAAAAAAACAAGACAAAAACATCACTTAATTATGTTATAAATTATGCTCTTAGTGAGTTTTAGCACATGTCGATCTCACAGCAACTCGTTGCTTTTAACAAAGCTTATCTGAGCCAAGCTTCTCAATTAATTAACTCATTCTCCCTGATGAGGAAGGGGGAAGACGCAGAGCTCCGCTGCACATACCACTGCTGAATCTATTAAAACAGCCTCTGTGAAGTTACTTGAAGGATTCTTATCTGTCCTTTCACAGCAACAGCCCATAGCTAGCATCCACACACCTACTGCCTCAGAGAAATATATTTATGAAGTCAGAAGCAAGAGTGATGGGACGACCAGAATAGGTTTGTCACCATTTGTCACCAGAATTTGGTTTATCACCATCTTTCATCTCTTTCTACCTGAGATGGGTCCAGAATCCTATTTTCTCTTGAACAAAGACAGGAAGTCTCAGCTCCAAAATGAAAGAGAAAGTATGGGAAAGAGAGACTTTGAAAAGGTAAAATTAGCAGTGTCCCTTAGTGTAAAGCAAAAATATTTACAAAGCTTCTAACCACATCACTGTGATACGAGGGTACGAGAAAGAGCTTGAGGGAAGCTTCTGGACAGCAGGTTTGCAACGAGTCATATGTGCCCCAAAGGTACCTGGAATTTGGGGTTTTGAATGGACTTATTTCTCTCTGTCATTAACTAGCATGCCAAGCTCAGGTTAGAGTTAATAGTTTATTTTTGCTTCTCTTCTCCTGGATGCTTCCACGTGAATCACCTTATGTACATAATACAATGAAAAGAGGACCGGAGTCCAGAAGTTTGAAGAACTGACTTCTAGTTCAGCCTTTGTGACTAATTCTCTTTGTAAGTTTGGCCTCCTTCCTTAAACAACCAGGGCCTCAGCTTTTTTCAAATGTACAATAGTAAAGCTGCATCAGATGGACTCGGGGTTACTTCCAGCCCTGAGATTTTGTGATTCTTTGGGGCACTTCCTCATCCATAATTCTGTGTGATTTGTCATCCAACACCCCCAAGCCTCTTTCTAATAGCATAGCTCAAGCCCTCTATGTTCCCATTCTTATTCCTAGCTCTCAGGAAAGAATGTGATAAAAGTATAATGAGGTTTAAAAGACTGATGAAGCTTCAGATGTGCACTTGGATGAGGCTACATTCTGACAGGGAGCAAAGCCTTCAGTTACAGGACAAAAGCTGTGGATGGCGGTGGAGCCAACTGTGAGCTATTAATGAACACACTTGGGGAAGGCAAAGGGAGCCTTCCCGGTGCCCCTAAAGTCATGCCAAGCCGTAAGTCACCTACTCATAAAGCTGACCCTGACACTGGAAACAAAGTCTAAAATTACCTGCAGAGGTGTCTTGGAGGAAAAAAAAAAGCATGCAGCATCCATGCCACTGGTATTACATCGTCTCCCAGCCTACCAGGCCTCTCATCAGATAGGTAGTTTGTGTTGTCAATATGTGAACTATTTGGTGTATGTCCACCACACATTACAGCTTTTTGCAGGAATGAGCAGCAAGCTCTTTTTGTCCCAGAGGAAGAAGGCCTGCTAGAGCAAAGTAATCCTCTCCCTTGAAACGATTAAGAATTAGAAATTAATTTCCAAACTCCAGCTGTGATGCACTAATTTCTAATGATCAACAATGATAGAAGGCATGACAAATCCAAAATTCTCCTTTAAACCAAATTTTCACTTCCTGATCTGCTGCACCATTTATCACAGCAACTAATTCATAATACAATGGTCTGATTAAAGTTCTGTCTCCTTTGGTTTCCCCTCCCATCCTCTCTCAGCTTAAGTGCTAAATGGGAGTAGAACTGAAAAAAAAACATCAGTCACTGGAGGGAGGAACAAGTGGTACAAAATGTCTGGGCAATCCACAAACTGGGTAATTAAATATCAGATAAGAAAGAATCACCTTATGGTATTGGTAAGGAGACTCTTTGTGAGGATCAAAGCCACAATCATCCTTTTGGTCCAGATAAACTAGCTGCATCTCCGATATTTCACACAAATAAAATTCCTCCTCTGTAGGAAGAGTATCTTTTATAGGAAATCATTTGTCCCATTATGAATTTGTTGTGACAAACATGAAAATTGTTATCTTTAAGGGAGGGAATAAAGCATGGTGTAATGGAAAGAGGACTCAGTCTGGATGCAGAGGATCTGGATTCAATGTCAGGTTCTGCTTGAGTAAATTTCTAGTTCTATGACCTTGGGCAAACCATTTATCTTAGTTGGACCTCAATTTCGTTACCTACAGAAAGAAAGACTGGACTAATGATCCCCAAGGTTTCTTCCATTTCTTATATTCAATGGACCTGTGAGATTGTTCCAGGCACAGCATCTCATTCACTGAATCAAGGCTGAGAGGGAGCATTAGCATTCAGATACGAAAAAAAAGCTAGAAATGATGGGATTTCAGACAACAGTCAGCTAGGCGGTTAGGTGATGCGGTGGATAGAGTGCTGGGCCTAGAATCAGGAAGATCTGAGTTCAAATTTAGCCTCAGACACTAGCTACGTGACCCTGGGCATATCATCCAACTTCTGTATGCTATCTATAAAACGGCCATAATAACAGCACTGACTTCCCAAGGTTGTCGTAAGGGTGAAATAATATTTGTAAAGTCCTCAGGACAGTGTCTGGCATATAGCAAGTGCTTAATAAGTCTTCGTCCCCTTCCTTCTCACCTCACCCCCCCCCAAAAAGGATAGATGCTAAATAGAGTCTAGGTGCCATGTTGAAATTTTTTATTGAGTGAGAGTTACTAACAGTATCAGGCTAGCTTAGGGCTGAGAGAATGATAGTGTAATACCTTTGCTGATATCTGTATTGGACAATAACAGCAATAGTTATCACTCGGCACCTTATTTTACTCAAAATCATAATCCTTCTTCTTGTAAGTGAGGTGAGGTGGTGGGGAGCTGGAGGGGACCATAGAGATCATCTAGGCAAATTTTATTTCACATTAACTGAAGCCAGGAGAAGAAAAGTTACTTGACTAAGGTAACACAGATAGTAGTAGCTGGGCCACGATTCAAACTGAGGCTCTTTGACTCCAAGTCCAGTGCTTTTTTCTGCTAAACCACATTGTTGTCTAGGAAGATTCTAATGTTAGAGGGAGTGCCCTTTGTTTTTCTTGAAGTGACTGTGGATCAGGAATGAGGGGGGTAGTACATTCCATTACTATCTACAAGAACCAAATATTCAGACAAACGCCGGGTTTGTTTTGAAAGGCCAAGCCTTTCTGCAAGAAGAAGGATTTTCGTGGAAATAACACACTTGCAAATAAAAATTTTGAAATACAGGAGGAAGCAGGCACAGAGGTTGTGAAATTCTCTTCACAAGAATACAAAGACTACACTGAGGGACAGATGTTTCAAATAGAGAGAAAGAAACTAGGTCATGTGATGTTTCCATGTTAGTCTTATCCTTTAGAAAGCCTAGATATGCATTTCTTTGTCCCGGTAAGGGAATCTGCTTTTTATTCACCTCACAAATTATCTTCCAAGTGGGTTTAGCCAACAATCATGTTACCAAACAAAGCAGGTACCTGAATGATGTACAGAGAACAGTGTCTAGGTGGCGCCATAGTGCACAGAGAGCTGGGTCTGGAGTGGGGAAGAGTTAAAATCAAATTTGGCCTAGACGATTACTA